>CM035093.1:24025632-24391018 GCA_020205505.1 Panax japonicus
GCTTTTGTGTGGTCACCGTGTCTTCCTGCAAAACCCGATAAATCTTTATCAGAAAATATGTCATGCCCCAAGCGAAAAAAGTGCGTGGAAACTCTTGGAAAAATATGCACCAAGCCAAATACAACAAATTAATGAGCAGAAGGAAAAAGTTTTGGATTGATTCCCCATTAAATGCCCCGAGAAGCTGCAAGGGCAACTGAACTTGTACTATTTATTATGCTGCTAGGTTTTACTCTATAGAATGGAAATCAAAGATTTTTTATTGCTAAACTTGCCTAGGAGAGGGAAAAAATAAGTCAGTCCTAGAAATCAAAGATGTTTTGAAATCACTATCTAGTAGCCATACCGGTGGTATATATATACTGAAAATTGTACTGTGTATTAACGCGAGTGTGTATAAAACGTATGTCAAAGTTGAACTCACAGTCAACCGAAAAATTTATGCACTTTTGAGTTGTGATAAGAGCTTAGTGAAGATAAGTTGACTTACATGAAGGGCATTGATGAAGTGGGTATTCCATAATTTTGGCGGAAGTTGGCGTCTTAGTGCATCGCAGGCCCTGCATTTCATAACCCCAAATCACATCAAGACATGCTTGACAAGGACTTAAAATAACAAACCAGTCCCAAAGATACTCTTTGACACCATCACGTGTTTGGTTTTTAGTCCTTCCAGCTCAAGTTCCTCATATGTAACCAAAGGGAATAAAAATAACAAACCAGCATTAAAAAAATAAAAATAAAATTTACAACAGTGCCAAACTTAGTCCGACTGACCTTGGTGCTGCTGACATCCTAAGATAACATGGAATTAGATTTTTCAAAATTTCTACAGAAGGTTCATCATCCATCCTATCCACCATGCCTGAAAAGACATATGCCACTGCAAAGAACCGCTCTGAATAACCACAGCAGTAGCGTAGGCCCTCCTCTTGCATCAGTATTTTTAACACTATAAAAGTTGCAGCCTGTGTAGCAAAAAATATATACAATTGTTCATTTACGAGACCCTAAGGAAAGGTATTGTGAGAGGACCAAGCTAAATAATATTTGATGGCATGGCATTTTAGTAAGAGTATATGAATGTTAATTCTTTCAAGGCCAATACATTTCTAGCATACATCAAATTATAGTTAAACATGGAGTTATCATGATATGCCACTTGGAAGAACAAGGAATTATCATTTATCAACTAAAATCAATCCAGGTCCATTAACACAACTATTTGGAAAGCAAGTGTGATATGAGTCAGTTTGCAGTGACCAAGATTTCCAGGCTTAAAAATAAAATACCTAGTGCTGTAATTAAACAGTACACAACAGTTTGCAGCAGAAATCAGGTTTGAAGAAAATGATGCTAACACTTGTATGAAATAAAGTTATCATGGAAACTTACTGTTTGGGTAAGCACATCTCCCAATTCAATGCAGCGTAGGCACATAAACAGCAATTCTGCTTCAATAAAATAGTGAACTGCCTGTGATAGAATGGGATCTTCACCATTCTGCATAACAGAGAAGATTCAGAACCCAATGTCGTCAGTCAAAACTCTTGGAGAAAATGGATGGTTATAAAAATGATGAAGGTAATTATTATACACTAGCAGGAATCATTCGAGGAATATATACTGTTTTGAACATGATTACTCGATAAATCAGCATACTGGCCAGGTAAAGATACACCAACAATTTGAGATGAGCAAAACAGTTGGATGCAATAAGGTTCTTTCACAGTTTCCGAACATCATGTAAGAAATTGTTCTTTGATAAACCCCACCCATACTCTTCACTGCAATTCACTTTAGAGCAGAATGTGATTCAGGAGGCTAGAACTTGAGGTGTTATCATGCATACTCCAGAATTTATGTCTTTCCAAGTCTCTAATTATAAATTTATTATAACAAGAGACTGGGGGAAATGTTCGGGAGCATTTTACCGACCTCCCTGTGGGCTGAAGGTCTGGCACCAGAAGGGGATATTAAGCCCATTGGGCTGAAGCCCTCGGGGATGGTGAAGGAGTTTGGGCATCCGAGTCCTATGGACCGGGGTCCTATTCTATGGCGTTCGGGTTCGGACATCCGAGTTCTTTGGGCCGGAGCCCTAATTTCGCGTATGGTGTTCGGGGTCGGGCATTCGAGTCCTTTGGGCCGTAGCCCAGACCAGTATATGAGTTCGGTTGGATTGGGCCTGTACAGTGGGTTGGCCCTCGTATGGAGTCCGGAGTAATAAGGATTCTAGATGGTTACGGATCCTAATCCTAATCGTATTTGAATAAGGTAACTCCAAAGGTAGTGTTTGGATTGGATTCCACTTCCACCTTTTAAGGAGATTGTGTTGGACCCAAATAATGGTAACTGCCTTATTTAGGAGTCCTAAACCGACTCGATGAGGGATTCTAAGGTAGTAAGAATACTATAAATACAAGGCTTGAGTTTCAATTAACAGGTAATATACTATTGAGCACTAAACACTAAAGTTTCTATTGTTAACCTTGTGAATGGCTTGTACTTATTTTCACACCGGAGCTATCCCCCGACGGCACAAGCCGTCAAGCTTCGTGTGATCTGTTATTGTGCAGGATTCAGTGCGTGGATTTGGTGATTGGGCGCGCCGGCGAAACTTGGCGTTAACACTCTCCATTGCTAAATTCATGTTCTATATTCATAGTATGTATATTTACATATATGAATAAGTATAAATATATGTATTTATGTTTGGATAATATTGGCTTTGACAAAATAAAGACAAACTTCACCAATAAAGACTTTATGAAACAGTCCGCTTCACTGCATAGTTAGCACTTGTTGTGGGTACAAGTGAAAAAAAGTCTCATGTATTTAGGTTAACTACTAAAAAATATATAGTATTTTTTTTGTAGGGTAGGTTGACTACTCATATACGCATGCCTTTAGTAAAGATGAATGAGTAACTCAAGCTTCGATAAGGTTCGAATAATTTTAAGAGCAGTAAGGAATGAAACAAAAAGATGGGAAATATAATATGAGACATAAATTTAGAAAGGAAACACAACCTCCACTAGGGAAGCAAGAACCCTCAAGCCGGCAAGCCTTAAAATTTGGAAAGGTCTTCCATTCTCTGTGGTCTGGAGTAAAGGGTACACATATTCTGGTATCAAAGCTGCAATGGATAAATCCCAGTTAATAGTCAACGATGACATCTGCAACTATAGCCATGTATAGCTCTTCGATAATAACTCTATGAAAGTCAGCTAAAAATGAAAATTACAGAAGCAAAGATGAATCCTCATATAGTAATCAATTCCACACCAATAAGAAACCTTTTATCCTTTATATATAGCTTGAACTGAAAACATGATTATAATGTCATATATTGCTTCTCTGATTCTTAGATTTTACTGTACAGTAGGCTAGGAGAAAAAGAAGAAGTGAATGTAATAGAGTAAGCTCAAAGTTTCGACATTAGGGGGATACAACAAGTCATAGAAATAAAATATCAATTACAGAGAAAGAAATACTTAGAGATATACTTTCTAAAACATATTGAGTTTCATGAGAAAATAAGTTGAATGGTAATAAGTCCAATCACCACTAGAAAAATCTAAGATTGGGGTGAGTTGAAAAGAAAAGGGTTTATGAATCTATGAATCTTAGTATCTAGAAGTTCTGGTCAAATGTTTTGGTAATTTTAAAAACATCACTACATTAATTTTGAAGTGAAACATTCAATGCTTAATTCCTAACAAACAAACAGCATCATTGTCAAATCACAGGAAGTAGTCTTAAATTGAAGCAAATCCATCACCCTATATACTGTTACAAGAAACAATTATGAAACTGAGATAGGAAAACACGCAACATGGATTTATTTTATACTTAAAGTGAAGATATGAATGCTATAACCTAGAAAAAAATAGAATACATCGACCTAGGCATTCTAAGTTAACAAATCTACATACGTATAAAATTATAAGAAGCATGCACACATGTTGTGTTGAGTTTTCTTGTAAACAGAAAGCAACGTCAAACCAGAAATTTCCAAAAGAGTCAATGACAATACCATTTAAGAATGCCTTCTTTGTTTCTCGGTGAGACGCCAGGCACTACATATAAGAAGAAGGCACAAAATCGTGTAAGAATCCAATTTTAGAGTGGCACATAGTAAATTTCTTTACATGTACTTGGTAAAAATTGTAAATTTGTAAGACTGCAGATGATATTATGAGTAGCTTATAATATGGTAGATAAGCATCTATATGATTCCATTTACTGTGTGTAATAGATTAATCTTCCTCAGGGTGAGGTATATCTGAACCAAAAGAATTTTTGGTTCAGTACTTCATCTTGAATTAGCAGTAGTTATGAACAAAAAATTTCTACAAGGCTTCAAAGACATAAAACCTGAAGTTAAAAATCATAGGGAAAAAAAACGAGTATATACACATTGTTCCTAAAAAGTAATGTTTTGATAAAGTTACCATCTGCAGAATTCATCCAAAAAGAGAAAGGTTAGTTCTAAGCGTAGGTAAAGTAAATATATTGTTTTTGTAAAAGCATTAGAGATTGGAGAATTCAACAACAGTAAAGTTCCCTACTGATGCAATACGTAACTAAACCAGAGGAAATTAGAAATTAGGCAAGGCCCTAGATATGGCCTTACTTTCATTTAGGGTTTGAGGTTAGGTTAAATGCCCCCTTTACCTACTTTAATAATAATTCTAATAAAATGAAACGTGATGGTAAAATTTGAAAATGATAAGAATGACATGAAGTTATGGAACTATTTATTGCAGTTGAAATGAAAAAGATGCTGGATCTAGATGTAATTGCTACAAGAATATATTAATAATCCATGCATTTAGACACCTCAGTGATATTGATTTTAATTGGATATTTTTCCCGTAAATTTTACTTAATATTGCAAAAGATAGATCAAACAACACATGAACTTCATCAATTAGCAGTAGTTGTATGGGAAGGGGTAACTCAAAGTTTCCCTACCGAGTCCTCAGAAATTATATCTCTATGAAATCATTGAGTAAGCCACTCTTTCCTAAACAAGTTGGCTGCCTACCTTCACTTTCCTAAAAGATTGTTACGCTCCATGTACTTATATTCATTTCTATGTTATCTATGAAAGAAAAATAAGGGATTGTAGGATGATAATGATGTTACAACATCTAAAGTTGAGACGACTAATACCATATCTCAAGGAAATGACCTAATTACACCAAGGAGAAGTAATGAACAATATTACAGCCCATGAATTAAAATGTCAAGGCGAATACTGATATATTGCAATTTCTTACTAAGTAGAACGAAACAACTACAGTCCTACCATGACCAGAGAGTGATTGATAACTCATGATATAAACTTACCTAAATACCATGATCAGACACATGTTTGTCTCTTTCTTTTATTCATTTGATAGGTAAGTTTTGTCCCCAAGTTTGTCTCTTTCCCAATTTCTCCCTTAATTTTTAGTTATAACTGCTGCAAGCCTTGGGATGTATGAGGAGTTCTACTTAACTAAAAAGGAAATTGATTCTAAATATCTAGCCTAAAGAACCCCATTGTTCCCTCATTATTCATAAGTGCTGCAAGCCTTGGAATCTTTTAGGTATTCTACTTAACCTAAGAATGGAATAAATGAGTTATAAATTTTTGTTTGTTGCATGAGATGTATCTCAAACTTCGCATCTCTGTGAAGAAAGTGTGGCGCTCGCTGTTAGGTCCCAAATACTTTGATAAAACTGAGGACCATAGTATGACTGACTAAGCATGAATTATAAAAGGAAAATTAATCAGATCATAATACAATGAGTAATGATGACCTGAAGCAAAGCAAGAGCATCACAAACTCTTGTAGAGTCTCTGGTTGTTAGCTTTTCAGGTGACAGCACCCTGTAAATTGCTGTTAGTTCCTGAAATAGAGAAGATATTAGTATTAACCCATTAGTTGAAAAACAAAGTATTCAGTTTTTAGATCAATGAATATACAATTGGTGTTTACTCACCAATACAAATGGTGGATATACATGCTCGCCCACAAACACACACACACATATGTATACATACATACATTCATATGATAAACACGCACTATGTCAAATGCTAATTTGAATGATATGTACTAAACAAACAGATGGAATATAGTACTAGGTGGGGGGGTATTGAATAGAGTAGCAAAAAATGCAATGGTTGTATATGTGGCAATCTACCTAGAGTTCAGTGGATTGTAGTTACAACAAAAAGGGCACAGGAAGAAAAGCCACATCAAAGTAGAGACTGAATTTGGGGTATTAGGTTTTATCACTCAAACATGAGAATTGACGAAACATATTCATTCTTAAAATATAAAACATAACCAAATTTTTTTTCATGTAGTTAATACATTAATCTATAAATGCTTGTATAGTTTGAGAAACGTAAATCTATTTAACACCAGATCTTTTCCCCCTATTTCAGTTATCCAAATAACACCACACATGATTAACCAGATAAAATTAAGCATCATTTCAATGACAGAATTTTGGAAGAGTCAACTGACAAGGGCGTACCTGTAAGAGTAGGTTAACTGTATTGAAAGAACGCCATAATAGGAGAGCCAATTCTTCACCCGTTTCTCTCTTCTGCATGAACAATAATGCACATATTAGAATTGATATAGAATATATCATAAGCAGCAGATAAAATGTGAGGCACATTACAAAAAGATCTTGACTTGTGCACATTATGAAAAAGCAAGCTTCAAAAACAATAATGTTATACAAGTCAGAGATAGGAATTAGGATGTTTAACCTCTACTCGACAAACTAAATGAAAAACAAATACATACATGAGTAATCTTAGACATGCTTGCATTTGTACTCTTTTGGAATTTCATGTTTACTTGTATAATTCCCCCCCCCCCCCCCGTACTTCTGTCCTGTTTGTCACCGACTAACAATGATATAGATACTAAAATAAAAACTGTACTTACTCTTAATATATGAAAGAGTGTTTTATGGGTACCTCAACCTTTGCTGCAAATCTTATAATCTTAAATTGGATACCTCTGATTCCCAAATCCTTGGAAGATTTTTATTCCAAGTCTAATTACTTGAAAATTGATGGCACGGCCCTTTGTTTACTTTTTAAACTCCAGTCAAGATCAAAGGATGCTGTGCTAGGGAGACAAGTTCGATGATTCTGATTTAATTTTTGAATTTCCATTTTTTGATTCAGTTAAATATTTCCTATAATTAACCTTCCATTAAGATCAATAGTTCATTTTTAACAGTATCAAATGCTGAAATTATTGTTCTTATTCTGTTCTTCTCAAAATTTAAAAAACTAATAGTGGAAAGTTCAAATGCAGATTCTTTCAAGTATATGTTGTAGTTGAAAACAAGGCTTGTATGTTTGCTACGTATAGAAGTTCTCAAACTATGCGTTTCAGACACTGTTTAGGTCTTGGTCTCTTTGACAACTTACAACATTCAACTCACTCTAAACTAGTGTTGTTATCTACCGCCACAATTTTTCCAATTTCAAGTGCAAGAAATCATGATCAATCATAATTTTAGTTCAATTATGTAATTTGTTATCTAATATGTATTTTTCTTAAATTTTTAGAATTAGCTATGATTGGCCCCAAGTGTGGGCAAAAACTAAGACTTTGAGGTTATTCCGTCAAAGTTTAAGGTTTACTCTTTGTCCTATTCTTCTTCTTTTTTGTTTTTCCCTTTTTAATTGTATATGACTCTCCTTTTCATGTTAAGTATACTTATCAATATATGTCTTATCTGTTACGTAGAATTTTTCGATTCAAAATATGTCTTATCTGCTGTGTAAAATCTTTCGATTCAAAATATGTCTTATCTATTACGTAAAATCTTACAAATGAATCGAAAAAACATTAACAAAAATCTATAACAAATGAAAACTTTAACCAAGACTCGCATAGTAATCAGATGTACTATGCAAGTCTTAGGCAGCTATTGATATCAACAACTTAGGATCTAAAATCAATATACGAGCTGCCAATATAAGCTCACTATCATTTAGTGTCAATACTTCGTTCCATTTCTATAAAGGAATGAACTTAACAGCATTTTATGTCTCCCAATTTCTTACCTTTTAGAAGTAGGTTAACGATCAAAGAATCCACGTTCCAAGTGGCTTAATTATCAATATATATATAGCAGATTTCTTTTGTATGGATTATTTAGGGTATGTACCGGAAGCCTACTTGCTAGAATCTTTACAAGATGTAAATTAATGACTAAGAAATTTGGAAAAAATAAACTACTCTTAACTCCTAAATTTTTCGCAGGTGTTATTATAGATGAATTAATTTGCTTTCTTGCTAACAATCTAGGGCTAACTAACTAATCACCATCATTAAAGGAAAGGTGATACAAAATCTATCATCTGCTCCAAAATATAATATCAGTTTTGACCTTTTGAAATCAATTTGAGATATTTCAAATTCAAATTTGATAAGAATTTCATAAATTTAGGGAAAAACACAATTACAAAAAATTGTTTAAACTATCTAAAATACTACTAATTATTTATAAAAGTCAAATAAATAACATCAATTTTAAAATTTGAGAAATATCACTTAAGATTTTGAAAAATCAAACATGATCATATATTTCAAAACGGTGAGGTTAAACATTTACCACATCAATCAATCCACAAATACATACAAATTATTTCAAATTCCTCATAACTTTGTATGAGAATCGAAAAACATAACATGCAAAGCATGATCAACTACCAAAGATCAGCTCTAGACTAAATAAATTCATTTAAGAGTGATAAAAAAACAAATCAAGGATCAAATACATTGATATATACATATATGTATACAAACATATATACACACGCGTGTATATATGTGTGTATATATGTGTATCCCTGTATAGATATATGTATACCTTGTTGAGAAATGAGAGAGCCTGCTCACGGCACTGAGGGTCATGAAGCAAGTGAATCAACTCTACCGCGGTGGCCGACGGCCAATCAATGCCTCTAGAGGAAGCAAAACCACCACCCATTGTGGGGTCTACGAAGAAGGATTCCGGCAGATTGGCCATTCCTCCACCGTACCGGAGAAACCTAGGAAATTCTTTCTCTAGAAAAAAACAAACACACTGAATTTGAGAGCAGCAGCAGTAGTAGTACGAGTGAGTATGAAATCCTATTTATAGTGGCCCCTGTGGCTGGGGGATTCTAGAGTTACGGAATGATGGAGTTTGGTGCTACCGGGTATCTGACTTAAAAGTGTAGGCCCGTGTAGCATAATTGTATGATTACACGTGGGCAAAGACTTTTCTTACATTGGACAGAAAAGATTACTGTAATCTGATTCGTTTAAATTATGATGACGTTGCGTTGACTTTCTGACGAGTTATTACAAAGGGTATTTTATTAAGGAAAATGATTTATATTTGAAAAAATTGGATAGTGAAGTTGGATTGCTTCCCCTTGTTGCTTATTTATTTATGGGATACCTAGTTTTAAATGAAAGTAAATTTATTATTGATATAACCTAGTTTTAGAAATAATTCTTCCCTTCTAAATTTGGGGATACAATTTTTTTTTTAAGTAAAAGTTTAAAATCCAAAATTAATATAAGGGCTATATGTATATACACAGCTGTGTATTACACAGTAGGCCTAGGACGACAGATTTTTTGGGTTATAGCGACGGTAAACTGTCGCCATAGCCCAGAATAGCTATGACGACGGGTGAAACCGTCGCTATAGCCCAAAAAATCGTCGTTATAGCCTACTGTAATACACAGCTGTGTACACATTTT
Source organism: Panax japonicus (assembly GCA_020205505.1). Taxonomy (NCBI): domain Eukaryota; kingdom Viridiplantae; phylum Streptophyta; class Magnoliopsida; order Apiales; family Araliaceae; genus Panax; species Panax japonicus. The sequence goes on from CM035093.1 coordinate 24,035,421, forward strand.
TTCCTTAATATAAATATTTAAACTTCGAAAATATTAAATATGATAATTAATTGTACATGTTTAGTTACTAACAATAAGTATATTTATTATGTGTACAGAAGTCATAATAAATTTGCATCGATTTTGAATGTTAAGATTTCATATATTTACTCCAGTTTATCTTTTACCCATTTCGCCTTGTTTTTTTTTCTTTTCTATTAAGTGAAAGTAAAAAATTTTCGTTTTAAAATTATAAATATATTTTTATGTTAATTGAGCCAATTTGCGGGATTTTAAAATCAAAATTTGTGTGAATGTTAAAGTTTTAAAAATACAATAGGGTAATTAATAGTACTTTACTTTTCTTACTTTTTAAGATATATGTTGTCGAACCAACCTAACAACATTTAATACTTCTCTTTCAAAATATTAGTTCAATTTTTTTAAAAAAAAGTCGATTAAAACATTTTTTTAATTCAAAATTTTAAATTAATTATGTCAATTATAAATTTATAAATACACCACTCATTCCAAAAACATAAGATTAAAGTTGATTTTTTTAAAAATATTTTTCAAGTTAAAATTTGATAAGAATAATATAAACTATCTACTCTCTCTATTTTAAAAAAAAGGTTCTTTACACTACTATATAATAATTAGAAAATAATTATAAGATTAGTGTATCAACAAAATAATTACAAAAAGAGTGCAACACAATAACCACATCAGATCATTCAGTTTCACAGAAATAAGGAAACGCTGAAATCAAGGAGAAGTTATTGTCATCTGTGGCAATTATCAATTTTTTGTAAAGGTTCTACGATCGAGCAACCCAAACAAATCAATCATTCAAACCGAAGAAAGACTGACAATCCAACCACGAAATAGATCGGTCTATTCAAAATCACGAAAAAAGAATAATTTGGAGTAGCCGAATCTCGTAAAGAGGAAATCCAAAAACCCGCATTCACGAAAAGATCGAAGGATTTGAAAACCGACATTCTGCTGCAGAGACTGAATTTTTTTTAAGACTATTTGGTTACCCAAAAAAACTAAAATGGTACCTTTATATGAAGGTTTGGCTACCAACTGCACCATATTCAAAATAATTTTATTTTTAAAATGTTAGTTATAAGTAACCAGCAGCTATATAAATGGAAACTCTTACATGATATTTCGGATACCATCTGCACCTTCTGTTAAAAAAAAATTAATCATGTAGGACCCCAACTTTTTATGAATAAAGATTTAATTTTTTCTAAATGTTATTTTGAATAATAAGGTGCGAATTTGATATAATGTTATAGTTATGGAATATATTTGCAAAATCAAGCAAGTTGTTATAAAATATTCGTTTAGTCGGGAAAAATTCTTTTTGTCGAAAAATATCCGTACGACGGCACAATCATTGGTGGACCCCACATAACGGCAAAACTGTCGAATATAGAAAGTGACAGGAATAACCTTTTTTATAAAAATAACAACAAAACTTTTATCGTTAACTGTTGAAATACCCGGTGATAAAAGTACAGTAATACGCGTAGTTGCACAGTAGTACACGGTAGTTCAAGGGAGAACATTTGTTGTAACCTCCCAGAAAGCAAAGAACCCGAACGAGGTCATCACGAGTAAGCTTATCATAAACTCTAGCGAAGTGTATACCTTATTTGATACCGGTTCTACCCATTCTTTTATTTCTCCTACCTGCACTCAACGTTTAAATTTGATTTCGGAGAAATTGGACCTTGACTTATCTGTTGAAACTCCATTGAGAGAAACCTTCATTACATCCACTGTTTATAAGTCTTGTTTGGTTCAAATCGGTACCCACACATTACCTGTCGATCTTATTTCATGGAAAATACTTTCATTTGACGTAATTCTAGGGATTGATTGGTTAACTACTCATCATGCAAAAATTGATTATTTTCGTAAGGTTGTTAGCTTTCATATTCCTAACCAACCTATTATGCGAATTCAATCAACCAACCCATTAAAATCAATCACTGTCATCTCAAGCCATAAAGCTATTCATTTATTAAAAAATGGATGTCAAGCTTTCTTAGCTCATATCACGGATTTAAACAAAAATACGTCAGTTTTGAATGATATTTCTATTGTTAATAAATTTCCTGACGTATTCCCTGAAGAACTTCCTGGCCTACCCCCAGAGCGTGAAATTGAATTTTGTATCGTCCTTGAACCCGGTACAAAACTCATTTCCAAAGCTCTATATCGAATGGCTCTTATTGAACTTCAGGAGTTAAAGACCCAACTGCAGGAATTGTTAGACATCGGTTTCATTCGTCCTAGTACGTCTCCTTGGGTTGCTCATGTTCTATTCGTGAAGAAGAAAGATGGGAGTATGCGACTTTGTATTGATTATCGGGAGTTAAACCATGTAACCATCAAAAATAGGTACCCGTTGCCTCATATTGATGACCTGTTTGACCAGTTGCAAGGCGCCAAATTCTTTTCAAAGATTGATCTTCGTTCCGGATATCACCAATTGAAGATTAAAACCGATGACATTCCGAAGACGGCTTTCAGAACTCGGTACGAGCATTATGAATTCCTAGTCATGTCTTTTGGATTGACTAATGCTCATGCTGCCTTCATGGATATGATGAATCGAGTATTCAAGGAATATTTGGATCATTTTGTGGTTGTCTTTATTGATGATATTCTCATATATTCCAAAAGTCGTGAAGATCATGAGCAACACTTGAGGCTGTCACTCCAAAAGCTTCGTGAGAACAAGTTATATGCCAAGTTGAAGAAATGTGAGTTCTGGCTTGAGAAAATTGCATTCTTTGGGCACGTGATATCAAATCATGGAATATCTGTTGACCCGACAAAGATCGAAGCAATTCAAAGTTGGGAGAAACCTAAATCAGTGACCGAAGTACGTAGCTTTCTCGGCTTAGCTACTTATTATTGGAGATTCGTAGAAGGGTTTTCTTGAATCGCTACTCCATTAACTCAGCTGACTCGGAAAGATACAAAATTCGGTTGGAGCGAGGAATGTGAGAAGAGTTTTCAAGAACTCAAGAGAAGACTCATTTTAGCACCTGTTCTGACAATACCATCTGGCTCAGAGGAATTTGTCATCTACAGTGATGCTTCGGGAAAAGGGTTAGAATGTGTTCTCATGTAACATGGGAAAGTCATAGCCTATGCCTCTCGACAACTCAAAGAATATGAGAGGAATTATCCTACTCATGATCTAGAGTTGGCAGCAGTCGTTTTTGTACTAAAGATTTGGAGGCATTACTTGTATGAAGATAAGGTGGAGATCTATACGGATCATAAAAGCCTTAAATATTTCTTCACTCAAAAGGAACTCAACATGCGACAACGACGTTGGCTTGAACTGTTGAAAGATTAGGATCATACCATCCAATACCATCCTGGAAAAGCGAACGTGGTAGCTGACGCATTGAGTAGAATATCATATGCGGGTACGAGTGCGATATTGTCAACGCAAAAACCCATTTTGTATGACTTGCAAAGGATGGTGATAGAGTTAAAGACTCCAGGGACCCATGTGATGATGACGAATATACGAGTAGAACCGACTTTAATCGATAAAGTTAAAGTTGCTCAAGCTACAGGCCTAGAGCTGATGCGTATGAGGAAGAAAGTGCAAGAAGGTGTTATGCCGGAAGCAAGAATCGATAAAGAATGAATACTTTGAGTTAACTCCAGACTTTGTGTTCCTAAAAATCCTGATTTAAAGTATAAAATCATGATGGAGGCGCACAACACACTGTTTGCAATCCATCCTGGGAGTTCCAAAATGTATCATGATCTTCGACATACATTTTGGTGCAGAAATATGAAGAGAGAGATAACGAAGTTTAACTTAAGGTGCTTAACTTGTCAACGAGTCAAGGCGGGGCATCAAGTACCAAAAGGTCCATTGCAACAACTTGAAATTCCAGAATGAAAGTGGGAGCACATTACCATGGATTTTGTTACTGGTCTTCCCAAGGTTTCTCAAGGCATAGATGCAATTTGAGTCATTATTGATAGATTGACCAAGTCGGCTCATTTCTTACCTATACGAGAAACTTATACACATGAACGTCTGGCTCATATTGTGAGACCCTGAATTTTATGAAATGAAAGTATTCAATTTTTTTATTTTGGTAAATAGTTAAATTGATAAAAGTTTAAAGATAAGGGTAATATGTGAAAATTTTATAAAGTATGTAAGTTGTTATATAATATTCGTTTGGTCGAAGAATATTATTTTTGTCGGGAATATCCGTACAACGGCACAATCATTGGTGAACTCACAACGAAATTATTGTCGGAATGAGAAAACGACAGAAATATTTTTATAAAAATAACGACGGAAGTGTTACCGTTAAAACTGTTGAACTACCCAGTAGTAAAAGTACAGTAATACGCGTGGTTGCATAGTAGCACACGGTATTGATTATTGATGCTTACGTGAGAAGTCACTCAGTTATACTCAATTATTTCTACAGTAATTGCTGCATCATATCTCTCATATTATTGATTCAATTGTTATCACATTATCATATGCATAATATGATATATTATTAAATCAATAATTGAGACGACATAGTTATTCATATTATTAAATTACAATATTTACAATGTCTAGAAGTTCTGTCAAGGAGAGGTTTGGTCACCTAATTACGCGCCAATAAGGAGAAATCTTTATCGAAAAACCCCCTCTTTTCTGGGAACGACCTGGTTGTTAAATATTGTGAGTTATAATATTAATGATGAATAAGTTCGTGTTGATTAAAGATGAATTTGATAGTTCCGTTGTGTTAGGATTATTAGTGTTAGTGCAAATCGACATCTATTCCGATGATAATTGATGTCTGGGGGTTATATTGATAAATCGGGTAATTAATCGAACAAATGAGCAATTAATTGCTACTAATTCACATGCTTATATAAATATTTGTTCACATATGTGTACTATTGAATCACATTCTTATACTATTAGGGGAGTTGGTGTAAGATTGATAATACTTGCATGACTAGGTTAAAGATGGAGGTACAGATTGAGGTACTATACCGTAATTCGTATTTTCACATGATTATAACTATTGAATCACATGATTGAACTATTGATTCATATGATTTACTATTAGGGGAGGTGGTGCAAGTTTGATAATACTTACAGGACTAAATTAAAAATGAAAGAAAAATTGGAGGTATTGTACTGTAATTTTTTGAGCCCCAAAACGTGTAATTATCGAAACTATATTTTTATATAAATAGAAGCTCATTCTTCCTTCATTTCTCACCAATTCACTAAAGCTTTAAAGCCATTATTATAGAGAGAAATTATAGAAAGAAAGAAGAAGAGAAGTCTGCTACCTCACTATTCCAATATTCAGTCTTCTTTTGAGGTAAGGGGTATTATTTCTTTTGTATTTATGAAGAGAGTTATTGTTATTCCATCCCTTATTATTCTGTTGGAATAACATGTTTATGTGAAATACCGCATACATGGTGAAATTCTTCTATTATTCCATTTTTCATTATTATGTTGGAATAACCTGTTTATGTGAAGTACCCCATACATGGTGAAATTCTTCTATTATTCATTTCTTTATTATTCTTTCAGAATTTCCTGTCTGTGCGTTTACGCCGGACCTGGTTCCATTATTTATTATTCTGTCAGAATATCCTGTTTGTGCGTTTACGTCGGACCTGGTTCCATTATTTATTATTCTGTTGGGAATAAACTGTCTGTTCAGTCTATCGCATGCATGGTGAATTCTTCTGTTATTCCATTCTTTATTATTCTGTTGGAATAACCTGTCTATGTGGATTACCACATTCATGGTGAATGATCCTTTGTATTCATTCCTTATTAAATTATGGAAATGATCTGTTTACGTGGATTATGATGAAAGTCATAATATAAGCATTGGATTATTGATTATGATGAAAGTCATAATAAAATTATTGGACTGATAATAATCATGGGTATATGTAGTATTATTAAGTGTTATGATGAGTTATATTGGTTATTATGTGAAAATATAAAAGTTTCTTAGAAATCACAAAGGGTTGAAAATCAGGTTTTGGTGAAAATGGAACATGAAATTCAATTGACCATATCTCCTATTATATTTCGAATTTTTGGGTGTCAAATTCTAGAGTTAGATCTATGAGTCTTCTAACTTATCCAAGTGGAATTAATAGAAAAGGTGTTGTAGATTTTCGTATGGACTATTTTTAGCAAAGGAGTTAAAAGCTGCAAAATAGCAAAAAGCTACTGCCCAGAAATTTACAAGGACTGTTTTGGCCACTTAATTTATGAGAAAAATTCCGGCCTTTTGGGACATGAAAGTATATGGTATAAAGAACCTCCTGTCCAAAAATGAGCTCAATCCGACTTAAAATGAGCAAGTTATGACCATTTTAATATTTAAGTTTTTCCGACGAAAAATATTATAACCGGAGTTCTATAACTCTGATGACCATGAAATTTAAATTAGAAGCTCACGTTAACATGTGTAAGATCCTGCCAAGATTTGGGAATTTCTGGACTTAAACTTGAGGTAGATAATTTCTTAAGGAATTAATTAGAAATTAAGTTTTAAAAAATAGTAAATGAATTTTAAAAATTCCGAGAAAAATATATGTTTATTATGGAACTATATTATGCTAAATCTCAGAAAAGAAATATTTTTGGGATTGATTTGGTATTTTTCATAAAAATGGTTTAGTTACGAACATATGAGTTAAGTATGTTATGTGAAGTTGAAAAATTGGTAAATATGATTTTATGGCTTGAAAATCCTATATAGGATATATGTAGATTTTTAATAAGGGATTTAATCATTGGTGATGAAATCTTATGAGTATGGCATTTTGAATGATTAAATGCATTATGTGGTAAAGTGTAAACAATTGAAATAAATTATTTATAAGTTTAAGAAGTGATTAAAATATTGTTATAATATTAATAATATTATATTATGAGTTTATTAGGTGGTTGATAATATTTGGATAAATTTAAAGTCTTTAATATTTATCCTTGCTTTCGTTTGATAAATGCTTATATTGTTGTCACCATCCTCATGCTTATATGATTATGAAAGTTATCTTTGGCTTACGTGCAAAGATGAACTGTTGATTATTGAATTGTATATCTTTGGCTTACGTGCAAAGATGGACTGTTGATTATTGGTTTTATAGTTGTATATCTTTGGCTTACGTGCAGAGATGGACTTGGTATGATTATGATCAGGGATCATTCGGTATAATCATGACCTGTAATGTTATAAACGATGTGGTAAAAGTCCTCAGTGGCCTGTAGTGCATTGATGGACAGTTTTTGGTATGATTATGACCAGGGGTTATTCAGTATAGTCATGACCATTGATGATTTAATGAATATCCTTGGCCCGTAGTGCATGGATGATTTGATACTGTGGTTTATTTATTAATCTGAGTCTCAGCGATTAAGTTGATGAAAAACTTTTTAGATCATAAAAGATAGTAGATTTTATTCTCTACTTGACTCTTTTAATGGATTGCTTGTTCCGCTGCAGTTAAACTTGATGTCTATTATATTTTATCAGTTTAACATTGTTGAAGACTAATGATAATTTATTCTGCATTATCTTAGTCATAATATTTCTTACTAGACTAGTTGAGCTCGCCTTTTCTTTTATTGTTTTCTTCGGGAAATGAGAATATAGCTGGGACTAGTCGGGGAATGGAGTGACGATCCAGATGATAGCATTAGTAGTCCTCACTATGGTATGACATGCAATATATAATTGTATTGAGGACCTAAGATGTGTGTGTCATATTTTATACGTCACTTAATAATTGATTTTGGTGAACAACAATAGGGTGATGAAAACCTAACCTTGAAAGCGTCAAAAGTGCACCGCAGTAAAATGAAGAGAACATAAATCTTTTCGTGTCCCTTTGGAGACTTGAAATATTTGTTGCTGTACTTTATATGGCATGTATTAATTTGAGTATGAATATTGTCGTATTATATACGTTACAATATTTGTATTGAAACTCACAGTATATATGACATCGTATTTTGCATGACTGTTGTATAATTAAGTTGTATTTGAATTTATGTACCATGTATCCGGCAACTCAAGATGGGTGATGTATACCTATTTTGGGAGCATCACACATATGTACATAAACAAGATTGTAAGATTGCATGGTATGCCAGTATCCATAGTTTCTGATCGAGCCCCAAGATTCACTTCAAGATTTTGGGTTAGTTTGCAAAAAGCTATGGGCACGGATCTACGATTTAGTTCGGCTTATCATCCTCAAACGGACGGAAATTCGGAGAAAAGTATTCAAACTCTTGAAGATCTATTAAGACTCTGTGTCATTGACTTTAAGGGAAGTTGGGATAAGTTCTTACCATTGGTGGAGTTTTCCTACAACAACAGTTATCAAGCAAGTATTGACATGGTTCCATTCGAAGCGTTGTATGGAAGAAAGTATCATTCTCTAGTATGCTGGGATGAGGTGGGTGAAGCAACGTTGTTGGGACCGGAGTTGGTACGTATGACTACGAAAAAGATTCAACGTATAAAAATCTCACAAGATCGACAAAAGAGTTATGCTGATCTTCATCGAAAGGACGTGGAATTCGATATTGGAGATCATATGGTGTTACATGTTACTCCATGGAAAGGAGTTACGAGATTTGGAAAGAGAGAAAAGCTCAATCCTCGATTCATTAGCCCATTTTTATTCCTCAATCGAGTAAGAACTGTGGCCTATAGACTCGCTTTACCGCCAAGTATGTCTCGTGTTTATAATGTTTTTCATATATTCATGTTACGTAAATATGTAGAACACCCGAACCACATTATTGAGTTAGAACCAGACGAAATAGCGGAAGATTTAACGTATGAAGAGGTTCATGTTCAAATCTTGGATAAGAAGGAACATATTCTACGCTCCAAGGTTATACCTCAAGTCAAAGTTTTGTAGAGAAACCACGATGTTGAGGAAATGACACGGGAGTTAGAATATGAAATAAAATCAAGGTATCCTTACCTCTTCGACATACCAGGTACGCACCTTAATTTCGAGGGCGAAATTTCATAAGAAGGGGAGGTTGTAAGACCCCAACTTTTATGAATAAAGATGAATTTTCTATAAATATCATTTTTGAATATTATGGAGTAAATTTGATATAAAGTTATAGTTGTGGGTAATATTTATATTCGTACGACGGCACAATCATTGGTGGACCCCACAACGGAATTATTTTCGGATTGAGAAAATGACAAAAATATTTTTATGAAAATAACGGCGGAAGTTTTACCGTTAACTGTTGAAACACCCGGTGTTAAAAGTACAGTAATACGCGTGGTTGCATAGTAGCACACGGTATTGATTATTGATACTTACGTGAGAAGTCACTCAGTTTTGTTTAATTATTGCTACAGTAATTGTTGCATAGTATCTCACGTTATTTGATTCAATTATTATCGATATTTTATATAATATTAAATAAATAATTGAGATGACAGAGTTATTAATATTATTATTTGTAATATTGACGATGTCTAGAAGTTCTGTCAAGGAGAGGTTTGGTCACCTAATTGAGGGAGAAATCCTTATTGGAAAGCCCCCTCTTTCTTGGGAACGACCTGGTCGATTAATAGTGTGAATTATAATAACGATGATGAATTTTGTTTTATTAATATTATAAATGTAATAAAACAGAATTTTTTTATATAAAACAGAATACTTTTTATAAAGTTTTATTTTATTTGATTATAAATAGAATATAATATATTTTATTATACATAATGTTTGCATAGTGCCTGCATAGTGTTTGAATAATAAAATCTTTTTATATAAAACAGAATACTTATATAAATTTATTTGTTTTATTAGATTATAAATAGAATATATTATATTTTATTATGCATAGTGTTTGCATAGTGCCTGCATAGTGTTTGTATAGTAAAATCTTTTTATATAAAACAGAATACTTTATAAAGTTATTTGTTTTATTAGATTTTAAATAAAATATATAAATATATATTTTATAAATAGAATATATTATATTTTATTACATAGTATCCTTTCCATTCTCCTATAAATAGGATGCTTAGTTAGAATTGAAAACACACCAGAAATTCAGAGAATTCTTCTTCTATAATCTTGAGCGTATTTCTTTAGAGTTTTAAGAAGCTTTGAGCGTAGAAAACAGTATAAGTTTTCTTCAAAAATATCCTCGCCAGTCGGAATACTCTTCTTTCTAAGGTAAGGGGTATTATTTCTTTCGTATTCATGAAGAGAATCATTTTCTTTCTATACTCGGAAGAGTTGTTATTCCATTCTTTATTGTTATGCTGGAATAACCTGTCTATGTGAAGTACCGCATACATGGTGAAATTCTTCTGTTATTCCATTCTTTATTATTCTGTTGGAATAACATGTTTGTGCGGTCTATCGCATGCCTGGTGAATTCTGTTGTTATTCCATTCTTTATTATTCTGTTGGAACATCTTGTCTGTGCGGATTACGCATGACCTGGTTCCATTCTCTATTATTCTGTTGGAACATCCTGTCTGTGCGGATTACGCATGACCTGGTTCCATTCTTTATTATTCTGTTGGAATATTCTGTCTGTGCAGATTATCCATGACCTGGTTCTATTCTTTATTACTCTGTTGAAATAACCTGTCTATGTGGATTACCGCATGCATGGTGAATGATCTTTTGTATTCATTCCTTATCAACTTGTGGAAATGATCTGTCTACGTGGATTACCGCATGGCGGGCGAAAATCCATTTGCAGTTTTAAATATTCTATTATACTCAGTTGGTTAAAGTTTTGGCTTCTATACTCTATGAAATTAGTAGAATATCCTGGATATTTACGCTTCATCCAGTATCTTTTCATAAAAATATTCTTCTGAGCATTTTTGAATTTTACTCCACAAAGCAGTATCATGTTGACAATTTGGACGTTATTGAGTTCAGGATAAATTAACTTATAAATCTTTAAAAATTTATTCTTGAACTTGTTTTATTGAATTATTATGTCATTGTCATCATCCTCATGTTTATATTATGTTGAAAGTCATATGTGGCCTGTAGTGCATAGATGGATTTGGTATGATTATGACTAGGAATTATTCGGTATAATCATGACCGCAAAGTTACAAATGATGTGATAAAAATCATCATTGGCCCGTAGTTCATTAATGGATAGTTGTTGGCATGATCATGACCATTGATGAAAACGCGAATATTCTTGGCCCGTAGTGCATGGATAATTGTGGTCGTGATACTAATGAATATCATTGGCCGTAGTGCAGGGATGATGTGGATTATTTATTAAACTGAGTCTCAGCGATAAAAGTGATAAAAAACCTTTTAAATCATAGAAGATAGTAGATTTTATTTTCTACTTGAATCTTTTAATGGATTGTTTGTTTCGCTGCAGTTAAACTTGATGTTTGTTATATTTTATAAGTTTTACACTGTTGAAGGCTAACGATAAATTATTCTTCATTATCTTAGTCGTAATATTTCTTACTGGGCTAGTTGAACTCACCCTTTTGCTTTCATTGTTCTCTTTAGGAAATGAGAACGTAGCCGGGACTAGTCGGAGAACGGAGTGACGGTCCAGATGATAGCATTAGTAGTCCTCACTATTCTATGAAATAGTGTGATAATAAATGTATTGAGGACTCCATTTGAGTTTGAATACTGTCTAGAAGACGATATTCGTATTAAAACTCTCAGTTTATGTTTTGTCGTATTTTTCACGACAGTTGTATTATTAAGTTGTATTTAAATTTTGTACCATGTATTTGGCGACTCAAGATGGGTGATGTATACCTATTTTGGGGGCGTCACAAGAAGTCCTTTTCGGAAAGCCCCTTTTTCAGGGAATGATTTGGTTGTCAATATTGTGAATTATAATATTAATGATGAATAATTATTAAAATATTAAAAATGTGTTTTATTGAAGATAAGTGAATTGTGGTAAATTTTTATTCAATTTTTGATATAAATAGAGGGGGTTTTCTTGAAGTATTTGTTGTAAGTTTGGCTTATTACATAGACCCCCATTTACTCATTTTTTAAAATCGCCGGTAGAAAGTTATCTCTATTTTATTTTATTATTATTATAATAGTGATAAAACAGAATTTTTTTTATATAAAACAGAATACTTTTTGTATTATATATAAAGTTATTTATTTTATTAGATTACAAATAGAATATATTATATTTTATATAAAATTTTTATTTTATTAGAATATTTTATTGCACGGTGCACAATAGTAAAATAAAAATGTTCGACGAATTTCCCGTGACTGCTCCCATGAATTTTTTTTTCCTATGCACCCGTGATGATTTTTAAATAGTGCCCTGTCATTCTCCTATAAATGGGATGCTTAGTTAAGAAATGAAAATCACACCAGAATCAGAGAATTTTTTTTTATAATGTTGTGCATATTTCTTTTTAGTACAAGGATACCTTGAGTGTAGCAAATAGTGTAAGTTTTCTTCAAGAATATCTCCGCTATACCAGTTAGAATTATTCTCCTACTAAGGTAAGGGATATTATTTTTGTTCAATATTCGTAAGAAATATTATTTTCTTCTATACTCTATAGTATGTAAGTAATATTATTTCGTTTCATATTCATAAATTTACACTTATTTTGATAAACATTGCTTCTATACTCCCAAAAATTAGTATAATATCTTTGAATTTTGTGCTTCATCTAGTATCGTTTCACTGAAATATTTTTCTGAACTTTCTTATTAAATTTTAATTTTTTTATACCGGGTACTATTCACCCGGGGTAGTATTCATGGGATACTATTCATGATAAAATTGGTTTTTTTTCTGTCTAAATTATTTTTGATATATGGATATCATTCTTGAATTTTATTCCACAATGAATTATCATGCTGACAATTAATTATCAACCAGGTAATGTTGATGGAAAATTTGACAATTTGATTGGTGATGAAAATGTTCATACCAATTAATTATTTTCTTTTACTGCATCTTAATAAGTATGATTGGTGATGGAAATGTCCAAACCAAATAATTATTTTTCTTTTATTATATTATGGAAAGGTAATATGTATTTTTATAAAGTTTAATTTATGTTTTGTATATATGAAGATGCATGGGTTTAACTGGTAAAATCAATTCCAAGATGACTATGGAAGATTTTTGTCTAGCGGACAGTGCAACAACTCATACGATACTCAAAGATAAAAAAATATTTTCAAATTTTAAATTATGCAAAGCCAATGTCAATACCATATCAGGTGCATCGAACTTGATTGAAGGTTCTGGAAGAGCGATTATAATATTGTCAAAGGGCACACAACTTTGTATTGATGATGCTTTGTATTCTTCTAAATCAAGAAGAAATTTACTCAGCTTTAAGGATATACGTTATAATGGTTATCATATTGAAACCAATAACGAAGGCAGTGAATAATTTCTTTATATTACTTCAATTGTATCGGGCCAGAAGCTCATGCTAGAAAAATTGCCTATTTTCTCTTATGGGTTATATTACACTACAATGAGAACAATTGAAACAAATATTGCAATACACCAGAAGTGTTCTGACCCAAAGGTTTTTATGCTTTGGCATGATCGTCTTGGTCATCCAGGATCTATAATGATGCGTCGAATTATTGATAACTCCTACGGACATCCCTTAAAGAACCATAAGATTCTTTTAACTACTAATTATTCATGTAGTGCATGTTCTTAAGGTAAATTAATTATCAAACCATCACATTCAAATATTGTTGTCGAGTGCCCATCTTTCTTAGAAAGAATTCAGGGTGATATATGTGGATCAATGCACCCACCTTGTGGTCCATTCAAGTATTTTATGGTTTTAATTGATGCATCAACTAGATGGTCACATGTATGTTTACTTTCTACTAGAAATGTTGCATTTGCTAAACTTTTTGCTCAAATAATTAGGTTGAGAGCACAATTTCCTGATTATCCAATTAGGAAAATTCATTTAGATAATGCTGGTGAATTCACATCCCAAGCTTTTGATGATTATTGCATGTCAATTGGAATTGATGTTGAACATCCTGTTGCTCATACACATACTCAAAATGGTTTAGCTGAATCTCTTATCAAGAGACTTCAAATTATTGCTCGACCTTTGCTTATGAAATCAAAATTACCAGTTTCTACTTGGGGTCATGCTATTTTATATGCTGCATCATTAGTTCGCATTAGGCCAACTGCTTATCATAAATTCTCACCATTACAACTTGTGTTTGGCCAACAACCAAATATTTTTCACTTACGCACATTTGGTTATGTTGTATATGTACCTATTGCACCCCCACAACGCACAAAGATGGGTCCTCAACGTAGACTTGGAATTTATACGGGTTTTCATTCCCCATCTATCATTAGATATCTTGAACATCTAACTGGTAATGTTTTTAAGGCACATTTTGAGGATTGTCATTTTAATGAAACAATTTTCCCACAATTAGGGGGAGAAAAATCGTTGCCTGAAGCACGACGTGAGATTACTTGGAATGTTTCGACGTTATCTCATCTTGATCCTCGTACAAATCAATGTAAACTAAAAGTTCAAAGGATTATTCATTTGCAAGGAATTGCAAATCAATTACCAGATGTATTCACCGATAATAAGAAAATAGTGAAATCTCATATTCCAGCTGCTAATACTCCAGCACGGATTGAAGTCCCTGTAGGACAATCAGTTAATACAACAACAAATGAATCAAAACCACACCTGAAGCGTGGAAGACCAATCGGTGTTAAAGATAAAATTCCCCGGAAGAGGAAAGTACAAGAAAAATAAGTTGCAGCCTATAAAGAGGTTATACCCATTAAACAAACAACATAGATAATTGATCAATCCAAAACTAATGAACAAAAATCTTTTGAAAATAAAACTCTTGAAGAGTTATCTCTTGAAACAGATGAGTTATCTCCCGAAGAGGATCAAACACATAAAAATAATGAGATTTCAATACATTATGCACATACAGGAGAAGTATTGGATAGAAATAAAATTGTTGTCGATAATATATTTTCATACAAAGTTGCTCTCGATATCACCAGAAGTGATGATCATGAATATAAACCACAAACCGTTGATAAATGTCAAAGAAGAAATGATTGGTCAAAGTGAAAAGAGGCAATTCAAGCAGAATTAAATTCACTATGTAAACGTGAAGTGTTTGGGCCTGTAGTCCGAACACCTAAAGGTGTAATGCCTGTTGGATATAAATGGGTATTCATACGTAAATGAAATGAGAAAAATGAAATTACAAGGTACAAAGCGCGACTTGTAGCACAAGGTTTCTCGCAGAGACCCAGTATTGATTATGAAGAAACATATGCTCCTGTAATGGATGCAATTACATTCAGATTTTTAGTTAGCTTGCTAGCAAAAGAAAATTTAGATATGCGATTAATGGATGTTGTTACAGCATATCTGTATGGATCGTTAGATAATGCTATCTACATGAAAATCCCTGAAGGATATAAAATGCTTGAAGCATATAATTCTACATCTCGAAGTATGTATTCTATCAAGCTACAAAGATCCTTATATGGGTTAAAACAATCCGGACGCATGTGGTATAATCGCCTCAGTGAATATCTTTTGAAAAAAGAATTTAAAAATAATCTAATTTGTCCATGTGTTTTTATCAAGAAATCAGAGTTCGAATTTGCTATTGTTGTAGTATATGTTGATGATCTAAATCTTATAGGGACTCCAGAAGAGTTAACAAAAACAGCAAATTATTTAAAAAAATGAATTTGAGATGAAAGATCTTGGTAAGACAAAATTTTTTCTTGGCCTGCAAATTGAACATCTTCCGAATGTAATTCTTGTTCATCAATCAACATACACAGAAAAAGTTCTGAAGCAATTTTACATGGATAAGGCTCATCCTTTGAGCACTCCAATGGTGAGTTGGTCACTTGATGTTAAGAAAGATCCATTTCGACCACAAGAAAATGATGAAGAAACTCTTGGTCCTGAAGTACCATATCTTAGTGCAATTGGTGCTTTGATGTATCTTGCAAATTTCACACGACCTGATATAGCATTTGCAGTTAACTTACTAGCAAGGTATAGTTCTTTACCAACTCGAAGACATTGGAATGAAATTAAGCATATTTTTCGATATCTTCGTGGGACTACTGATTTTGGATTATTTTATCCAAATGGATCAAAATCACAGTTAGTTGGATATGCTGATGCGGGTTACCTTTCTGATCCTCACAAAGGCCAATCACAAACATGATATTTATTTACTTATGGAAATACTGCTATTTCATGGAGATCTGTTAAACAAACAATTTCTGCTACTTCCTCAAATCATGCAGAGATTATTGTAATTCATGAAGCGAGTCGTGAATGTGTTTGGTTAAGATAGGTAATTCAGCATATTAGTGAGAACTGTGGATTATCATCAATCATAAATAGTCCAACAATATTATATGAGGATAATGCCGCTTGTATCACTCAAATTAGGGGAGGCTATATCAAAGGTGATAGAACCAAGCATATTACACCAAAATTCTTTTATACACATGAGCTCCAGAAGAGTGGTGATATTGATGTAAAACAGATACGATCATGTAATAATTTGGCTGATATATTCACTAAGCCATTACCAACTGCGACTTTTAAAAAGATGAGGCACAATATTGGCATGTGTCGACTTAAGGATATTTTTACCATGAACAGTGGTACTCATGAAGGGGAGTAAATTTTCTGAAGAATATGTGCTGATTGTACTCTTTTTCCTTCGCTAAGGTTTTTTTCCATTGGGTTTTCCTTTGCAAGGTTTTAATGAGGCAATCCTATGGCACTATAAGTTATATTGTACTTTTTTCCTTAGCCAAATTTTTTTCCCACAGGGTTTTTCGTTGGTAAGTTTTTTAACGAGACATATTCTTAAGAAGTGGTCATCCAAGGGGGAGTGTTAGAAATGAATTAATTGGAAAGTAACCACCAAAATAAATGGTGGAAACTTAAGCCATTAAATTGCTTTAATTATTGAAATGTAAATGTTAGTTGGTGTTATATATTTTGTATAGAAAGAGCCACATAGGTAAGTCTTGGACAGAGAGATTATTAATATATCTATTCTGTTATCTTCTTAATTTACTCTATCTATCATTACACAACAGATTTGAGATTGTTAATTAATTTTGCATGATATACATGATAGTTAAAAAAATGATTAGAAATAGTAATTGACAATGGCAGATTTGGTAAAAAATAAAGAAGTAAAACTATTGTTGAGAGTGGGATTTGAACCCACGCCCTTTCGGACCAGAACCTTAATCTGGCGCCTTAGACCAACTCGGCCATCTCAACATTGATGAGAAAGTCTTTATCTAGACATCGTTGTAATGAAACTTCACACACACTTGCTTAGACCAAAATATACTCTCTGTTGTGAAAAATAAATTTCAAAAATTACATTTTACCAATATTAAAAAATTTACTTTTGTCCTCTTTGATTTTTTTAATGGAATAGTGGGTATAGGAGGGAGTAGAAAGAATAGAATAGAAAAGGAGCACCAAATACAAAATGATGCCAATAAAGCCAGCAGCTATAGCTCCAGTGACTTGGTGACAATAATTATGGAACAGGCCACATATGGGCAACCAACCAGCCAGCATGAGAGTTCCCTTTCTTCCCCAGCTGACCTATTGCCAAGGCTGCTGATATGCTTGAAGTAAGTAACAATATCACAACCTATATATGATGATGTACAAATTAATGACACAACATTAGCAGTTAAAAACAATTAAATTATTTTAGACACCTTCAATAAATCCATAACAGAAATTTCTCAAGCCAAAAATCGAAATGGGATGTAAGCTTAAAATCATTTTCTCTTATGCCTTGGTTTATTTTTTTCCTAATTTTTCTCACAGTGACCAAACTAGTGATAACATGAAGTGTGCTTTGGAGGAATAAATAGAACCAGAAAACTGTAGATGCTTGCACTAACATTTGTAATTACAAAGAACCTACATATATATATCAGAAAAGAGCACGCATACTTCAAAGCTGGTGTGTAACTGTACTTTGCTTCGAAAGAAATAGAGAATATGCTAGCTTTCTCATGACTTGTACCCATGACAATGGCTGCCGAAAAGGTTGCAGTCAAGGCTATAAGCCTTATCAAAAGGATGCAAATCCTCTTGATATTCTTCTTGATCTCCATGAATTATAAATGATTTTCTAGTGCACAAAGAAAATTAAGGGAAGGGATTAAGGGAAGGGAATCGAGTAGTTCGGAGGAAATGTTACTTGGGAATAAAGGGCATGTAGTTGAGGATGGTGCACTAATAAAACAGGTACCTGTTCAAAAAACTCTTGTGGCAAGTAATACAAGTTAGTTGTAAGTTTCTGCCACCAAATTTTCTACCTTACATTGACTATGACCCTTTTAATAAAAATATTGTCAAACTAAGTTGCATTTTGATGTCCATTTCCATCAATGGGACCATGGATACACATTTAATGATTTCACATTTCATAAAATAAGAACAATGTTAAAGTACAATTTGTTTGAAGTTCCAAACATTATGGAATTGCAAAAATACCATATTGTGATTATAAAAACGTGATGCTACATATTTTATAATAAGTCTGCAAAGGGAACTTCTTGTGACTGAAAAAGAAACAATTCTCCTTAACCTCTACTACAATCAATATGAAAATTAGGCATCTAGAACGACATTCAAATCATCCATAATTATAAGAAACAACTGCTTCATACTATCTGCAATTGAGATTCCAGTTTCAACCATCTCCTTTATTTTCTTCATCGTCTCTTCTGCTTTAACAGCTTCTTCAGAAAAAAGAACTTGTGTCATCTCTTCTGCTATAACAGATTCCTCATATTGATCTGCAATATCTACAGTTTCAACCATATCCTTTATTTGCTTCAATTGCACCCCAATACAAGGAGCCACAAGAGGTTGTGTCATCTCCTCTTCTATGACAATTTCTTCAAATTGATCAACAATATCTTTAGAAATAACAACTTGAGTCATCTCTTCTGCTTTAACAGCTTCTTCAGAAATAAGAACTTGTGTCATCTCTTCTGCTATAACAGCTTCTTCATATTGATCTACAATATCTCCAGTTTCAACCATCTCCTTTATTTGCTTCATCTGCACACCAATACAAGGAGCCATAAGAGGTTGTGCCCTCTCCTCTTCTATGACAGCTTCTTCAAATTGATCAGCGATATCTTCAGAAATAAGAATTTGTGTCATCTCTTCTGCTATAACAACTTCTTCACATGGATCTGCAATATCTTCAGTCATCCCAGCATCTGTAACTACTAATATATCCTGGCATTGTAAATTTTCAGTCTGAACCACTTCCTCTACCAAATTAGCAGCAACATTATTATCCGCATCAGTACTACTTTCTGTCAACAAAATTAGACCATCAATTATAATTACTCCATGCTTGCGCATAAAAAGATAACCGAACAGACATATTAAAAACAAGATAATGAAGAATTATAAATTTAGTTCATCCCTCCCTAAAGAAAAAATAAGTAATTTCATAAAAATGATGTCACAGATACATATGGTCATGCTAGTATATATTATATACTTTTAGATAATATGGAATGAATGACCAAAAATGGCTAAAGCAATCAGAAAAACAGAAACAAATCATTAGACAAACCATTATGATATAAAAACTTTTCCACCGCAGAGGGAATTGAACAATATTCCTTATTTTGGAGGTGAACACAAAAGTACCTTGGGAATTACATTCTGGCGGTGGCTTAGCTGCTCTTATTTTTGCTTCAAGTTCCTTCTTCCTCTTTTCAGCTTTCCTCTTCTTTGAACCTTTTGGCATGATTGGTTTTTTTGTGAGATGAGAAGGGAAGGGTACGTGATAATGCTCTACTTATAATTGGGAAAATGGACTATTGGGATTCCATGATGTACGTAAGCACAGACGAAGTTCCATTGAATGAAGTATGTGCATGTTTTATAGTTCCCAGGAATAATACTCCTACTCCCTAGGAGTAGTAATTGGAAAGGGCGGTGCATATTTAGAGAAGCCTATTTAATGACTTTTACACATCCATCTTCCTCGTCTGGTTATGGAAATTGGAGCGAATAGAAACAGGGAAATGTGATAGGACTTCGGACTATAATACATTAATTTGCTAATGGCATTAATGACTCCAAAGGTTCATGGGCATCAAATTTTTCAAAAACTTGGACTTGGAGAGTTGGAGTCATAATGAATTCTGAGTTTCTTTTTCAATGTTTCTTTACCGTCTCCTTTTTTTTTTTTTGCTAAATCTTACCATCTCCTTCTCTGTTTTTTCCCTCTTCGATTTGTTATTTTTTATATATAAAAAAGTGTTCTCACACACACACACACACACACACACATATATATAACTCTTGGTTTTCCTTTTTTAGGTTCCATTGTTGCATTCATTGACATAATTTTTATAAAAAAATTATATCAAACTGTATGATATCCTACCTTGAAATTTCAAAAAAAATTCGGATATACTCCATATTAGTAATAATCCTATAGTCCTTGGTCCAACAAATTTTAAAAATGCTTCTTCACTTTGTTAAAATATTATAAAAAAGAGATTCTTCTCACATAAATAATAATTAAAATATATATTATTATATAAAAATATTAAATTTTTATTAGCAATTATAACATAGATGTGATGTGGTTATGTTTATTGCTCAAAATATTTTGGGGAATTATTTATTTGCAGGTGGGATACAAATTACTTGACATTTTGTATTAGTAGGGTACACTAGTAACTAAAATTTGTCGGATTAGTAGCAGCAAGAATTCCATTTCTTTCCACCTCTCTTCCATATCTCACAAAGTCAAACCGGCCAAAATATTTTCCCGATCTGAAACTTTCCGGCAACCAACGGAAACAATGGCCATATCCTTTTCTCTCACCTCTCTCTCCAAAACCCTGAAACCCTCTCCTCCTAAAACTTCGATCTTCAACCTCCTCAACACTACTCATGCCAAAACCCAGCTCAAATTTACCCCAAATCTCAAACCTCCCCGTTTGTCTCTCCTCTTCAACATCCAAAAACCTAAACCCCAATTCAAACCAATTCACCACAATGGAATTCGTTCTCTTTTCACCGGCATCGTTGAAGAAATGGGTGAAATCAAACAAATTGGGGTTTCTCAGAACGATGGCGGATTCGACATGAAAATCATTGCAAAGACCGTTCTTGAAGATGTAAACCTGGGTGATAGCATTTCTGTTAATGGTACATGCTTAACAGTTACCGAATTCGATACCCAGTTATCGGAATTCACTGTAGGGTTGTCTCCTGAAACCTTAAGACTAACCTCTTTGATTGAGCTGGAGCCAGGTTCAGTAGTTAATCTTGAGAGAGCAATGAAACCCACGACGCGAATGGGCGGGCATTTTGTGCAGGGACACGTGGATGGGACTGGTGAGATTGTGGAGACTGAGGTGGAAGGAGATTCGTTGTGGATTAAGGTTAAGACTGCGCCCGAGCTGTTGAAATATATTGTGCCGAAAGGGTTTATTGCTGTGGATGGGACTAGTTTGACTGTGGTGAAGGTGTTTGATGAAGAAGGGTGTTTTAATTTTATGCTGGTGGGATATACTCAGCAGAATGTGGTGATACCATTGAAGAAAGTTGGGCAGAAGGTGAATTTGGAGGTGGATATACTTGGCAAGTATGTAGAGAGGATTCTCAGTAGTGGTTTTGTTGGTGCTGTCAAATCCTCGTGATAGAAAGGTACTCTTCAAGAGTAGTTTACTTTCTGTGACTGTTTTTCAATTCTGTGTATCACGGTTTCTGTGTAATTTATATTGCTAATAAGGATATTGGTTCCGGTCCCCATACTTGGAGCCAAAATTACCCGTCAAAACGATATGAATAAGGATATTTACCTCTTGAGTTTGAGATATATGATTTTGAACTGTCAAATGGAGTGAATGATTAATTTAAATTAAACTTTGTCTAGCATTGGAGCAAACCATAAGTTCATTTCTATTACGTTTAAGCAATGTCAACAAAGGCACCAGTGTCAATAGTTTGGACAACTGTAAACAGTGACTATTATATATGTCTACATGTATATTGATACCCAACTATTTCAGAATGCGGTGATTAGCACTTGCGAGATTGAAACATCATGTATAGAATCCTTATGATATTGAACACCAACAATTAGTGGTGGTAATCTTGTAGTGTTAGGTGAACTAGTGTCTCGTGTCAGGTTATAGGTATTACCCTAAATAGGGTAACACTAGCAGTACCGATTTAATTTATCGTGTCAAGATCTCTGATTTATTAATGCTACCTACTACCTACTACCTACCTTTATTTTGATTATTTGTCTGTTTTCTGCTCCTCAAAGTGGTAGATTGTTAATGTAATTTATTATTTCTTCTGAAATTCTATTGTTGCCTTTCTAAATTTTGCATCAATGTTAACATCATTGTGCATAAACAGTATCATTCTAAGTAAATTTACCCCTTCAACACAATTCTTCAATTATTAACTTAATGTTTTTGGGAAGGATTAAGGGAGGCAAAGGAATTTCTTCATTTTTTCAGCTTCTTATATCAGTTTCTATCTCTTAGTTCTTAGATAAGCATATCTGGTTGATCCCTTGAGAATATCTTCATGTCGATTTTCCCACTTATTTGGCTATTGTTAGGTTAATCAATTTTCTCTAACTTCACTAATGAATGCGTTAGTGGCAAAGACCTTACAAATCTTTATCCTCGTGTGTTATGCATATGCAGGAAATCAAGACCAATCATCGTCTTGTTTTTTGTTCGGTGTAATGGGTGAAAGTTGGATTTGTCCCTCTTTGGTAGAAGTTCTTCTCCTATACAGATTTAAGAGTTTATGCAATAGTAAGAATAAGAGGATTATGTGTAGATGTGCTTGTGTCATCTTCTCCTATACAGATGTGCTTGGTATTTAGACTAATAGCATATTGGTAATTTTAATGGAGTGTTAACTCCTGCTTATTTTATCTAGCCTTTTAAAGCTATAATTTACTATTATTGTTTGGCCCTTAGAGGATTAAATTGTCTGCTTCTATAAATTTATTATTTATCTGTTAAATATTTCTGTCTAGATTAAGATTTTATTCCTCAAAATTTTTATTCTTTATTGGTTAACCACACAGAAAAGGACAGAAGAGGAAGTACATGAAGAATATAAGAGAAAATAAAGTTAAAAGATTTACTCCATTTGGTTTCTTAAAGAAGACTGGGATCTTTCATACCATTTTTATTGTTTTCTGTTGGAACATAGACAAAAATGTAATTCCTCTCTTTACATCACTCCAAATTACTTCACTCTTGAGGGCCAAGGCTATAATTACTTTGAGCCTTAAGAAACTCCTAATCGTTCCCTTTCTCTCGATATCAAGTAATTGACCGATACAAAAAGGAACAGAATGGGGTGTAAAGCTTATAAAGTTTAAACACCCATGAATCCCTTTTGGCAACTTTCTGTATGCTAGTAAATTGCTTTTTCTTTTTTGTTGTTTTTGGCAAGTTTGATACTTTATCGAGTATTTATCATCCCATAATATTCTTAGCACGTCTCCTTTTCTTGTTATCTCAAAAATCAGGCGATGTCTTCTATTTTGGTGATTAATTATGTGTAAAACACTTGTTTGTGCTTTCCAACAAATATACTTCTTCTGTCCTCAAAAGCATGTCCTCAAGTATAATATTTTTTATCAACAAAGGGATTTCTAAAAGTACACGAGACAAATATAAAATGAGTCCTTCTACATGGACATGTTTATTGGACCGGAATATTGGACATTTTCATTTTTTTGTTTGTGACTCAAAAAATGTATAGTATTTATTCCAACTAAAATTTTTACAAACTATAGTGTTTAGGTGTAATTTGGATACACATTCAAAAACAGGGTTATACAGTCTGTACAACCCTGTTCTTGTATATGTATCTAAATTACACCTAAAACACTACATTTTGTAAAAATTCCTGTTGAAATAAATATTACTCATTTTTTGGGAGTCAGGCAAAATAAAATAAAATTGAAAATGTCCAATATTCATGTCTGCCAAGACTTATTGATATAGAATATGCATAAAACTAATTTACTGTCAAAAGTATACTTACATGGGGTCCGCTTGGTTTATAAAAGAAAAAGATTCATTAGTATAGCTACAGGGGATCCACTATGGGTAAAATTGATACTTATTTTATAATTTCTCTTCTACTTTAGTTTTCTTAATTTGTGTGAAACATGTACCTTGGACATGCTTTTGAGGGAGTATATATATATACTAGCTGGGTCCCGTGCCTCCGGCACTGTATGGACAATATGATTTATTTTAAATTTTGAACGACCAAAATAATTTATTGAGTGAGCGGAAAATTTAAAGTCATTTGTATTTTATTAAATTATTATTAGATTATTAGATAAATAGATTTATTTTATTAGATAGATGTATGAACGGTGGGATTTATCTCAAACTTTGGACGGTCCAGATGATTTATTGAATGAGCGGGAAATTCAAAATCATTTATATTTTATTAGATATATATATATATATATATATATATATATATATATATATATATATATATATAAACACTTGAGAGTAGTTCAGTAAAACAACATTATTTTCCCCTTTGGAGAAGCACCCTTGAGAGTAGCTCAGTTGCTATGAGTATTCGGTTCAATTAGTCATTTCAACTCAAAATTGGAGTTAAAGCTCATAATCTTAATGCTCATACAATTGAAAATGACTGTAGATCCAGCAAATAAAATGTAAGAAACATAAACCCAAAAGTCAATCTGAATCTACAAGAATTTATAATTTATAAAACTGTATGCTCTCAGAATATTTGGAACATATCTAGTCATCATCTTATAACTTTAATCATTTGGAAGAAAAAATAAAAACTGGAATTGCTATGGGCGGCAAAGTTCCCATTAACGCACAAAATGCCTTCTGCTTGCAATTGAAAATTTGCAATCAGCTATTTTACTATATGTACATAAATTTAGAGAGGATGCAATGCACTGGTGAGGAAGTAACAACAGATTGAATCAACAGGCAAAGATTATTCCCCCTAGTTTACACAAACGTCCCTATGATATATCCTTACTTACCATCACCTAGGACTATGTCCCCAACCTCCACATCATTCACAAAGTTGTCGTAATTTACACTAACAGTGTTTAAAGTGCAGACTCCTCTTATAATAGTGAAATTGAACTCTTGTCCCTCCTTAAGAAGGATTGGTTGAGGCACATCTCCACTTTAAACCTCAGGTCCCTGAATGAAGGCGATCACACATATGTTATTCAAATTTTCAAGATACGTTGTTGAAGAAATAAGAAATAAATGCAGAAGGAAAGTGGTGTAAGTAGAGTAAAAACTACTTATACAACTACCAGCATTTGTTAGTTATCTATTGTCAAGTGGCAAGAAAGTGTCACCAACGGTCCACTTGTCTGTAGTAAGAATCTTATTTCCAAATTATAAACACGCCAACTATGTACCAGAAGTGCGACAGATGTGTCCTGGACATATCAGGCATTCAATAACTATTAAGATTATAAAGGGTGGGAAAGGCTCCTTTTTTGTAGAGGTTTTAGTGATTCTACGTTAGCTCATGTGCAGTGTCAGCATAGAGCAGCTATACAATTATGTGGCCTCAACCTGTAGCTTAGTGGCTCATATACTGTAACTACTTTCAGAATGCCAATGGAAAATAAGTATAGTACCTCAATATCTCAAGTACGTAGAAGTTTACTGTTACAAAATACCAAAGGAACCGACCCCTATCTTGTTACCCTTTTCTATCATTCTGCCTTTCAGTTGGTTATAGCCTTATAGGTGTAGAAATATGTAGTGATTGTCATACTTCTTTGTCTTCAACTCAGTCTGAATTCTGAAGGTACTTTGTCATGGAATGTTTTGGTAAGCACCGACAGTCTTATGTGTGCGAAATGATTTCACAATATAATAGTATCAAATTAGAAATGGGAATGGATTAGACAAATTTACATGATAAGTTTATGCCAGAAAATTAAACAGCTAGTGGTCCTTTTGAGGCCGGCAGTATGAGGTCATATGTGGTCGGATTTGCTATTTGAGACTGATAGATACAGAAGGAGACGAAGGTTATAGACGAAATAGTACACATAGGACTTGTAGGGACTTGTTCTCTTATTTGAATTCAAAAATGACAGAAAAGTTTGTTATATATATATAGGTTGATTATTTCCTCCAATATTCTACCAAAGTGTAACCTCAAGAAAGATGGAAGAAATATATTACACAATATACATGCATATACACATGTGTATATTTTGATCCCCAAGATGACTGATTGAACCTTTTGTTCGGTATCCTTACCTTGTGCTAATTCATATACCAGTAACTTTAGTTGATCCGCAGCAGAAATCCCTTAAATGTATTTGATTTTTAGTTGTGCCAGCAGTTTGAGCTCTGTTATTTAACAGTTGCTCTCATTCCTGTGCTGCTTTTTTCTTCAACATCGCATGCTTATATAGTTATATGTCTACAATTTGTGTCGCCATGTTGTCCCCTGGTTTCCCGTTCCTTTTCTTTTTAAACTATTTTTCTTGTCTGTATTCTTGTGTTTTTTTCCCAGGGTGGGAACTGGATTGGTGTTGTGGAAGTGTTGTAATCAGTGGTGAGCCATAGCATCAATATGTACCCCTTGTCCTTAGCATAGGACATATTAGGTTCTAAGTCTTATCTATCTATACCAAAAAGGTAGAGAAAAATTTTCATTAGAACAGTATGGTGGATTCAAAGTTGCCTTAATCATACACCACACAACTGACATCCCTTCTTCAATACTCACTCCATCCCATAATATATGATGTTTTAAATGATTTCATTTGTCTCAAATTATTTGTCATTTTATATAATATAGGAGAATTAATTACAATCTTTCCAAAATTACCTCATGAGAAAATGTTACAGATGAGAGAGAGAGCATGAGATAAGTATGGTAATAAATGAGAATTTAAGGGGTATTATAGACAATTGATATTATATTTAATGTTATTTAATTATTTCTTTAATTTTTGTGCAAAACTCTAAATTGCCGTATATTATTGGACTGAGGGAGTATCTATTCAGTGAAAAAGTATCAATTTCCCCTACATTAGCATCCTAGGCTTCTTTCTGTACTAGTAGTATCTAACTTTACTATTAAGATAATGCTACTATTACATAAAAAAGTGTCACATAATGCTCATACACACACATGCATACTGCGGAACATCTGTACCTAAACAACTCTGAATCTGGGGAACTTCATTTGCATTCTATCTCCCAATCTGCCAAAGGATCATATGGTAGTGGGGTTGGCGTGGATCTGAACAACTACTCTTTGCTAGCTGATGTACAAGCTGAACTTCACAAACCTGCCATAGTGTCTGCAAACTTACTTGAAAGGATCCTCAACACCAACACTCAATAGTGGAGGAAGTTCACCTTCTCAATATCGTAATATTGATAGTCTGAATTCATCATTTTCGAACTATGGGTTAAGTGGATATGGCATCAATCCTGCATCATCACCCATGCTTGCGAATCAGCTTGGAAGTGGTAGTTTGCCACCTTCATTTGAAAATGTTGTTGCTGCGACAGCTATTGGAGTCTCTGGCATGGACTTGAGAGTAACGGGAGGTTTGGCTCTATGACCTAATTTAATAGCTGCAACAGCAGAATTGCAGCATCTTAGCAGTGTTAGATCACAATGCAGGGAGTGCTTTTCAGGTTCCCCATGTAGACCCATTATATCTTCAGTACTTGATATCAAATGAGTATGCTGCTGCGCAGGTGGCATCTCTCAGTGGGCAGACAATGGACAGGGACAACATGAATAATCACATGGATTTACTTGAGCTTCAGAAAGCTTATCTAGGAGACTTGCTTTCACCTCAGAAATCACAATATGGTCTTCCTTTCCTAAGAAAATCTGATAGTTTGAGTCGCAGTTACTACAGAAACCCAACATTTGGTCTTGGCATGTCATATCCTGGAAGCCTATTGGCTAGCGCCCTTCTTCCAAACTACCCCATTGGATCGGGTAGTCCTATCAGGCATGGTGATAGGAGCCTGCGTTTTCCTTCTGGAATGAGGAACTTAAACTTAGCTGGGGTTTTAATGGGATCATGGCACTAGGAAACTGGAGGTACCTTGGATGAAAGTTTTGCATCCTCTATATTAGATGAGTTTAAGAACAACAAAACCAAGTGTTTTCAGCTTTCAGAAATTGCAAGTCATGTTGTTGAGCTCAGCGCGGATCAGTATGGAAGTCGATTTATTCAGCAGAAACTTGAAACTGCCACTTCCAAAGAGAAAAACATGGTTTTTAATGAGATTATGCCTCAAGCTCTTTCACTGATGACTGGCGTGTTTGGTAATTATGTTATTCGGAAGTTTTTTGAACATGGAACTGCATCTCAAATAAGAGAACTGGCTGATCAACTCAATGGACATGTTCTGATCCTTAGCCTTCAAATGTATGGTTGTTGAGTGATCCAAAAGGCCATAGAAGTTGTCAATCTGAACCAGAAAACTAAAATGGTTGCAGAGCTTGATGGCCATGTTACGCGCTGTGTACGTGATCAGAATGGGAATCATGTTATCCAGAAGTGCATTGAATGCATACCTGAAGATGCTATTCAGTTTATTGTTTCCACATTTTATGATCAAGTTGTGACATTGTCCAACCACCCATATGGTTGTCGTGTCATAAAGAGAGTTCTGGAGCATTGCAGTGATCCGAAAACCCAACAGATAGTGATGGATGAGATTTCGTGATCTGTTTGCATGTTGGCCCAAGATCAGTATGGGAATTATGTTGTTCAGCATGTATTGGAGCATGGGAATTATGTGCTTCACGAATATATTTTCTACAATTGTGACCAAATATGAAAGTGTGTAAACCTTGGGATGTTTGAAGCTTTTTTGTCCCTCGTTCTCTCAATGTTGTCTTACTATTCAACCATTTATTTTATTTTTCTTGCAGAACAAAGGAACCGACCCCTTTTCTATCATTCTGCCTTTCAATTGGTTATAGCCGCCTTATAGGTGTAGAAATATGTAGTGATTCTGTGATTGTCATACATAATACTTGTTTGTCTTAACTAAATCAGTCTGAATTCTGAAGGTAATTTGTCATGGAATGTTTTGGTAAGCACCGACAGTCTTATGTGTGCGAAATGATTTCACAATATAATAATAAATTAGAAATGGGAATGGATTGGACAAATTTACATGATAAGTTTATGCAAGAAAATTAAACAGCTAGACTAGTGGTCCTTTCAAGGCCGGCAGTATGAGGTCATATGTGGTCGGTCGGATTTGATATTTTTTCTTTCTTTGTCTGTGTTTTTCCCCAGGGTGGGAATTGTGAGCCAAATGCTTTTGGTAGCATCAATATGTACCCCTTGGGCCATAGCATAGGACATATATCTTATCTATCTATATTCTATACCAAAATATGGGAAATTCTTCTCTGTAGTAACTACTAGTATGCATGAAACTATCCTTTCATTTGGCCGAAAGCAGAATTTCCCATATTTTGCCCAACCACCCTCGAGTGCAAATCCACTTGTGTTTCTTAAGACTTGTTAGTCTAAAATACCACAATGTTGTCGGCTTTCTGATTTTAATTTCATTATCATACATACAATACAACGCTGCTAAATTAATGAATATACATTAATTAACAATATAATTCTTAATATTTACAACTGAGACTCTTTTTATTAAACAAATGGAGTAATAATAATAATCTTATTTTTGTTAAACTGGTTTAGTTTATGCAGAAAATAAGTCAAGAACGACTACGTATATATTCCAAACTTATATATATATATATATTTTATTTCGTTTCAAAATTAGATGTATTTTTGTTTTAAAATTAAAAAATGATATGATGTTTGTAATTTGTCATGTTTTTATTATTATTTTTAATATTAAATCACTAAAGTTAAATTCTTAATAAATGAATATTAAAGTTATATTTGAAAATATAAAATTAATTTTGTAGAATGGAGGGAGAATATAATTGTAGCTTAAATAATAAACTTATTTTTAATTTGGACATAAGGAAAAAGTGGTGTTGCTCTTACAGTATTTGATTATGCGGAGTCCCAATCAATCATGTTTATATGTTTGTTTGGGACTGGGTGGTGTATATATTTTATTATTATTATGATATGATGAAAGAGCAGCCTGCCTTTCCACTGGGCCTACGTACTACTTGTTGTCACCACCACCCCCACCACCACCGGTGTCTGAAAGACTAGTTAAATTTGGGACAGTGACAACTTTCTTTTTATAAGGGCTTCTTCACCTTCATTTCAACCAATGATATCCTGGCCGACAAAAATGTAGTAGTAAATTGCTATATATATATAGGGGTTCCATCCACAGCAACCGGTTGTTGGAGAGCAACCCCTTTTATCCAGCCGTAACAGCTTATACCGGCTTATAAAAAAAATTCTAAGGCCGGTACAAGCTGTTACGGCTGGATAAAATTGGTTGCTCTCCAACAACCGGTTGCTGTGGATGGAGACCCATATATATATATATATATATATATATATATATATATATATATAGAGGCCGGATCCTGTCCGGACTCCCGGACAGGTTTAAAATCCGGACCTTTTTTTTTTTTTTTTGCTTTTTTTTTTGAAACAACTAAAAAAAAAAAAATTATGGAACTGGAATTTTTACATTATACAGTGTTTTGGGTGTGATTTGGATGCCTATAACGAAACATGTCTGTACAGTCTGGGCAGACTGTACATACATTGGTTGGTGTAGGTGTTAAAAACACACCCAAAACACTGTATTAATGAAAAATTTCAGTTCCATAAATTTTTATTTTTTTTTAAGTTGTTCTACCAAAAAAAAAAAAAAAAAAAAAAATCAGGTCCGAATTTTCTCCCGTCCGGGAGTCCGGACCTGATCCATCTTGTATATATATATATATATACTAGTAATTGTTCGTGCCTAAAGACACGAAATAACGAAAAATTAAAATAAAATTCAAAAAATACTATATCTTTACAACCTAAAATAACTTACAATCAAACATAACAATTATCATAATTCTCCATACCACCACAATAATTAATACATACTCGCTACTAATTTCTAACTACCAAAACATCAAGTTAGTCGTTACTAATTTTAAGAAATTTCGACAGAGTTTTCTTCAAAAATAGATTTCTAGAAAAATCTAAACCTGTCTATATAATCATGTATAATTAGTTAACTTCATCAATACATATCCAAATCTCTAAAACAACAATCATTCCATACCCAAAATCATCATAACTATGTATAATTAGTTAACTTTATAAAAGACAGAAAACAAAAAATACACACATTCATAAATTAATACATACTCAATCATCAACACATATTCAACCACCAAAACATCAAGCTAGTCGTTATTAATTTCAAGAAATTTTGGCAGAATCTCATTTAAAAATAGATATCCAGAAAAATCTAAACCTGTCTACAAAACTTACAATCATCAATACATATCCAATCTAAATCTATGTTAAATCCTAAAACAAACCAATTAAAATAAATCTTTTAAAATTATATTATAAACCCAAAAATAAAACTTACATCACGGTACACCTTTACTTGAGTATCTAGCTTTGGCATCCAACTTTACAAATTCTAAGGGTCAAAATCATTAAATAAAATTATGTTAGAAATACATGTGAACGAGGAAATAAAAAAAGAGAGTAAGAATGCCATTTTCCAAAACCATTAATAAGGCTTAGTCAAAATGTTAAAGAGTCAAAAATATATCTTGCAACCTGAGACAAATTATTACACAGAAGATAATATTGATATATATTAAATCAAATTCTACCACTCTTTAAACAATATCCCCAAATCGTTTCATCTTAAATTCACTTTATTTTAGATGCAACCTACATGAAATTTTCAAATCACATGTTTTCCCCTTCCCTTCCTCCAAATCAATTTTCTGTTGTATTCTATGATTCTAGTTTTCTAGAAAACATAGTAAACAATTTGGAAACAGTTATTTTGAAAATGATAATAATTACCCAATTTCAGAAAGACATTAAGAACAAAAAACTAAAAGTGGAGAGCAACAATACGATAACAAAAGCATAAAACATAAACAATATCCACAAACAGGCCTCTAGTACTTTCATTTTTATGAGATCCAAAATGGAGGCTAAAGTCAACTTTTTTCCCTCACATTTTTCTGCTGTTCAAGTAAATGGAACTAAATGGCCTGACAGCAAGTAGCATATTGATATTCTTGATTAGGATCTAATTAATCAAAAAAATTCCTCAAGAGCAATATACTTCCAAGTTAAAAACAAAAGTTGACATAGTTCTCATTGTTGTTTTATTAGTATGACGAAAAAAAGTGATCCATTCTCTAAGATGCTATCCAACCCCAATATACAGATGGCCTTGAGTAGACACTAATTATTTCAAAATTAGTAATGTAGTAACAAAACCTTGATAAGTTTGTTCTCCTTTACGAAGTTTAACAAATTAAAACTATTTACACTGAAAATAGGAATCATCAGCATTGGACAAACATGAGACAGAGATAAAACAACAGACAAAAGGAAAGGCCATGGTTACTGAGATTTTAGAAACCAAATATAAATTTAAGAAAACATAATTCTTGAAATGAAATAATAGAGAATCAAAGGAATCCAAAAACTGCATCCGAACTTCCGGCTTCTTCGTCAGATTAAATCCCAGCCACATAAATAAAAATATAAGAAATCTCGAGGAAACTACAGTTTAAACTATCATAAAATGCAAAGTAATGTAGCATTTGTTAGAGGGTGGAATCGTAAGACCCTTTTAGTATTTTAACAATAAATAACATTGAATCTGGCAATGGTTGATACAAATAAAACCCATTACTCCTATATCCAATAAAAACTTCCTTGCAACTTAAAACCTCCTAACATTAAGAACATTTACATATCTGAGTATATTATATATACATGTATTTGTATGGGCAGAAAGAGATAGAGAAGAAAAAATTACTTGGAGGTAGGATGGCCTTTGCAGAGTTCATTGCTGCAAGAAAGTGCCCTCTAGGTCCTTGATAGTGATTAAAATAATTCGACAACTATAAAAAAAATTAAATACACTTAAAACAATAATTAAATTTTGGAACATACGCTTCTTTTCTATACCTCCTAGACACAGGCCGTCACCCTAATCAATCTCGTTGTAAATTAAAATATAAACTCTTGAAAACTGAAGTAATTCAGGAGCTTGTTCCTACTCAACATGTGCACATGGTGGCTTGCTCCTATTTAACTTATTATAGGACATTTAAAAATGTAAAATTTTATTTAAAACATTCATCAAAAATAGGGGGAATAAAACATGATTTCCAACCCGACCCATCTTCTGTTTTAGGGATCAAAAAGCCATAATATGCTTTTAATACTCATTTTCATGCACCTCCCCTACAAATGGATCTTGAAGGTACTTTGAAGACTGGTGATATAAAAGGCTATTTAAATTTCCAAATTACCCTTTATAAGACCCCAACCCAAAGTTCTTTTCACTCAAAAGGTATTGGGAAATCAAAAGGTCAGAAAGGTATAAACTTGGGAAGGTGGAAGGAATATTTAAAAAATGGATCTTGAACTTTGATCTTATCAAAGTTAAACCTTTCCTATACAATCTTAATAGTAGGCATCTTTTAAATAATGAGAAAAATTAAACATGGCGCTTTCGTGATCACGCCTTTGAAACAATGTGTTGCCTTCTTGGGACATTTTCATCTAACCCAGTTGGTTTCCCCATTTTTAATCAAATATTTAGCTCTAATACCCTAAGAAAAATAAAAACCATAAATTAGCTATCTATCCTTT
This sequence comes from Panax japonicus, assembly GCA_020205505.1. Taxonomy (NCBI): domain Eukaryota; kingdom Viridiplantae; phylum Streptophyta; class Magnoliopsida; order Apiales; family Araliaceae; genus Panax; species Panax japonicus. Next base: position 24,069,417 of record CM035093.1, read on the forward strand.
ATACAAACCCAGCTGACAAATCCAACACTACATAAACATCAATGCTCAATATTGACTATAATAATAATAATATCCATGAATCCTCATCAGATGCAATTAACAATTTTCAATAATTTAAATAATCTCTTAATTCAAATACCCACTGAACCCACCCAAGTATTTTTTTTACCCATCTTTTTTCTCAATTCTTCGTTTGCCCCATGAAAGCTGTAGTCCAGAATTCCTAAAACCACCCAGTATCCCAAATCAAGCTTATACATTCTATTTAAAATCAAGCTGCTTCTGCTTATACATTATACATACCAAAATCAAGCTTATACACTGTCTTATTTAAAATAAAATCAAATGCAAATCCCCGCTTATCTGTAACTCTATCATACACAATCTGACCAAATTCAAGAAACCCATACCAGTTTGTCACCAAAATTTTACAATCATAATTTCCAAAAAAACAACTCAAAGTTCTTTTTACTCATTATAATGCCCATGACTCCAATCTGTAACTCTACCATACACAATCTGACCAACTTCAAGAAACCCATATCAGTTTGTCACCAAAATTTTACAATCATAATTTCCAAAAAATCAACCCAAAGTTCTTTTTACTCATTATAATGCCCATGACTCCTATCTGTAACTCTATCATGCACAATCTGACCAAATTCAAGAAACCCAGATCAGTTTGTCACCAAAAAAGCATGTCAAGAAACCCACTTATGACCAAATTCATAATTTCCAAAAAAACAAATCACCAAAGCCAAGGAATATAATATAAATATCAAAATAGACCTCTACGTCATGGCATATGGCAAGTTACCCACATAAAGCCTGTCAGCTTCAATTTCATCATCGTCGTCATAATTTCACTTGGTTGGATGAGTTCGACTCTGTCAAATGCAGCAGAAGCACAGAAGAAGGGAGAGGGAGATAGGAGGGCAAAATAGGGAAATAGTTGGGCGGAACGGTGGTGCTTGCGATGGAAAATGGTGACTGGTAAAAATGGAAGTTTTTACTAAGGGATTTGTAGGTGGAGAAGAATATAAGGGAAGGAGAAGGCAGAATGAGAAGGGGGCAGTGGTATAAGGTGGGATTTGGATAGCGTGTAGGGGGGTTTGATTTGGGTGGTTTTTTTGAGATGAAATCTGAACTGTTATTAAATTTTTAAGTGGGAATAGATTCAAATGTTTAATGGTTGATTCACTTGATAAAAAAATCATGATAAAAACAATTTTAATTTAAACCACAACTCAGTTGATTCGTACAACTCAGTAGACTGTAGGAGGGACTAGCGTGTAAGGGGTGAGTTTGATTTGGGAGTGATTTTTTTTTGTGTGTGAGATGAAATGTGAGACTCTAGATTAATTTGAAATCTAGGTACTTGTGTTTTCTCAAATGAATTAAAATTAAATTAAATTTTAAAGTGGAAAAAGATTAAAATTGGGTTCTATTAAAACAAAGCTGGTTACAAAATAGAGAAAGTCAAAACCTTACATCAACTACAATGCAAAGCAAGACATAAACAGTGGATTTAAACAACACCTTAAACATGTATGTAGGCTACCATGGAAGTGGTAAATCATAATAAACTGAATTATTAAAACAAAATTAGGGTGGTATCTTCCTATTTGTTCTACGTGGAACTTAGATTTGCCACCCACGGGTCATCCCTATTTTTCACATTTCACTTAGATATAACTTATGCTCAAGTAATTTGGGATAGATAAAATCCTTAATTTCTATGTACTTTTAAAATTGGACATTGCTCATCAACCCTCTGTTTCTAATTACTCCCACTACTAAATCAACCCTCCCCACTTACTCATTAACCATAAAAGAGAATAAACACAAAAGAACAAAGAGAAACATTACCTACTAGGGAAAAATCCTTCCTTCAAGAATAAAGTCACTACTATAGCAAAACCAAGTAAACTATGTGTGAGTACGTTTGTGTGTGTGTGTGAAAGAGATTAGCAGTGAAAATACAACATTACAAAGTTACCAAACAAAATTTAGGAAAAACCCAAATTCTTAAACACCCATAAGAGAGAGTGAAATTTTTACCAGGGTCAGAAGGCAGCGGAAGGTGAATTTGATGAGAAGGGGAAGGGAACTCATGTGATCAGAACATCCAACCTTTTGATTTGTAGCCCTAATTAGTTTGATGCTCTGTTTTGTTTTGTTCGAATGTGGGCTGGGAGGAAGAAAAATAGTAGCTTCTATTTTTACGACAAGAAGAGAGAGAATGTGGGATTGATTTGCGGGATTTTTTTTTTGTGTGATGAAATGTGAACCTCTAGATTAGTTAGAAGATTTGAGATTAAATCTGAGCCTTTGTTGTGGTTTCTCAACTTTTTAAGTGGGAAAGGATTCAAAATTGGTTGTGTTTTATTGTGACGCCCCCAAAACATGTATACAACACTCATTCTGAGTCGCAAAATACATGGAACAAAAAAGAAAAGGGTGAGCTCAACTAGCCCAGTAAAGAATATTATGACTAAGATAATATACAATAAATTATCGTTAGTCTTCAACAAGGAAAAATCTGATAGAATACAATAGACAACAAGTTTTAGATCAACAAATACAGCGGAAACATTAATTCATTAGAAGAGTCACGTAGAGGATGAATTCTACTATCTTCTAATATTTAAGAGTCCATCATCAATATTTTATCCCTGTAACAACAATCAATATACATCTTTAATCATCTTTGCTCTACAGGCTAAAGATATTCATTTATATCATCGGTTGGTCATGTTCATCTCAAAACCTGTTCATCTTTGCATTACGGCCAAAGATATTCATCAGTAATCATTTATCTTTGCACTACAGGCCAAAGATATTCAATAGCATCATCATTTAGGACTGAGGATGATGAAAAATATTTTTTTTAAAGAAACGAATCCAGTTAAACAAAATGACAAGGATTAAGGATTAGAGATTCCTACTTTAGTTTGTCCAAATTCAAAAATACTCCATAATAAACAATTATGAGCCAAATGAAGATCAAAACATGGATACAATCAAAGCTAGTAACCATAATAGACATTTTGGACAAAAAGAAGAATTTTCATTTTTCGGTGAATAGTGCCGTATTCGTGAATAGTGTCGTATACGTGAATAGTGCCGTATACGTGAATAGTAACCCCGACACAAAAAAATTTCAAATTTGATAAAAATTCAGATCAATACTTCGGCATAATGATATTGAAGAAATAATATCATATATGAAGAAAATAACATCCCTTACCTCAAAATAACCGTACTTTTGACTGAATTTCGGTATAGTACTGGCAGAAACTCGCACCGTATAGCAACACTCAAAGTATACTCACAAGAATACGCTCGATAATATAGAGAGAGAAAGAGAGAAAACTTGTTTCTAGTGTGATTTTCAATTCTAACTTAGCCCTCTATTTATAGGAAAATGCTACAACGCCAAATGAGACTAAAATAATAAAATATATTATTTTCTTTCCTTTCTTTCTACGCCACCCATCTTGAATTAGCTAGCATGCCACTTCTGAAATTTTCCAGCAGCCCACATGTGCATAATCAACACCAACCAAAGTGGGTCCCACCCATAAATTTAATAAAAATCATTTTATTTTTCAAAAATTCAACAATTCATAGAAAATAGACCGTTTATCAGAAAAATACGAATTTTATGTCCATTCTGCCTGAAATCGAATTCTCTACAACTTTGCAGAAGAAAGTTTTTCCAAATTCTAAACATAAAATATCCGAAATCCACAAACGGGTGATTTTTAATACTCCCGGTCTGACAAAATACTGATAAAATACCTCATCATTAATTCCTTCAATTATATCCACATAAAATAATATATTCATCAATTATATCCACATCAAATAAATATTTTCTTATCATATGAATCAATAATTAATTATTCTTAAATAATATTACAGAATCACAATTATGACAACCAGGCCGTTCCCAGGAAAGAGGGGGCTTTCCAATAAGGATTTCTCCTTACTGGCGCGCAATTAGATGACCAAACCTCTCCTTGACAGAACTTTCTAGACATTGCCAATAATGATATTTAATAATATTATTCAAATAATATGAATTATTGATCTGATAATGAGAAATACTGTGCAGTGATAATTATTGAAACAATAATAATATAAACTAACAACGCAACAATTATTGAATCAATAAAATATTGAACAGTGACTACTGTAATAATTATTGGGTAGTGCCTTCTTACGTACGAATCAATAATTCAACAATACTGTGCAATACCGTGTGCTACTGTGCAACCACGCGTATTACTGTATTTTAACCACCAGGTAACCCAACAGTGTTAACGGTAATAATTTACGCCGTTATTTATAAAACTCAATCTTTGTCATTTTTTTTCATCCAACCGTTTTCCGTTATGGGGCCCACAATTGACTGCGTCGTCATACGAATATTCCCGACAAAAAGAATATTCCACGACCAAACGAATATTCCCCGACAACAATGATTATTTTATAACCACTTGTTTATTTTGTAAAAATTTTCACATTTCACCCATAACCAAAGTATTATATCAAATTAACCCTTATTAATTTAGAATAATGAATAAATGAAAATTTAATTTTATTTATAATAAGTTGGGGTCTTACATTTATTATATATATATATATATATATATATATATATATATATGTGTGTGTGTTTGTGTGTGTGTGTGAGATTCCATCTATGCCAACCGGTTGCAATGGATACTATTATAACAACTCATTTTTGGACCGTTGATCAACTTATTGGAAGACTTAGATTGAAACATATAAATTGCCCAACCGGCACAGCTTATTATGCATATTTAACAGGCTTTACCAACTTTTATTTGAATATAAGGGCTTCCACATGGTCAACTGTTGTCATTTTGGTTAAACAAAACGATTTTTTAATATTAAAAAAGTTTGACCGTACAGCTTATACGGGTCGGGTATTTTTTTAACGCATTTATCCATTATATAGTCATGACTCAGCACATCAAAATCACGTAAAAAAATAAAAAGAGTGGTTGACATAATAATACTAGTTGGGAGGGGACACGTGGCGGGTGACAAATGGTTTATCATGTATTTGTGACCAATTTGAGTATAGCCGGTGAATAAATAAATATATTTATTTATTCGACAATGATTCATGCTAAAAGAAAATGAATTGACAAATTATTATTTAACTAAAACTTGTACTTAATTACATGGAATATATTAATTGTTATGATACTCTAAATCTCCAACCCTATTTGAAAGGGATTTAAATTAGTATTTTTATTTTTATCAATTTACTATTCCAAATTATTTTTTTAATTCAATTATTGTCCAAAATCAAATACTGTAAGACCCCAACTTTTTTTAATAAAGATGGTTTTTCTATAAATATCATTTTTTTATGGAATGAATTTGATATAATATTATAGTTGTGAGTAATATTTATAAATTTGGCTAAGTATGCAAGTTGTTATAAAATATTCGATTGGTCGGGAAATATTTTTTTTGTCGAAAATATTCGTACAACGGTACAATCATTGGTGGACCCCACAATAGAATTATTATCGGATTGAAAAAACGACAAAAATATTTTATAAATAACGGCGGAGGTGTTATTGTTAAAACTGTTGAACTACCCGGTAGTAAAAGTACAGTAATACACGTGGTTGCATAGTAGCACACGGTGTTGATTATTGATGCTTACGTGAGAAGTCACTCAATTATACTCAATTATCAATTACTTAATAAACTCATAATCAAATATTATTAATATTATAACATCATTTTAATCATTTCTTAAACCTAAAAATAATTTATTTCAATTGTTTTCACTTTACCAAATAATGCATTTAATAATTCAAAAATGGCATACTCATAAGATTTTATCGCCAATGATTAAATCCCTCATCAAAAATCTGCATATACCTTATATAGGATTTTCAAGCCATAAAAATCCTATTTTCCAACTTTGTTACTTCACATAACATATTTAACTCATTTATTCATAACTAAATTATTTTCATGAAAAATACCAAATCAGTCCCAAAAATATTTCTTTTCTGGGATTCAGCAGAATATAGTCCCATATTGAACATATATTTTTCTCGGAATTTTTAAAATTCATTTACTATTTTTTAAAAATCAATTTCTAATAAATTTTTAAGAAATTAGCTACCTCAAGTTTAACTCCAGAAATTCCCAAATCTTGGTAGGATCTTACACATGTTAATGTGATCTTCTAGTTTAAATTTCATGGTCATTGGAGTTGTAGAACTCCGGTTATAGTGTTTTTTGTCAGAAAAACCTAAATATTGAAATAGTCATAACTTGCTCATTTTAAGTCGGAATGAGCTCATTTTTGGATAGGAGGTACTTTATACCATATATTTCCATGTCCCAAAAGTTCAGAATTTTTATTACAAATTAAGTGGCCGAAACAGCCCTTTTAAACTTCTGGGCAGTAGCCTTTTTGTAATTTGCAGCTTTTGACTCATTTGCTAAACTCAGTCCACACGAAAATCTACAACACCTTTTACAGTGATTCCACTTGTATAATTTAGAAAACTCATAGATCTAACTCTAGAACTTGACCACACTAAAAAACTTGAAATATAATAGGAGATATGGTCAATTGAATTTCATGTTCTATTTTCACCAAAATCTGATTTTCAACCCTTTGTGATTTTTAAAAAACTTTCATGTTTTCACATAATAACCAACATAACTTATCATAACACTTATTAACACTACATATACCCATAATTTTCATCCGTTCAATGCTTTTATTATGACTTTCATCATAATCCACGTAAACAGATCATTTCAATAATTTAATAAGGAATGAATACAAAGGATCATTCACCATGCATGTGGTAATCCACATAGACAGGTTATTCCAACAGAATAATAAAGAATAGAATAACTGAAGAATTCACCATGCATGCCATAGATCGCACGGACAAGTTATTCCAACAGAATAATAAATAATAGAACTAGGTCATCCGTAAACGCACAGACAGGATATTCTGACAGAATAATAAAGAATGGAATAATAGAAGAATTTCACCATGTATGCGGTACTTAGCATATACAGGTTATTCCAACATAATAATAAAGAATAGAACAAGATCATGCGTAAATGCACATACAGGATATTCCGACAGAATAATAAATAATGGAAACAGGTCATGCGTAAACGCACAGACAGGATATTCCGACGGAATAATAAAGAACGGAATAATAGAAGAATTTCACCATGTATGCGGTACTTCGTATATACAGGTTATTCCAACATAATAATAAAGAATGGAATAACAGAAGCTCTCTTCATGAATACGAAAGAAATAATACCACTTACGAGTATAACAAATAATATCCCTTACCTTAGAACAAACTGGATATAGGAGTAGTGAAGTAGCAGAATACTTTTCTTCTTTCTCTCTATAGTTTCTCTCTCTAGAGTTTCAGTGAATTCGTAAGAAATAATGAAGGAATGAGCTTCTATTTATAGGATAATGGACTGAACAGTAACTAATTCCTGAACGGTCCAGATTGATTTATTTTTAAACGAACGGTCCAGATTGGTTTACTATAAAATATTCTAATAAAACAAAATTTTTTAAATAAAATATAATATATTCTATTTATCATCTAATAAAACGAATAACTTTATAAAAGTGTTCTATTTTATATAAAAATATTTTACTATGCAAACACTATGCAGGCACTATGCATAATAAAATATAATATATTCTAATTATTGTCTAATAAAACAAATAACTTTATAAAAGTATTCTGTTTTATATAAAAAGCTTTTCTGTTTTATTACATTAATAATATTAATAAAACAAAACTTCATCATCATTATTATAATTCACACTATTAATCGACCAGGTCGTTCTCAGGAAAGAGGGGGCTTTCCAATAAGGATTTCTCCATATTGGCGCGCAATTAGGTGACCAAACCTCTCATTGGCAGAACTTTTAGACATCGTTAATATTGCAAATAATAATATTAATAACTTTGTTATCTCAATTATTGATTTAATAATATATAAAATATCGACAATAATTAAATCAAACTGAGTGACTTCTCACGTAAGCATTAATAATCAATACCGTGTGTTACTATGCAACCACGCGTATTTTACCACCGATTATTTTTTGATAACTTGCTTACTTTGAAAAATTTTCAAATGTCATCCTTAACTTTAAACTTTTATCAATTTAACTATTCACCAAAATAAAAAAATTGAATACTTTTATTTCATAAAATTCGGGGTCTTACATTACGGGCCAAAGATATTCATCAGAAAATCATTCATCTTTGCACTACAGGCCAAAGATTTTCAATAATATCATCATTTAGGACTGAGGATGATGAAAAATATTTTAAAGAAAACGAATCTAGCGAAACAAAAGAATAAATATTAAGGATTCGTATTTCGGTTTTTATCCATGTTCAAAAATACTTCATAAATAACCATAGTGGAGTAAAATTCAAAAATGATCAAAACATGGATACAATCAAAGCTAGTGTCCATAATAGATATCTTGAACAAAAAATGAAAATTTAATTTCTCTGTGAATAATGTCGTATTCGTGAATAGTGCCGTATACGTGAATACTAACCCCGACACTAAAAGACAAGAATTTTACAAAAAAAAATCTTACCAATATTCTGGCATAATGATATTGAAAGAAATAATATCATTTTTTTATAAAAAACATAATATTCCTTACCTCGAAAAGACAGTACTGAAGGGAACTTGCACCGTATAACAACACTCAAAGTATCAAAATACTCTCAAGAATACGCTCTATAATATATAGAGAGAAATCTTTAGTTTCTGGTGTGATTTTTAATTCTAACCTAAACACCCTATTTATCGAAAAATGCTTAGAACACCAAAGCAGAAAATTTAATAAAATATTTTTTTTAAAACTTTCTACGCACACCAATTGAGTCCAAACATCATCCATCCACTCAATAAAAGTAAGAAAAACGTTTTTCTTAAATAAAACAATTAAAACATCAAAAATCAATTATTCCTAAACTTCGAAACTTTAATAATTCATAATAAATAGCCCTTTTATCAGAAAAATTCGAATCTTATGTCCATTCCATAGAAAATTCAATTCTCTACAACTTTGCAAGTTTAAGTTTTTCCAAATTCTAAACAGAAATTGACCGAAATTCACATACGGACGATTATACAGGCTATAATCAAATTTCAGTCAAAAAATGGGGTCCACAAACATGAAAAACATGTTTTAAATATTTTTTTGTAACAAAAATACTCTTCCTCCTCATTTATTCATATATCATACATTCATTGTAAATATATCACCATTATTATATTATTATAATATAATAATATATTTAAATGAATTATTTTATCAGACAAAGATAAAATAATAATTTTTAACAATTGTCACATTATAAATTTTATCCATTTATATCCACATAAGATGAATATTTTTCTTATTATATAAATCAATAATTAATTATTCACAAATAATATTACAGGATTACAATATCGACAACCAGGCCGTTCCCAGGAAAGAGGGGGCTTTCCAATAAGGATTTATCCTTACTGGCGCACAATTAGGTGACCAAACCTCTCCTTAGACAGAACTTTCTAGACATTGCCAATAATGCTATCTAATAATATTATTCAAATAATATGAATTATTGATATGATAATAAAAAATATTGTGTAGTGACAATTATTGAAATAACAATAATATAAAATATCAACGTAGTAATTATTGAATTAATAAAATAAAATATTGAACAGTAATTACTGTAACAATTATTGAGTACTAGCCTTCTTACGTAAGAATCAAATACCGTGTGCTACTGTGTTTTAACCACTGGGTATTCCAACAGTATTAACGGTAACAACTATGCCGTTATTTATAAACAACTTATACTTGTCGTTTTCTTCATCCAATCGCTTTCCGTTATGGGGCTCACACAAGGCTGCGCCGTCGTACGAATATTCCCCGACAACAAGAATATTTTACGACCAAATGAATATTCTCCGACAATAATGAATATTTTATAACCACTTTCTTATTTGAAATATTTGCGTATTTTTCTCATAACTAACCACATTAATCAAATCAAACCTTATTATTTCAAAATAATAAATAGATGAAATTAAATTTCATTTATAATAAGTTTGGGTCTTACAATAAACTACACTCAAACAATTATGTACTAATTGTAATGTTTGTTTTTTAAAAAAAATACAAATATATATTTTTAATTATTAATTTAAAAAATGATCAATTTAATTATAATAATTAATTAAAAAATTATATTGAGACGGAGATAATATATAAATAGTCCTTTAACATAAATAAATAAAATATGCGATGGAGTGGGAAATACCATTATCCATATCATGAATGTAAGATGTTGTTGGGAATATAATTAGGTGGTAAAATATTAAATTACCAAAGAGTTGTAAGATGTTGTTGGGAATATAATTAGGTGGTAAAATAGTAAATTACCAGCCGCTCCCGTCACTCAATCCTCCGGCTTCCTAGGCCTTCTTAAATTGAACTAGTGAAAGTGGTGGAAAAATGTACGTGGCGTCATCTTGTCCATACGTGTGTGGCGTGTCTATTGGACTTCAACTTGGAAATATCAACCTATCACCAGCAGTCCACCAGCCATATATTTTCCCCTCCAAAATAAATATCAACTCATAAACTTGTACTACACGAATGATAAATATCAACTCAATTATCTGGGTTTTAAGATCCTTATACTAACGCTGCTGATCAAGATAGATCATATATCTGTATTTCATTTTTGAATAACTGTATTAGATTAAAAAAAAAAGCAAAAATATTATATTATTATTTTACACAATAGCTACAGCCTACAGCTACGCACAGAATATATATACCAAAGGAAAAGTCGCGTTCGCCTTTCGGCCCATCCCATTAGTCAATAATTACGGACCAAATGGGGGCAGAACCGTAATATAAAATGGGAAAGCGAGGGAAATAGATTATGGTTGCCGCGTAAATATTCGAAGACCGACTGGGCCGGGTCATCCCCCTTGGTGCGGTATATATAGCCAGTCCAAGACTTTCCCCAATCTCCACAACTCCTACCCCTCAAAAAGTATTTCTTTTCTATTTTCTCTCCTCCAAGAAAATAGAAAAGAACAGAAAACCTTTTCCTCCCCCTCCTTCGCTAGATTCCAGGAATCAGAAATCTCAGCAGCTCCCAAACAGCATGAAGAAATCTGGGCTTTTTGTCGCCGCAGCTTCTGCCACTGCAGTATCTGCTTCCTCGTACTCTAATTTCTCCTCAAATTCCAAGATTCAGTTTTCTCGCGAGGTAATTCCTTATTTTCTTCTATCAATTTCATGGAAAAGTGAATTTTTATTTATCCTATGTACGCTTTGGTTTGGATCTTTTGCCTCGGTTCTCCGAACTCGTTTCTCTTTTCATATGGATCTGTGTTCGGTGTTCCTTAATTTATTGTCCCTCTTACAGGAACCTGTTTCCAGCAGGCATAGTGATAATCATTCAACACAAAAGGCCAATTCTTCGGAGAAATTTGCGCCCAGGTTTGATGGATTGAGGTTTATTGAAACTCTGGTCACTGCTCACAGATAAAGATTTGATTTTTTGAAGACCTAATTTCAATCCATTTTTTCTCAATTATGATGTTAACAAAAAAAGTCATTTTTATTTTATATGGAAACTATATTTTATGATTCTGGCCGGGTTATATCGTTAGTTGGTTAGAAAAAAAGGGAAAGGTAGAGAGAGGGATGTTATTTCTGCTCGATATAAAGCAATCTGCAAGATGTGCTTTCTGAATTAATATACTATTTTTTTTTCTTATGTTTCCATCTGTGCCATACATTCTATTATGGTTTTTTTCCCACAAAAAAAGGAAAATGTAATCTATTGTGAGAAATAAAAACTTAATCGTGTGAAAATAGATATTTTTTTAATATAAATATTAGTGTTCGAACATGTGTTTTTCTTCTATAAAAAAGATTATGTAAAAATATGAATTCTTTTATAAAGTTTATAAACATTAGGAATATATTCTGATTTTATTATTGATCTTCAAATGTAGTAAATTAATAACGAGTGTTTGCTTAAATAAAAATGATGCTTGGAAACATAAACCTACATGTGCTCGAGAGAGCTTTATTGGTCAATTAATTAATTTATTCAAAAATAAATTTCATCATAACATTAGATCCTTATTGTGAGGGAAGGAATGCATGTTGAACTTGATTTGTAATTTTATTCCAGTGTATCGTGTCCCTGCTGGCTCATAAAGACCACAATTACACGCCGAAACCGCCAACACAAAATAGTAATTGGTAAAGTAAAAAATTGTAAATATAATATAAAATTATGTCTAAATTCATAGCCAAAAATAAAATAATATAATATACATTGAGTAAGAATTACGTAGGCAAACAATAATGGTCAAATTGTGAGTGGAACAGAGCAGGGGCGGCCTCGTGAAAATGTCAGCTAGTGCCTAGTGGCCACCCTTTTAATTCGCTCATCTCCTGCTGCCGCATAAATTGAAGTTATTTGCAATGCATTACTCCTTGTATATTTTGAAAATAATTCTATGCGGACATGTTAATGAATTTGTTCTAGTAAACAAATGTGTGTATCGTCAAATTTAGCACTCAAGAAGTTGTTTCATGATGGAAAGAGAACAAGACTCAACCTAGATTTCATAGCTGTCCTATTACTAAAGATTAACACACCTTTTTTTTAAAATGTTTTACTATGTGATACCAAACAATGAAAAGAGCATTCTTGCTAATTTTTCTAATTTGTATCATATATCCCGCAAAACATTTCTTTTTTGTAGAGAATAAGAAAGAAAGGTAGTGATATAATCGTGTAGTGTTTGATACCAAACACCAAGGATGGAAACTTTTTTTGGTTTAATTGTCAACCGAGCATACGTCATGTTTGGCAACTACTACATCATATTGCTTTTTGCATGCAACTCACAACCACTTCCACACATTGATGATTTGCTATTCCAAGAATACATACATACCTACCATATAACAGGAGTAGGGCTGGGCTGGGCTGGGCAGGGCAGGGCAGGGCAGACATTTGGGAATATACTCCAACAAAGTTTCACAAGCTTTTCTTCCTTTTCCTCTTTCGGTGGAGAAGAGATTCCTTGGCCTTAAACGTACTTTATTATATGAAAAATGATAGAGATATGCACCCCGCCCCTCCAATGAACCATTCATTATTTGAGAGTATAGTTGAAAAAGGAAGGGCAAAGGAAGAAAGGGAAAAGCTCACCAAATTTAATTATCAATTCCTCCTCCTCCTCCTACATATTATGGAACATTTCTACAGAAGGTCACTAAATTTAAGGCAACTTGCTAATATCGCATTACAAATGTAGTTGTAACAGAAGAGACCACCATCACAACGAGATGAGAATGTTCCTTCAGATGAAGTTGCACGATAACATGAGGAAGAAAGATGTGAGAATTCTCATCACCATTGGTGATTTCGTTGACTCATTCTTGGCTTTAGTTTCCAGAATTTCCTTGAAACTAATACCATCCTTATTTTCATGGCACAAATTAGAAAATAGTCCTGGTGGATAGTTCCCATATATGTTAATGTAACTAAACAAGGTTGTGGCACAATCACTTTTCATGTCATTTATCGTCTCGGCAAAAGGGCAAGCTAATTCCTTCAAGGCACCACAACATTGTTTGGCCAAGTAGTTGGGTCCTTTACACTGGCTTGTGATGATTGTGTAGTTCTGATTCTCAAAGTCTATGCTGCAAGCTGCAAAAAAATTATATGTTCAAAAATGTTTGAGCACAATTCATTCCTATACTAAAGCTGAATGATATGCGATGTAGTTGCAAAGCTTTAGACTGATAGTTGCACATCAGTACTGACTTTGAGTAAAACAACCAATGCTGTAATAGTAATTTAAAAGATAAGAAGCATGAATCAATGGGATGTTATATATAGGAGTAATTACAGTGGGAATCATATAACTATCTTAATCTACTTTTTCCTTGGGCCTGCTCACAAAGGCACAAATCAGTCTCCACCAGATTCCTCCAACGATCTTAATCTACTTTTTCAGTTATGAGGCTGTGAGCTTACATACTAAATGACTTTAGGCTGGTTTTTATTTATATTTTTTCCAAAACTTTTCTTCGATCATGATGGGTTTATGTAAAGGAGAAGAGGCTTGCAATTGCATTTGCATTTGCATTCCAAAGGTGAATGTTATAGCGGCTAATCTAATAGTACTACTTCTATGCCCCTGCCTATTCCTACTAAAGTAGCCATACATAAACTGGTCTGTGACCATCTGCCTAAACAATGGATACTGCAGCTCTGAAAACCCTGTAGTAGAACAAACCCAATAAAAAGAGGGAGAATTTTTAATAATTCATTGTATATGGATTATGAATCATGCCTTTATGGGTTTAATTATACTACCTCGGAAAAACAGTTATTTCGATTACCAAAAGGAAATAACCGCATGATATTTGGTATGACTCGCCTCAGGGTTCATATTTTTTTTCGACATTTAGGGGGTGTATTCAATTAAGATTTTTAAAGACTTTTTTTAAGTGACATACTTTTGTAGAATTTATAGGATTTTAATGACTTTCAAAGACTTTTTTAAAATGACTTTTATAGACTCTATGAAATAAGTAACAGACTTTTATAAACTTTTTATCAAGACTCTGATAGACTTTTGTATACTTCTAATATATCTTGCAACTTATATTAATTGTTAATTAGCCCATGTGTACAACATCTCCCTTTTTTTCACGAACTAGAGTAAATCTCATTATATTATTGTGGCATGAGATTTTATATATGTTGAAAGTGTTCATATTATTCTACTCATTTCATAATACATTTGGATACTCGGATACCAATAAAACTTTAGAAACTACAGACGCAATACAAAAATTAAACTCACTTTTCATTGAGTTATATATACTTTGTGCATATGCGTACGCTTATTTGGAATTATTGTTTTTCATTTCAGTCTACAAAAGTTGTCATCAATACTTATTTACGTAACTAGCAATTAAAAAATCAATATAAACATTTGCAATATATATCGATTTTCATTCAAATATTTGAATATTACCTCGTCTTAGTATCAAAATTTGCAAATAAAAATAATATATACTTGTTTCATGTATATTTTAAAATAGCAAGTTATTTTTTAAATAAAAAAATATTTTTTTATTTATATTCTTTTTAATAAATTTTTAGTTTAGTAATGTAACATATAATAAAATTATGATAAAAAGCTTGAAGAACTTATATATTTTATACAACTATATATCACTATAAAGTACGTACTCCTATTTAAATTATTTTCCCTCTCTCATTTTTTTCTCTTCATTTAACTCTGATTCTAAGTTAATTTACGAAATTATAAAATTTTAAAATATTGTGTATTTATTTTTATTTTTAAAATAATAACGTGTGTTTATTATTAAATAACAAATAAATTCAAAATTTAAAAATTTTAAATTTGTACGTTGACTACAAAAACAAAATAAATATTTTATTTTTGTGGGTACAACAGAAGTATTAATTATTCTAGATTATAAAGTAATTAGAAATATTGGATTCATGTGAAGTAATTAAAAATATTAGATTCATGTGAATTGTATTTTAAATTTATTTAGTTTATTATGATGAGATATGAAGTATTTAGAAATTTTTAGAGATGAGGTCAGACTTTGGATATGAGTTGATAGTTATAATTCTTCTTCTAAAGTCTGTCAAACTCTACCATTTAGTAGAAATCTGAAAAGTCTATGACTTTTTGAATACCAAAATACTTTTATAAACTTTGTAAAAATCTTAATTCATTATCACCTAACTTTTAAAGACATTAAAATTTTTTTTTAAAAATTTTAATTGAATACACCCCTTAACTTATTTTTTTTTTTTAAAAAGAAAGAGAAAGAGAAAGACAGAGGACTAACCTGCTTTCTGCTGAAGAAGGGTACGGCCAATCTGTAGCACCCGTGAATGAAATATATCATCTGCATCCGTGTGACATTACTTTTATAATTATTCAATTAAATAATTAAATTACATAGGAAAAAGTAAAATTACTTGAAAGGGTGGTGGTTGAACAGGCCAAGCTAGCCAGAAGGAAAAAGTAAAATTAAATGTATTGTATTGGATCGATGGTTCTTCAAGCCTTCTCTCACACCAGTTCACTACTGTTGGAGAGACAGAAGAATGGTGGACTGCACGTTAGTTATTAGACAACTTTTTCTTTTATATATATATATATATAGGGTCTCTAACCGGTTGTTGGGGAGCAACTCATTTTGGCCAGCCGGTAGAGCTTGTACCGACTTATAAAAAAAAATTAAAAAAAATTCTCTAAGGCCGGTACAAGCTCTACCGGCTGGCCAAAATGGGTTGCTCCCCAACAACCGGTTGCTGTGGATGGAGACCCATATATATATAAATGTTATTATTACACTAATAATATTACTAACCATCCTTATCTAGCAGCTCAAGAATGGTATAACTAGTAACATCCGACAAAAAACAGAACCATGTATTTTTTATATTTTTATATAATTGTTTCTCACTCACATAAATATTAGACCCATTATATACTCCCGTGAGAGAATTATTATGTGAAAATATCAAAAATACATCTGAAAATTTCTATAGCCATAAATAAAGTAAGGCCGTAACCGGATAATTAAAATCAATATTTATATGTCAACTAATTAGATAATAACAATAAGGGTGTAAATGATTCACAAAATTTATCGAGTATAAAATAAGGCTTGATTGAAGCTCATTTAGCTACTGAGTTGAGCAGGATTTCGAATCGAACCCGAGCAGTTTGAACTTTTCCAACGAATATGATCCGAGTATAATTAGAAAATTAAAATTTGAGAAGGTTCGACTAATTTATCGAACTTTAAAATGTGCTTATATTTGACTCATTTATATTTCGAGTCGAGCTCGAATCGAACTTTTAGTCGAACAAATACGAATCGAGCCCGAACTGTATGCTCATTTAAATGACAATATTCAATTAGATAATTACAGTATTTGGTTATCCGTTAATACAGTTGCCTATCCGGTAATTTTTTCACTCCTTAATTCATTAAATTTCAGGCTTCATAGGTATCCCCATCTCGCTCATTATCGCTTTCATGGCAACCGTTATCGACTCGTTCGCCGTTTCTTCTTCTACTATTCGAGTGGCTATGCGGCAGTCGCCGTCGGTGGTGCGCAATGGCTCACTCATCTCCGGCTGCCGTTCCTTGCCGGAATTCTCGGGTTTAAAGATCCAGCATCCTTCAAAGAGGATATCATCTGCTTCGTTGAAAATGAAGAATTCTAGGGTTTCTCGCCCCGTTGTTTGTGAAGCTTCAAAGACGGCGCTTGATGGTTAGATTTTGGCCACTTCTCTCCCTCTCCAATTAATTGTACTAGAAATGGTTTATGTACCGAAATTTCTCAGCATCTAGATTCCAGTAACTGATTTAGGTCTCATGATGATATTTATATATTTCTTGGAATTTGAATGTATATAGAAATGTACCCTTTTTTCCCTGGGTGTCAGAACTCAGAGAAGTGCAAATTGACCATTTCATTTCATTCTTTTGTCCTTCCTGTGTCTGAAAGATTTCCAGCGAAATTTATGGATCAGAAAGAATGTGAAAATAAATTTAAATGTCAGTGTTCTTCCAAGCTCCAACCACCAGATGTTGTTATTAATCGGACTAGGAACATATTAGTATTAAACAAAAGAAAGAACAGTGTAGAAACGTTTACCCAAATTCACTTGTTGTACAGTGTAGATGTGGTCATATTTGTAAATCGAATGAAGATGTTTGGAAAAATCTTAATGGAAGCATATCAATTTGATGTCCTTTTTTGGTTCACATAAATTATAGGTAGGTCTCAAATGATTATGATATAATTGAATAACAACAAAGGCCATAGCAAATCCACCGGATATAAAATTATGTTGGTTGAATTGAATAATAATATCAATAAACACGAAGAATCCTAGGCGTCTTGTAGTGTAGACATTTTGAAGAAAGATCCCGTCTTTTTGGAAGGGATTGTGAGAAAGTTTGAACCCCAAGGAAACAAGTTTGGGAAGAAAGCGAGAAGTTTGACCCTTACTGCAGCAGTTCAATGTCAAAGGCAAGAGGCGTGTTTGAGTAGTTGTTTCAGCAAAAATGAAAAAGGTTGGAGAGCAGTATTCAAAGAATTGAACAATTATTTCATGCTAAGAGATATTCTTAGGAAAAGGAGCTTAGGAAATCTGATAATTGGCTTGTGTGCAATTTTTTTTTTTTTAATATACAACTCTACTAACACATAAATGGAATGGTATGGTCTGTTGGTCAGAAATGTACAGTGAAGATTGTGAGTGCTGGTCAGTATATCATTTGCTTCTGCATTGCGACGCGGCTCGGATTTCAAGCATCATGTTTATAATAGATTATATATAAAAAAATCAATTTGTTGATTCAACTAAAAATCTTCTATAAAAGTTAAGTATATTACATTAGATTCTAAGAGAATCCTAAGTATAAACACTTATATAAAGATACCCTAATGTACTTCAGTGTACCATGTACCCGTATTGGTTTCACGAACCGAAATGAACCGCATTCCAGGTAACACTATTAATTCTCTTCTTTTGGGGATATGTGGGTGATGGCCAGTGGTTGTTGAGTTTTTGGAATTTGGAGGTTGGAAAAT
This sequence comes from Panax japonicus, assembly GCA_020205505.1. NCBI lineage: Eukaryota > Viridiplantae > Streptophyta > Magnoliopsida > Apiales > Araliaceae > Panax > Panax japonicus. Next base: position 24,088,218 of record CM035093.1, read on the forward strand.
GGAGGATTGCATGTCCGCAAGAAATATCGGAAGATGGGTTTAATTCCTCATTGTCTATGGTGGACCTGATGGATGGAGAGAAATTATCTTTGACGATACGGATATATATTGTTGATGCGGTTCTTGTTATTGGCAAAATAAGCTGTTTTGTTGGTCTATTGTATCTTTTATAGATTTTTTGGAAGAGCCTCTCGTTTTAGCCCTATTTATCCTATCCCTTGGAGGTCCTCCTCCTCTATGCCAATGTTCATGCCTTTTCATTACATTGTTGACTTCATGAGATTTACTTAATGGTTTACCCAAAAAAAAATTGGGATGCCAAGAGGGAAGCAAAGAGGTGTAGGAGTGCTTGGGGGGAGGTCAGAGATTTATGGAGTCGGACTCTGGAAAAATATCAGCTAAGGATGGGCGGAGTTCTCCAAGAGTATTATGTGTGTGATTGGTACATGTCACGATGTAAGTTTTTGTCTTACCTTTGAAGGTCACATTCGATTGAAGTTGCGGTGTCTGAATTAGGATTACAAAAAAAAAAATCTAATACCCTAACAATGTACCTTTTGGTACTTGTGCTCTCAAACCGGTTACTCTTTATTTTAATATGCTAATGATGGAGGTCAAAAACGTAGTTTCCTAATTTTTCTCTCATGTTCAAGTTAGAGAATTCTTTATCCATTTGACTATAAAAAGGTTTCTAATGGTTGATTTCATATTTCTCAATTCTGGCAAGAAATTAAGTTTCATTGAATCGTACAACTTGTTTTTATAAGTAATGAAGGAGCTCCGGTGTGAGTGTTTATTTTCATCTGGTTCTTCTATTGTTGCTTAGTTATGAACACATTACATTACTTACTTCACATGATGACTGGAATTCACACTTCCCTTGTCTTTCAAAATGCAGTTCCTTCTGTCACTGGTGCAACGTGGCAGTCTCTAGTGCTTAAGGCTGATGGAGCTGTGCTGGTTGAGTTCTGGGCCCCATGGTGCGGACCATGTCGTATGATCCATCCAGTAATAGGTGAAGTGTCTAAGCAATATGCTGGGAGGCTCAAATGCTTAAAATTGAATACTGATGATTGTCCATCAATTGCAACCCAATATGGAATCAGAAGCATCCCAACAATCATGATCTTTGTCAATGGTGAGAAGAAAGATACAGTTATTGGCGCAGTCCCTAAAACCACTCTAACCGCCAGCATTGAGAAATTCTTGTAGAGGCGTTCGTTGTAAGTGAATATCCAACAACATTAGTGGTTCCAAGTTTCTTTTTTCTTATGAGGTCTCATTCGAAAATCTGCTACATTCATTTTAAAATGTTTTAAACAGTTATTTAGTCTCTGTTTAAGCTTGTTGGAAATAACTAGTTGTGGCGCTTGTGAGGTTGATATATGCTCTGCTTTCGGGCTTGGTAGAATTATCTGAATTTCTTTTAGCTTCATCATGTGTTGTTATTGTGTAGAATGGTTATCACCTTACAAGCTTAAATACAAACTTTAATAAACAAATCGACCCGCTATCCATATATTTCCAGCTAATGCCTTCTTCCTTCGTCTTTGGAAACATTTTTCTTCCTCCAAAGCCTATTCAACACTTCCAGTCCGATCAAATGCTTTAAAATCTGGGTTTTCTTTAGCTATTTCCCCTTTACCATCTCCGGCTAAACTTTCATAGACGTCTGTGTAGTCAAGACCTTGTTTTGCAAGCGATGTTTGGATATGCTCTATCGTATCCAAATCTCCCTTTTGATTCAAGTATTCTAGACAAGCAATCAAAGTATAACGGGGTGGTTTCCACCCAGGTTCACCTACCAGGATTGATTTATTCAGTGATTCCACTGCCCTTTCCATCTGGTTACCTTTATGATAACCAAGTGCCATACGACTCCATGTGCTTGCATTTGGTTCATTTCCACTTTCTATAAGCCTCTGCACAATTGATTCAGCTTTTTCAAAAAGACCCTTTTTGCAGTAAGAAGTAATGAGCAAATTTGGAACCCGGAAATCGAAACTGATCCTTCTGGCTTCCCACTCCTCCAATATCTTTTCCGCGCCATCAAGGTCATCCAACTTTGCCAGGGAACTTATTGCACAAAGATAGCTCACATTGGAAAACTTCTCATTTTTCTTGTACAGGTTCCATATGCGATACATCTCATCTTTGTTGCCCATGCCCGCATACAGACTCATTAGAATTTCATATGCTAACTTCCTTGTGCCGACCCTGATGAGTTGCTCGGATTTCCTCGACATTGCCAGAGCCTTCTCCATATTACCAGCTCGAATGTAACCTTTGGCTACAACAACATAGGCATGCCAGTCCATTGTGATAAAAGGATCAGCTTCCATCTTAGTTAGGAGCTTCTCCATTCCATCTATGTCCAAAGCAACAGCGTATGCATTTAATCTAATGCTATATGTGAATTTGTCACATCTAATGAGCTTCTCTTCCATCTCTTGCATTAAAGAGTCTTGTTTGTCCTGCTTTCCCAAATTAGAATATAGATTCATGATGACATTGTATGAAAGTGTTCCATCATATCCCAAGTCTCTAATCTTCTGCATGACAGTTTCTGCTTTCTCCAATAGTTTGGCATCAGCATAGCAATTCAAAAGAGCTCCATAAACTTGGAAGTTTTTTGAAGTTTCAGGAATATTATTAAAATATTCCTCTGCGCATTCCACACCATGAACCTTTGATATCAAATCCAGCTGAACTGCAACATCAGACAATGATAGATCAAGAAAACTTTTGCCAGTCATCCACTGAGATATCTGTGATAAGAATAAGAAACAAAACTCCAAGCTCATAAAATTGAAAACGACACTAACAAGCAACGTCATAGAACATGAGTCAGTAAGAATCAAGAATGGAGAAAGAAGTTCATGAGATAATGATATACAAACTTGAGGTTATAAACTATGGACAATTGTATATCCTAAAATTCTTCATTTAATTCCTTTCTAAGATATCTTTTTATGTTGTCAAGCCAACACTGATTTGTGAGGGGTATAACACCCCAGCCTCCTTCACACGACACTAGACAGTGTAGACACAATAAGAAGCTTTACGATTTGTAAATACATTAAGCAACTTTTTCTTGTTATCTGTGCACAAAAGAAATATATATTAAGTACTAACAAAAGGGATTCCAAAGTTACTCCGTTACGCATCTAGTGTAAACTACTATAAGAAGCACTCTCCTGGGTCATCAATAGTTGCAAGCTAGGAAGCAAGGATACGGGTGAGGGGATATGAGTACGGGAGATGAGGGTTCGTCAAGCCTAAAACAATGGTGACTAGGGTGCAGAGGGGATAATTATATGTATATAATCACATTTATGATAAAAGTATGTTCACGAAACTAATAAAATCAAGAGTAAATTGTAAATAATCACATGTGGTTTACTCAAAGTTACTTGTAACCACCTATAATTTAAAAGTAAAATTTCAACCACCAATGGTTTCATAAACATAGCAAACTAACTCGATTCCTTGTTAAGAGTGCACTCCACTTGCCTAAAAGTAAGTGAGTTTAGTTTCAATGGCTATATACTTTTTTAAAAGGTCATTTTTGTCTCCAAATTATCCTATATAAAGCTTTGACTCAATTCTTTTGGCCTGATCAATTACCTAGAAAAAATCACATAAAAATATTTTAAACTTTTTTTCTCTCCAAACTAAGTGTTTTTTAATTTTGGGAACTAATATTTTTCCACATAAAAATTGATATTTCCTCATGATTTCTCTCACATGAATAGAGAGTGGGTCTCACCTCATGTGAAAATATCATTTTAACATGTGAAAATATCAGTTTCCTTTAATTTTATATACTCCCTCAATTCCAAAATATAAGATCATTATTACTTTTTAAAGTCAAATTAAGATATTTTTAAACACAAAATCGACATGAATTCTTATAATTCTAGTCGATATAGATCTAACAAGTACAACTCAATGTAAGAATTAAAATTTTTAAAATTCTAAATAAATCATCTTAATTTGGAGTTTAAAAATATCTCAAATTGACTTTTAAAAGTCAATAATGATCTTATAATTTAGAAATGAGATATACTATTTTCCATTTGTGTTTGTTAATTTATTAAAAAAAAATTGATTATTTTACAGAGATCATCATGTCTTTATCAAACACAAATTGTGGAGGAAATAGAGAAAATTCAATAACGTTGCCTGACTACCTATAAGTAATGAAGTTTGTTAAATCCATTTTTTGAATTGTTAATGTTTGATTAGAGCCTCATATATATATATATATATATATATATATATATATATATATATATATATATAGGGTAGCTATGTACTTGCACATATGTCCGTCGCTAAAGGCTGGTCTGTCAACAGACCAACCCGTTCTTGAACCACTTTGTTAACTTTATCCGTTAACGTCGTTACTGATGGAGTGAGAGTATGCTATGTTTATGAAACCATGAGTAATTGAAAGTTTGACTTTTAAATTACAGGTAGTCACAAGTAATCTTGAGTAATTATTGCAACCATAGTCCAAACTTTCTTTAGAATTAATTGCATATAACCTCTTCTTCAATTATAAGGCTATAGTTGCATAAATCTTTTTATTTTAATTAGAATACTACTGTTGCCTCGGTTTCTGAAATATTTGGTTGTATTGCTGAAGCAAGTGATATGATCATTCTTTTCCCAATGAATCTATCATTTGCAAACAGAGCCTTATATGTCTTTAGATTGGTATCGTATACTTATTCATAATTTTGATATTACGTTATTAGGAACCAAGACAGATAAACTACTTCCCACGTGGTTAAGAGCCGGTTGAGCCGTTAGACAACAAAAATAAACTCTGCTGGATGGTTTGTCTAGGCTGATGTATGCCAGATTTCTTGCATACTAAGAAGAATTATAGGAGAAACCTTCACTAGGTTGGAGGTGGAATCAATTAACACCTCTAAACTCAGGAAGTATGACAACCTGCCCAAGCAAAATGCTTGATTGTAAGGGGAAATAATAACCAAATAACACAAAGTGTTTATATATATATATATATACACACACACACACTCCCTCAAAAGCATGTCCAAGGTACATGTTTAACACAAATTAAGAAAACTAAAGTAGAAGAGAAAGTATAAAATAAGTATCAATTTTACCCATAGTGGATCCCGTGTAGCTATACTAATGAATCTTTTTCTTTTCTAAACCACCATGGAAGTATACTTTTGACAGTAAATTAGTTTTATGCATATTTTATATTTGTCTCGTGTACTTTTAGAAATCCTTTTGTTGATAAAAAATATTATACTTGAGGTCATGCTTTTGAGGTCAGAGGAAGTATATTTGTTCGTAAGCACAAACAAGTGTTTTAATTATAATTGGTATCCACAATCTTTTCATTCATTTTTTAACTATATATAATACCACACTAGAGAGATAAGTTAAATATACACATAATTAATCACCAAATAGAAGACATCACCTGATTTTTGAGATAACAAGAAAAGGAGATGTGCTAAGAATATTATGGGATGATAAATACTTGATAAAGTATCAAACTTGCCAAAAACTACAAAAAGGAAAAAGCAATTTACTAGCAAACTACAGAAAGTTGCCAAAAGGGATTCATGGGTGTTTAAACTTTATAAGCTTTACACCCCATTCTGTTCCTTTTTGTATCAGTCAATTACTTGATATCTAGACAAAGGGAACGATTAGGAGTTTCTCAAGTCTCAAAGTAATTATAGCCTTGGCCCTCAAGATTGAAGTAATTTGGAGTGATGTAAAGAGAGGTATTACATTTTTGCCTATGTTCCAACAGAAAACAATAAAAATGGTATGAAAGATCCCAGTCTTCTTTAAGAAACCAAATGGAGTAAATCTTTTAACTTTATTTTCTCTTATATTCTTCATCTACTTCCTCTTCTGTCCTTTTCTGTGTGGTTAACCAATAAAGACTAAAAAATTTGAGGAATAAAAGCTTAATCTAGACAAAAATATTTAACAGATAAATAATAAATTTATAGAGGCAGACAATTTAATCCTCTAAGGGCCAAACAATAATAGTAAATTATAGCTTTAAAAGGCTAGATAAAATAAGCAGGAGTTAACACTCCATTAAAATTAACAATATGCTATTAGTCTAAATACATTTACATCAGAAACAGCAACACAAACTTGAAAACATTTTCTGGAAAATGATCAAGTTGAGAAAACCCCATATTCCCTCTTCCTTTTTTATTAAATATAATTTTACTTCTTCAATGTGGCACAAAGTAATCTATGATTTGATTTCCATGCAATACAAATAATTTACTAAATGTTATCCACAACTACAGCTTTACAAGCTACAACTAATACGCAATCACCCCCACTGTGTCTCCCTAAACACATGGGCGGACCTATGTTAGGGGCAAGGGGGCACCTGCCCCCACTGAAATTTCATGGGTCAGGGGGTCATCCGGCTTTAAAAAAAATTTGAGAAGGCTACAACATTACTACAGTACTACTATTACTATAGTATTACTATTTCGAGAAGGCTACTAGTCTACTACAGTACTACTATTACCTCTAAAAATTTGAGAAGACTACAACACTACTACGTACTATTATTTCGAGTATAAAAAGGGCTCAAATGTTGGTTAAGAAAAGAAAAGATGATATGTATCCCTAAGTTTATTTGTTGGTTAAATTGGCTCTACTTTTGTCCGTTGTTACAGCAACGGTTGAAATGACATTTTCAGCCATAAATGTTGTGAAGAATGAACTCCGACACTTCGTAACCAAATGGGAGATGAATAACTGTTTAATAATATACGCGTGATATTTTGTAACTATTAAAAATGAGGTTATCATGCAACATTTCAAGCAATGAAATCTCGAAAAACGTTATTGTAAATAATATTTGAGGATTGTTTAGTTTTGTGATTCATTTTATTATATTTTTATTTGTAAGAATTTATTTTTTTTTGAGGTCTGAACTATCAGGCTGGATCCGCCCCACCAAATAGAATATGCATTCTTAACACACAAATCAAACCTGAAATGCATACACATTATAGTTTACAAGCTCAATCAACATTGATGATTTGATGGGTTTTATTCAAGTAACAGAATGCTAGAAAAGAGGATTAAAAAAGAGAGAACAAAGTACCTGGAGAGCATGTTTAATACGCCTGTATTTTCTGAACTGTTTGATGATCTTCCGAAGTTCTTCTAGCTCAATGACTCTTTCTTCTTTAATCCACTGATCCAGTATTGGGACAATTGAAATTTTTGGGTTTCCAACTGGTTGAATTCTACCGTATAAAGTCTCGTCCGCAGTAACTGCAGAGGTAGTTAGGGTTCGTGCAGGGTTCATTTGCAAAACCCTAATCACCCTTTCTGATTTAAAATTATAATATTTACCCCATGAATTTGGACGAGTACAGTAGTGCACAAACTTCATTGTGATGACTATTGAGAGAAACAGATTTCAATTATATAATTGTATACATTTTCTGCAATGTTTGTGGCAGAGAAACACACGGGTTTTAATTTTATGGAGGTGTAGGGTTTAAGCCAGAAAAAAAAGAAGAAGAAAGAATGAAGGGGATGAGGTTTGGGCTTCCTTTTTGGGTATGGGCTCATGATCCAATATTAGTACAACATAAAGCAAAGGAACAATTACATTTTATAGTACATTTAAAAATATAATTACAATAAAAGTGCACTCATTAAATATTTACATAACTAATACATTTTCATATTTATTTACATATTCTAGTGTAATTAGGATTCCTTAATTTGGGGAATTATAATTCAATTAAAATTCCTTAATTTAGGTTCTTCTCTCTCTCCTCATCTAGAATAATTGTATTAATTAGTCTCCCCTTTTTCTTCTTCTACATTCAACGTATTCATTCTTGTTAATGCCCTCCTCATCTGCCCTACTCCACCGCCCTTCTCCTCCGTCCTCCTCCACCGCCCTCCTCCACCGCCTTCTCCTCCGTCCTCCTCCACTGCCCTCCTCCGCCCTCCTCTACTGTATAAATTAGGTCTTTCTCCTCCGTCCTCCTACGCCATTAACGCCATCCTCCACCATTAACCTAGACAGTTTTAATTTGTTAATGTCATCCTCCACATCCACACCATTAATACCATCCTACACATCCACACTTGCGATCTTTTTCATAGTACAGTTGCTGCGATTTTTTTATAGTACAGTTGGTAGCCAAACATTCATACCAAGGTAATCAATTCAGTGTCATTAGGTTTCTAATTTATTTTTAAAAAATCTATTATAGATTTTTTTTATTTAAGAGTGCAGTTGGTAGCTAACACTTTATACAAATATAACCAATTCAGTTTTATTGGGTTACCAATTAATAAAAAAAAATTTACTGTAGATTTTTTTTTATAATACAGTTGGTAGCCAAATGTTAATACAAAAGTAACCAATTCAGTTTTATTGGGTTACCAATTAATGAAAAAAATCTATTATAGATTTTTTTTCATACTGTAGTTCTATTGGTTACCCACAAAAACTAAAATGGTTACCTTTGTATAAATATTTGGATACCAACTGTAATAAAATTTATCTTTTTTTCCTTTTAATTTCTGGACTAAATCAATCTTCATAATAATGGCAGCTGTGACCGGCGTCCATGGTGTTGAAGCGGCGGCGTCCATGATGAAGCGGAGGAAGATGACCGGCGTCCATGGTGAAGCAGAGGAAGATGGCCGGCCTCCATGGTGTTGAAGTGGCGGCGAAGGGGAGGAGGAAGATGACCGGCGAAGGGGAGGAAGAGGATGACGTTTCCAAACTTTGAATATTTGAATTTTAATTATTATTTTTAAATTTATTTTATTTGTTAGATCCTAGATATTTGAATTTGAATTATTAATTATAGTAGTTATTTTTCCTTGATTTTAGGTTTTCTTATTATTATGAATTGAATCCTATACTAATTCCCTAAATTAAGGAATCCTAATTGCACTAATATTGTAAATAAATATAGAAAGTGTATTAATTATATAAATATTTTATGAGTGCACTAATAGTATAATTACTTTCTAAATATTGTATACTTATGTAAAGGACCCTAAAGCAAATGAGCATACAGACGGCCCAAACAATTTTGAGAGTGATACAAGGGTTCTGGTAATTCAATTTATTCAACATTCGAGTAAAAATTTGGAAATGGGTTACGTGACTTACGTTTCTTAATTAAAAAAAGAAGGAATAATTACATATTTTAATATATTTTTAAAAATAATTACATCAATAGTGCACTCATATAATATTTACATAACTAATACACTTTCATATTTATTTACATATTCTAGTGTAATTAGGATTCCTTAATTTAGGGAATTATAATTCAATTAGAATTTCTTAATTTAAGGATTTGTTATACCCATGACTTCTTCTTCTCTCTCCTCATCTATAACAAATGCAGTTAGCCATCACCCTTCTTCTTCATTCAACGTATTTTTTCTATATATATATATATATATATATATGATGATTAATGAAGAAGACAGTCATTGGTAACATTTGGAACTTTAGAGCTACAACCAGAAGTTCAAGAAGTGGTTGACTCAATAGTTGAGCGGCTCAAGGCTCTGAGTCAGAAGTCAGATGGCCAATTTATAGTCGTGGACTTGAGGGTTAATATTATTATTACCCCTCCGAATCTCCGCCATGAGGAGTGGCTCCAGTCTCACGTGAATTCCTCTTCAAGGTCACGTATTCTATATATATATATATATATATATATATATATATATAAGTCAACCAATTGTATATTTCCAGTAGCTTCTCAAAATGAAGGGTCAAAATGGAGGTGGGTATGAAGATTCAGACGGTGACGACAGTGGATATGAATACTGAATGATGGCGGTGGATGTGAATAGTGGATGATGGTAACCAAACTTCCATACCATGGTAACCAAATTGTCATATCAAAGGAACCAATCAACCTCCACACTTTAAATTTTTTTCTTAGTACAGTTGGTTACCAAACCTTCAGATCAAGGTAAACAAACCTTCGTACCAAGGTAACAAAACCTTCATACCAAAGTAACTAATTCACATCCACACCTGCAATTTTTTCATAGTGCAGTTGGTAGCCAAACCTTCAGACCAAGGTAATCAATTCAATTTTATTAAGTTACCAATTTCGTTTGAATGTGATGCAATTGGTAGCCAACCATTCATACAAAGGTAACCATTTTATTATTTATGAGTAACAAAATAGTTATAAAAAAATTTCAGAACATTAATAGTTACATCTATTTATTTTTAAACTTTTTTTAGGGCGAATCTTCTTCTTATTCTCATTGGCGTTTTGGACAATGGAGATTCGCGACGGTGTAGCGGCGGAGTATGTGAGGTGTAGCGGCGGACTATTATTTCAAAGTGTATGTGAGGGAAATGAAGATTTGAATTTGAATATTTAAATTTGAATTATTATTTTGAATATGAATTTGTTTTTATTGTTAGATCCAAATATTTGAATTTGAATTATTAATTATAGCAGTTATTTGTCCTTGATTTTAGGTTTTCTTATTAATGTGAATTGTACTATTTTTTGTAATACGAGTCCTAATTACACTCTTTTTGTAATTATTTGATTGATGCACTTTTATTGTAATTACTTTTTATTTGTTGTATATTTATGTAAAGGGCCCTTAAAAGAATATGTAATTGTTCCTTAAAAATATACTACTTCTTTCGTCGGCTAAAAGTCCTAGTTGATTTTTTGCGCATGTTAAAAAAGAGAATAAAATGATAAAATTGTCTATATTTAAATTCTCATTAAATTGTATAGTTTTTTACACATTACTAGTGATGCTCCATAAATATGCATAGAAGATTGTCATTTAAGGTTTTGGCACATGGATTAAGAAAGTATCATTTATCAAGTAAATTTTTTTTGAAATTCCATCACTACCACTTTATGGGAAGTTAAAACTATTAATACAAGGGAGAGAATTTCTTGGGACAATGAGAGAAAGTAGGGGTAATATAGGAAAATAAATAATTTATTCTCCTTGAAAGTTGTAAACGACAAACTTTTTGGAATAAATTTTTTTCTTCTAAAACGATAATCTTTTAGGAACGAAGGAAGTATAATACTACCTCTGTTCCTAAAAGATTGTCGTTTAAGATTTTTACACATGGATTAAGAAAGTATCATTTATCAAGTAAAATTTATTTGAAATTCCATCACTACCCCTTTATGGGAAGTTAAAAACTATTAATACAAGGGAGATAATTTCTTGGGACAATGATAGAAGGTAGAGGTAATATAGAAAAGTAAATAATTTATTCTCCTCGAAAGTTGTAAACGACAAACATTTTGAAACAAATATTTTCTTTTAGAACGACAATCTTTTAGGAACGGAGGGAGTAATTAATAATAAGGGTAGTATAGGCAAATTATTATAAAAAATACATCATTTAAGGTATGTAAACATTTAACATAGGACTACCTAAAATAATAATAAAGACTTTTATCCTGGAACGGAGAGAATAATAAGCTAACAATCATGTGCAAAACACGACTTACTAGTATTATTTTTGTGGTTATATTTTATTTATATATATTTTTTTTGTTTATCAATATATCTATCTAATAAAATACAAATGATTTTGAATTTCCCGCTCACTCAATAAATCATCTGGGCCGTCCAAAATTTGAGATAAATCCCACCGTTCATACATCTATCTAATAAAATACATCTATATATCTAATAATCTAATAATAATTTAATAAAATACAAATGACTTTAAATTTTCCGCTCACTCAATAAATTATTTTGGTCGTTCAAAGTTTGAGATAAATCATATTGTCCATACAATGCCGGAGACACGGGACCCAGCTAGTATATATATATATAGAAAAATGATCAGGTTCGGGAGTTCGGACCTGATCAAAATCCGAACCATTTTTTTTTTTGTAGAACAACTAAAAAAAAAATTATGGAACTAAATTTTTTCCATAATACAGTGTTTTGGGTGTGTTTTTAATACCTACACCAACCAATGTATGTACAGTCTGCCCAGACTGTACATAAATGTTTTGGTATAGGCATCCAAATCACACCAAAAACACTGTATTATGTAAAAAATTTAGTTTCATAATTTATTTATTTTTTTAGTTGTTTCAAAAAAAACAAAAAAAAAAGTCCGGATTTTGATCAGGTCCGAAAGTCCGGACCTGATCCGGCCTCTCTCTCTATATATATATAAAATGAAAAACTACGGCTTAATGAATTACATATAATATTTTGTTAGAAAACTCAAAAGATAATAAATAGATTATATGTGGCAACATGGAGGATATCAATTTAATTTTGTAGAGTCAACTCGTTTATATTTCCTCCATCTCATAACAATAGTTATTTAATTTGTGTAAAATTTTATCATTACTCGTGTACCGATATAAGAGAAAGAATTTCTTGAAACAATAAAAATAGTTAAAGGTGATATAGAAAAGTAAAAAAATATTATTATGGAATGGGAGGGAGTATATGGTACATTTGCGAGTGACTTTGAGATCATATTCTTTTGGAAGCTTTATTTTAACATGTTTTTATTTAGTCTCTATTTAACACACAAATTGAGCTTCTCGTGTATATTTGGATTCTGGGTGGAGCAAAGCAATGCTAATACAAGGTTTGGAGGGAAGAACTACTAATTAGTTAGTTAAGTTTTGCCAATGAATAATTTCAATCTGACCTATAGTTGTTCCAACTATTATTTCTTTTGGAATACAAAACCAGAGATAAATTGATAATTTGTATAGGACAATGACAACCATGGCCCCTTTTTTTCATTTTTTTTCAATATATATATATATATATATATCAAGTGGCTGAAGAGAACATTATACAGGAGAAGATGATTGCAATTTGCAAGTTATTGGCACCAAAAAAAAGGGAAGGGGAGGGAGGGAATAGTAGTATATAACTGGGGGGGGGGGGGAACCACCCACCCCACCCCACCCTTCATCTAACTTTGTAAACCACCCAGAACTTTGTTTGGGGATGAAAATAAAAAATAAGTAAAATCATTTTCTATAGTCAAGATGGACTTATTGCATCAGTTATTAGTGCCTGGACTAGGTCCAGACGGAGGCACCGGAACACCCTTGGGTAGCATTGCTGCAAATTCACTCAATCTATCACACTTGGATCTTCTCTCTTCTTCTGTCTGATCAAGAAATGGACTCGCCAGCAGCGATCCATTGATGAGAAAAAGAAGCATGGCTATAAACAAAAGGAAGTAGATGTAGGTATTGAGTTGCTGAAGAAAACCCATATTATGTTTAGTTATACAACTTTTTTTGATATGCAGTAGTGGTTTATGTACTAATGCTCAAAACATGTCCTATTCTATGCCGGCTTTTGAACTGAGATTTGGTAATGATTTAATAATATGAACGCATACGTTTGGCTCCTGATTCTGCCGGCAAGCAACAGCAAGGCCCCCAATAAATGAGAGTACCAGACCTTAGCCAAGATAGAAATCTTTAATCCTCCCCTCATGACCATAGAAGGGCTCAAACTTCTTTTTATGCGCCGGCTAAGATTTTTAATTATACTACACTTGTCTGCAAGTATGATTATTCAATCATAAGAATGTAACAGCTCAAATGATTAAACAGACAAAGTTTACCTAGAATAAGAAAGAAAGTGGATCAGGAGCTCTAATTAACAATCTTGATATACCTCTAATTAATAATCTTATCGCCACCAAGTGTCAGCATTTCTCAATACCATTGGTATAATATATGTTGAGAAAGATGCTCTCTCTACCTAGTTACTATATGTTAAATTGACCATAACAAGATCGCCTATATTCAGTTGTAGTCTTTTGATCTCCATCAGTACCTATATTGAATAAGATGTTCTAGGACAAATTCCCTAAGCTCCTATTGAATAAGATCTACTAGGACAAATTATGCCGGAGAACCTTATGATCAACCATAAAAAACTTCCTTCACCTCAAGAGAAAGAGCAAGAGTTGGAGAGGATCTAGTCTTGCCGATAAATTGTTGAAACCACAGAGCCAACATCAGTTACTTGCCCAATTTTGGTACTTTACTATGTTGAATAGAAACATAGGCTGTCCTATCCTACATGGCCTCAAGTACTCGAGAATGGTATCTATGATGCCTCTTTATTCATTCTCAACATTTTTTCTGGAACCCATAAGCTGTCTCCAAAGCCTTATTGCTAGCCACTAAAAGAAACTGATTCAGACCTTCAGTCTAGATCCAACCCTAATTTTATCGGTCTGAGACTCTGAGGTGATCAAGCAAGTTCCTTCGGATCATTTGATGATCAATATATATATACAAGATTAGTACTCTCAAGGAACTACAAAAGCTCTCCAATTATAAATAAATTTAGGGAATCTTCAGCTTCCACTCCAATTATAAATAAACTTGGGGAATCTGCAGCTTCCCTTATAAATATTTCATAATTGGATTACCCGTCCACTTCACATGTTTCTAGCAATTCGCTTGAATCATTAAACATTAAAACCGTAGAATGGAAGTATTCAAGAAGAATCTAAACAAATTAAAGCATTCTTATTTACAATTCTGTAGTTTCACAGCATCTTGCAAAATCTGAAGCACCAAGTTAAATCGTGTGCAAAAGTTGCTGTACTATACGACACATAACCCGATTTGGCAATATCAAAATGTACCAAGTTGAACAACTCAGAGCATTAAATATATATTTCTCTTACATTCCTTTTAAGAATTTAGCAGCATTATTACTATCATGTGTAATCACTCACTACAGCATAGATAAAAAATGGACAACTTAAGTTGGAGACTACAATAGCCCATCCACATAGCAGTAGAAAGTTACAATTTGTATATCCTCTAGAGACCCCAAAACTATGTGAAGATAAGTCATCTCCCTTAAAATACATGCTGCTGAACATAGAGGAAACTACACTGATTCATATTCAGCTCAGAACTCCTAATGAAGAAATTACTGATTTCTATATTGCAGCATCATAAGCAGTAAAAGTTATTCATCTACATAGTTACAAACATTGAAGGATCAATGTTCATAATTACTCCTATGCATACCAAGTAGAAAATATACCACTACTACAACCCCTGAGATGTTATGTTCAGTGTTAGCATAGTAATAATCAAAGTGAAACTCTATATTAAAGTTCAATTGGACACTACTTAAATAACAAAGGTAAAAAGATATTCAGATGATTCTAATCTAAACAATTAAATTGCCAACCATATTGGTCACCTAGACATACCATATTGGAAGATTTCATAAGGTTTTTTCACTCGGATTTGGTTTAGATTTTGGATGATACACAATGTTACGATACTTAGGAACTTCAAACTTTTAAAAAAAAGAAAAATATGAAAATTTCTTAATAATAAGAACAAGATGGATTAGAAAGAATAATAACCGATCGACAGTACATGTGATTAGAAAGAAGAAGAGAAAGGGAAAAAGGAAGAGTGAGAAAAAAAATAATTGATTTCCAGTACGCTGTTATTTTGTCTCAATTTCTCCATTATGCCATTATTTTTCATTGATTTCTCCAGTGTATATTTATTCCCATTACGGTGAAATTTCGTTTATATACATCGTTAACATTGAACACTTGAAATTACAATTCGTAACTCGTTACCGGAACAGTGCATGAGACAACCAAACCGAATATTGGCAACTCAACCGTTTATTTGAACAATGGGTGTATGACTTTATTTGATACACAAATTTAAGTTTCTTAAGGGGGAAGTAGGTCAGCAAAACAAACAAAGTTCAGCTTCACAAATTGTACATCATAGTGAAGAACTAAAAACAGTATTTCTCAAATATGCCAACAAGGAAGACCTTGAAACACTATCTACCACTAAAACTGGTGAGCAGATGCACTGTGCATAGGTACTTCCATTTTACGAAGAAAGCCATAAAATACCCAAAATGTTGTAGCTAAACAAGGCCAATGCAAATTCCTTTACATGCAAACAAGTCTTTTTGCAATATATGTTGGTATATACACCTCTGTCGCATAGAACAGAATTCATCTATTATCCAACGCCCCAATTCCTATTCCTACTCCAAGTACTACTCATGCTTCTAGTACGTATCATTACATTTACAAAAGAATACAGACTTTTGTTTACATGAAGTTAAAAAGAAGGGTTACTTGAAGAATTATGAGGAACAACATGCCCAGCTTTACTCACCAGCTTGATAAAAGTGCAGCAACTTTAGTGATGATACCATTTCCTGAAATCAAAGAAATCACAAGGGGTTTAGAATAAATGTGATAATTCAAAACTTTATATCGACTCCAAAACATCTTAGCAGAAATATGTAACTGAACCATGATATCAAATATTGGAGTACTTTTTCGTTACTACAATAAAATATTAGATTTATGAGGGACCTCTCAGAACCTGAGTTGCTTCTTCGGACGGGGATGGGAATTTAAAGCCTGTTGAGCAATTCTGCAACTCTTCAGGGCTTTTCATCCACGCTCTACGTGCATCACTAATTTTGATTTTATATTTAAACATCTGAAAAACAATAAAGAAAGCCGTGAAATGTTTCAACATAATAGAGGGTAAAAACTTGGAAGGACTACAAAGAATTTGTTGTTGGTCAACTGGAATTAGTAACCCACATACAAACAGCAAAAGAGAAAGAGATAATGATAAAAGGAAAAATTGCAAACCTCAGAAAGAGCAACAGTTGGTTTCTCCAGTTCATCTCCATGAATATTTATACCCGTCCCCTGGCACTCTGGACAAAACACTGAATAAATTTGCTTTCTTGTAGATTGTGTCTCGCCATGCGTTTCTGTTTCTTTCTTCTTGGCCCCAGCCTTCCTCCTAGATGTCTGTTTCACTTCGGGACCAACCATCTGGTTGTTATGAATTTCTGACTCACACAGAAGTATCCAGTGCACGAGGCAGGAAATATGATATACATGAAAGGCCTGCATGTTAAAAGTATATTACACAATGTGAATGGAAAGTAGACAGAGCTATGTAAGATACTATTATACTTAGGAGGGCTGAGCAGAAAGTTCTACCCCATTCACATTTCTGCTACTACAAACAATTCTACCAGTCTTCATGTTCAAGAGAGTTGCCACATCTTTACCAGGAAGCAACTTGTGTTGACAGATATCACACATTTTTTCTGCAGCTACACGCTGTTGCTTTCTCAATTCTCTTCGCACAGTTTTGCTTGATATAAGTCCTGAATGCAGAAGTTGATCATCATATCTATCCAATGGCAACTTTGAACTGGAACTATTTGAAGAAATAGTTTCTTCACCAGAAGAATCATACTGATTGCTCAAAGACTCACTAATGTCTTCTGGATCAGAAAAAGATTTCCTCCTTTTCTTTCTAGCACCTTCAGTGTCTTGCTGAGAACTAGATAAAAGCAAGTATCTCACATCATTAAACAACCCCTTTCGACCTAAATCATAGTTATATGCAAAAGTAACAATAGCAAAGTCATGCTCTGGAACCATGAGGGCATCTTCATTTCCAGAATCCTTCTTCCCCAGCCACTCACACCACATTCTACTAATGGACCCATCCTTCTCACAGACCCTAGCAGCAATTTGCCCCACACCAATGAACCTCACATGTAATTCACAAATTTCCTCTTTTTGCAGAACACCAGGAATTACCAAATCATAATCATCTCCGTTACCATTTAAATCCCGGTCATGGGAACTCTTATCACAATCTGAGTCAACTCCTTCCGTATCAAACCCACTGGGAGAATCATGCTCACCACTACCAGGTTGCGTATTTTCACCATGTGCAACAATAGCAAGACTATTTTCATCAGTTCCAAGAGTGTTGTCTAACAACTTAAGTCTATCAGCATTAGAAGCGGGTAATTGCTTAACTTGCTCAGTTGAATCATGAAAAAAATATACACCGTCATTAAAAGGCCATGGGTTCGGTTTTAGCAGGGTTGCTTTAGCAGCAGCAAACCTTTCAGTGTGGAGATTACCTTTCAAATGATCAAACAATACCGAATCACTATAACATGGAGCCAGACATAATGTACAGAAGAATATCACCCTCTTCCCATCTTCCCTAAGGTCAACATAAGTGTGCCCTTGTGATCTCACATTATGAAGAGTCTTTCTGGCTAATTGTTCCCTCAAGCTAGAAGCACTAGTATTTGTAAACCCTAGATCCCTCTTTCCCGCCATTCACAATTTGAAACCCTAACTCTAAGACTTCGACCGGTGAAGTAATACACAAGAAACCCTAGCTACCTCAAATTTCAGAAAGAAGTCGAAAATGTCAAATTAGGAGCGCAATTCAACATTATGAAAAAGGCTACAATTGTAGAATTTCAACCAGTGAGAATCACGAATTCATCAAGTTCACCAGATATTATTCATTTATCTGAAATCTTGAAATTTAAAACAGAGTTCCACGAATATGAGATTGAAAGAGACGACGAAGACGTTAATGGAAAACCTAAAACGAAAATAACCCTAACAACAAACCCTAAACTTACAACTTGGAGGCGTAGTTTGTATAGAATTCTTGGCAAACCGTCGAGCTATTTGTTCCACCGCAAGAACTTGAAGAAGCCTAAGAAGAATGGCACACAAGAAAGCTTCTTCCATTGCCATCTCCATTAAGAAAAGAAAAACGAGACGAAATTCGAAACTAAGCCTACAAAAAAAAAAGAGGAGAGAGGAGAGCGGGAGAGAAATTGAAGATTAAACAGAGAATTGTTTAGCTGTGGATGTTGAGAGAGAGAAGATTGAAACTAAAAATTAAATAAAATTTGGAGAGGATTTTGTAAATGTAAATGTAAATGTAATAATGGAGTATTAGTTTAAACTAGTTAATCCATAAATAAGTTAGTTTGGTAGGTAGGTAGGTAGGCCACTAGTATATTATTGATGGATTGGCGGATGTCTGATCTACAGTGGATGATGGCGGTTGCAAATTTGTTAAGATGATATGATCTGATGAGAGTGTAAAGAGGCCCCACATGCGAGTTATGGATGATAAGCACCAAATAATGGATCGAGGACAAAATTGTTAATTAATGGTGCGTGCAGTTTATTAAAAAAACATATATCTAATAAAAAAACGCGAGAGAAATTAATACTAGATTTTTGAGGACAATGGGAAAATATTATGGATTAATTACATATATTAGTACATTTATGAAAGTAATTACAAAAATCACACACTCATAAAATAATTATAAAAGTAAAATATTTTATCATTTTTATTATTAATTTTAATACAATTAAAGGTCCTTAAATTAAGGGATTAATATTAATGGGCAGTTTCCTTAATTTAGGGGATCATTATCTGGTGGTTTTTTATTTCAAACGCATAATATTTCTCTCTCTAAAATCTTCTTCTTCTTCTCCTTCTCCTTCTTCATAACTTTTATTCTCGTATTTCTCTTTTCTTCTTCTTCTTCATCACAGTTTGTTAGACAAATTGGTGGCGTAAATTAATTGTTTTTTAATTTACTTTTGTTGCACTTGTTAATCAACAAACCACACAGTCGAATACGCGACTTTCTCTCTCCAACTCTCTCTCCAACTGAAACGATTCTGGTTTCTCTCTCTAAGGGCTGTTTCTAATTTCTGTTAATTCTCATTCTACTAATTAATTGTCAATATGATCATATATATACGCTATGTTTCTAACAGAATGGAGTATTGATTGTTTGAATTTGTGTTGTTTTTATGTTTTGTATAGAATGATCGATACAAGGAAGAAGGATGGAAAGAGAAAAAGAATAACAGATGGTGATTTTATTAAGGATTTGAAGAAATTTATTTGGATTTGTGCAGTTGGATTCTAATTTTGATGTTCCTGTAGTTAAGACAGAAGCTCAAGTTCATAGCCAGAAGATATTTCCAACCCAAAAAATTTTAAAGGTGTGCTAATTTAAATATTGTTATTGTTACTATCATATAACTGTTTGGTTACTTCTGCATTATACTTTGGTTACTGGTTTTTGTTGTACATGTTGTTTATGTATTAGTTACCATTAAAACATATTTTGGTTACTATCATATAAATGTTCGGTTACTTCTTTAGTAAGTTTTTTGTTACTGTTAGTTTATGATTTGGATACCATTTTTGTTCCCTTGAGTTGGGATTTTGAGTACTATTTTGTGTTGTTCTGGTTACCATGTATTTGGTCAGTATACATGGATTGACTAAACTGTGTTTGGTCTATATGTTGTTTATGTATTGGTTACCATTAAAATATATTTTGGTTACTAACATATAATTGTTTGGTTACTTCTTTAGTATGTTTTTTGTTACTGTTATCTTATGATTTTTGGTTACCATTAAAATATATTTTGGTTACTAACATATAACTGTTTGTTTACTTCTTTAATATATTTTTTGTTACTATTAGCTTATGATTTTTGGTTACCATGTATTTGCTTAGTATACATTGATGTATTATATTTTTTATAAATCCCTTCAAATATATTCTACAAGGTTTATGCTATTTTCTACTTTCATTTCCACAAACACATCCTATATGGGCTCTCTATTCACTAATCTCAAGGTATTTCTCTTCCTCCCACAGGTTCATAATGCGGAAGTCTTTTATAGAGAATGAGAGCAACCATGAAGAAGAAAGTAGCAGCAACCAAAAAGCTCAAGTTTCAAGAAGATTTGTACCAAATTTTGATTAGTTCAGTTATCGTTGTCTTGTCATTATGAATTATGTTTCGTACTTTGATTTTTGTTGGATATACATAACCATTTGTTATGGTTAGTGAGTATGTAATGTTTATTGGAGCTTATGTAAATGAATTACATATTTGATTATATAATCAATTATTTGCCATTATTTGTTGGGTCGTATTAAGTTGTGTCTGATACATTATTTTAAAGGTGCAGTTTGGTAACCAAACATGTATAGAAGGGTAACTATTTTATTTTTTGGAAGTAACCAGATAGTTACAAGCTTATATCAGGACATATATCAAGTGTTAAATGTATATGTGAGAGTATACATGGGTTGCCTAAACTGGGTTGGATATACAGGTTGTTTCTGTTTTGGTTAACATTAAAACACGTTCTAGTTACTTTTTATATAACTATTTGGTTACTTCTTTATTATATTTTGGTTACCATTAAAACTTGTTCTGGTTACTATCATATAATTATGTGGTTACTGTTTTATTATGTTACATTATGGTTACTGTTATTTAATGATTTTTGACTACTATTATTGTACAATCAATGAGGTATTTTAGTTATTATTTATTGTATCTTTTAAGTTGTGTAGGATACATTGTTTGAGATGTACAGTTGGTAACCAAATATGTATATAAAGGTAACCAAATATTGTTTTGATAGTAACCAGAGAGTTACAATCTTGTTTCAGGACATATATCAATTGTAAAATGTACATGTCATAGTATAATTGGGTTTCCTAAACAAACAATATCACATTCATTACAAGATACTGGATACACAGGTTCTATTATGTTTTGGTTACCATTAAAACATATTATGGTTACTGTTATGTAACTATTTGGTTACTTATTTATTATATTTATTTTACTGTTATTTAATTGTGTTTGACTACTATTATTGTACAATCAGTGAGGGATTTTAGTTATTATAAGGGTAACCATTTTAGTTTTTTGTTAGTAACCAAATAATTAAAAACTTATATCAAAACAGTTATCAAGTGCTTAATGTACATGTGAGGGTTCCCATTTATCTAGCTGATGGATACTTTTAAATTACATAGTTATAAAAGTTATTTGGAAATGGTCTATGCCAGTTGGTAACTAAATATAAATATAGAGGTAACCATTTTATTTTATATGGATAATCAAATTTACATAAAAATATTTCAGAACAGTTACCAATTGTTCAATGTATATGTTTACTTTATATTGATAACTCATAATGGAATCAAAAATTAAAATATTAATCAACATCAAATTTTGTTACTGTACACCATCAAAAATGTTACCAACCATGTGGATAATAGTTACTAGCAGTAAACAATTATATATTCCTGTAAACAATTAAATTTGTTGTATTGGTTACTGTCAATAAACATTGTCTAACAACTGAATAAACATTGTAAAGTAACCAAATTAATATTAGACAGTAACCAAATTACATAATTTTAGTAACCAAAAAATAAACCAAATTTTTACATGCAATTTTGAAGGCCTAAATGATGGAATTCGACCAAAAAACCCTGCAGTTCACCAGCGAAGCTGGTGACTTTTGATCGTTGACCCGTTTCCAATGAAATTAGGATCTAAAAATGCCAAAATTCGACACTCCAAATTTGACAGAAATTTCCAAATGGTCACTGCAACCAAATAAACATTATACTGTAACCAATTAAATAGTATACAACATCCAATATATATAATCAGATTAGCAGTTGTATGAAGGTAACCAATGTAGTCAATAAGTAACCACCAATATAAAAGAAATAATTATAAAACACAATAACATTATAGAGTAACCAAATAAACATCTTATAGTATCTAAATACATATTATACAGTAACCAAGACAGCATTAGACAGTAACCAAATATTCAGTAACCATTATAATAATGTTACACAGTAACCGAATCAGCATTAATCAGTAACCAATATATTGTTACACAGTAACCAAGACAGCATTAGACAGTAACCAAAACAACATTAGACATTATAATGTTATTCAGTAAACAAGACAACATTATAGAGTAACCAACAGTTCCATGAAGGTAACCAAACTCATTTAAAAATTATAAAGCCATTAAATAAACATTATTTAGCAAACAAATACACAAATATCAGTAACCAATTTATATATATTTAGTAACCATAATAAAAAACATATCAATGAATCATCCAAACGTTATAGGAAATTGCAGTAACTATTTGAAGTGTGAAAAACTTAAGAAAGGTAATCAATATAGGAATTCGTGGTAACCATAGGTAACTATATGCATATGAATTTTAATCTAACATACCTCAGTATTTAGATTTGTATCGAAGTTGCTGTGATTTTGTATTCAACAATCACTGCCGTTCGATTGTACTGTTTCGTTACTGAACTTGAAGTTGCTGTTGATTTTGTATGTTATTTTCAGATCTCAGCGTGCCGTCGCAACAAAAAGTTTCGTCTTCTCCGATCCCAAAGGTGTGTCGCGACATAAGATTTGGATTTCAGTTGCTTGAATCTCAGTTGATGGAATTTTGGATCCCAGTCGCTTGATTTTAGGAGCGGTTGAAGATGAGAGAGAGGTAACTAACGTGTAGGGAGAAAAAAGATCCCTAATTTTAGTAAGCTTAATATTATGTTGTTTTATTTTTGTAAATATGTTGTTTGTGTTTTATTTTTGTAAATACTTTCTAATTGTTGTATATTAATGTTAAGGACCCAAATATTATTTATCTATTATTATTATTATTATGGGGCCTTACTTTATTAAGCCCAAAGCAAATTTCATTGGTCATTGGGCCAACTTCAATTAGTGCCCCAAAATATTTTGATGAAAAGCATATGTTAATTCAATTTCATTATCTGGTCATTCTAAATTGAATTAATATATGACTAGTAAATTTTATACAACTTACTTAATTTTCGTCTATTATTTAAGTAGGTAGTATAATATAGAAACTATTAATGAAATTATGATTGTTAAAAATAAAATTTGTGCTTTTAAAAAACTGAAATATTAAGTCAGTTAGGTTTGGCTTATACTTGTCTTGAATTTTATTTTTCCAAGTTAATTATAACAATATTTAACCTAGTTTATTTTAGTAAAATAAAGGGAGGTAATTTGTGATTTATTTCAAATTCACTTAAAATAATAATAGTAAAATATATGAAATTCCCTTTTTGTCCCCAACACACATTATTATAGTACAAACTAATAACTATCATTCATCATATATTCCATCTGATTTAAAATTATAAAACAAACCATATATAGAAATGGAGAAATTATGATGATTGATTCATATAGTTGAAAGAGGAAGATACATAAGAAAACAAATCTCAGAATACAATACAAGAAGACTAGAAGAGATCTCGAGCAAACAATTCAAAAGGGAATAATCCGAATCAAAACTTTAATAAATAACAAATAGAATATTCCGATAGTAAATCAAGAGAGAGCTGGCTGGCTGGCTGGCTGGCTGGCTGGCTAGCTTGATCTCATGTTCTTGACCTTTTGCCAGCCTTTCTTGCAGGAGTCGCCCACAATCTTTACGCCCTTGTTGAAATAATGCTTCACCTCCTTTGCTCTGTCCTTCACTTGATTCTCAAAACCACCCATCTTCTTCTTCTTCACCAAAATCAAGTTTACAGAGAGATGTTCTGAAGAGAGAGAGAGAGAGAGAGTTGGGGACTTGTGGGCTTTTTATTGATTGAAGTTCCTATTATAACAGCTAGCTAGCTCCCAAAAGTAGACAGCTACTAAGCCTTTAACACCTCAAGAGTCAAGAAGACTACTACTTATTCTATGCCTCGAATACACTTTCCACAACTAAAGCTAACGTGACATGCACTAAGCGTTGCCAATCTGTAAAACCAAAGATATGAATTTCAATTACTGTTGATCAATTTTTAATTGTTACTGCCCATACCCACTAGCATCCTACTTATTGTCAAACATCCAATCCTTCCCAAGTCTAATGGTATATATATACAGGCTCAATATTTTACAGATCCAAGCTATATTACTTTGGAAATATTTTCCCAAAACAATGGACAAAAACAGATAGTAAGAAAACCCACTCCAAGGTAACAAACAATTGTAAGCACCATGAGTCCATGACTCGTCTCTTTTTCTCTACCCACCCGCTTCTGGCTAATGCACCACAGCAAACAAAATTATAACAAGGAAAAAGCTTCATTAAAATAATCAAAACATGAACCCGCTTCAAAATTTTGAATTAACGGTGGACCATCATAATACCATGTGCTGAACAAGTGATTAAAAACCAGCTGTAACTGAGCTTAAATTTCTAATGTCTGAGTCAATGTACAGATCAAAAGTCGGAAGAATATTATTCATTCAACAACTCCAGATGAGTAAAGAATTACTTTCCAAGGAAAGAGCTTGCAATAGAAAGCCAAGGTCAACAACAGAGATATTTCTCTACAAGTTGGTTTGCTGTTCTGCAAAACATGATTTGATTGTGGATGTGGCCCCCAGATATAGAATTCCCACAAGCATGAAAATAGCCCTTAATGAAACCCCCCCCCCTCTCTAAATTAGACCATAGAATGACACTAATCTTCCAAATCAGCCCTTAATGAAAATTTGTTAAAACACTCGAACCTAATTTTCAAATAATATCAGCCGGTTCTCTAAATTGAGTTAGGAGGTAAGTAGTAAATTGACAACTTTAAACTTTCAGAATGACACTCTCATTTCTGTGATGGAGGGAGTAGTATTATATGTAAGATGTGATTAAATAAAATAAAATAAAATCATATTAACATTCCTTTCTACAACAGCAAAATATAAACCACTGCATAAGAAGCCATTTACTTGTCAAAAGGATGGACCCCAACTTTGTACAAACTACAAACTAACTTTGAGGTCATTACTTATGGGAATTAAAATGGGAAGTAAGGAATTCAATTGCATAATGCAAGAAGGTAATAATATGCAAGACCCCTTAAAGGCTTAAAGTTTAATGACCAACCACAGAGACTAACTGCAAGGTCGGGTAAAAGCAGTAGCATTTAAACCAGTAATCAAGTTATACTACATAGCAATAAACAAATGGATAGGAAATGAAATAAAATGATTTCATTTCTGCAGAATTTCAAAAGCAATATATAACCAGAATCCACAGATAAAGTTGCAAGATGTGAGATCCCTAATTTATATATGGTCCGACTAATGTGAGGTTGAGTAAATACGATACATTCTAGTCTATATCACACTATAAGGGTAAAGAATCATATGTTTGATAACTCTACTTTTTTTTCTTGGACATTATTTGCTAACCTTTTTGAGTGCTACAACATAACGAATCAAGTACTTATTTTTAGTGTCTGATATTGCAATAAATTCGCTGAAATATCTACAAAGACATAAATAAAAGAAAATGATCAGGTTCAGTAATCATGATGTAAATGTTATTAATAAGGTCAGGGCATTATACATGGAATGAATGACAATAGAAGAACTTAACTTTCCAGTCCAACAATAAGAGCACCCAAGGACCGACCCAATGATGAATAGTTGTACAAAGTTATCACCAGATAAGTGAGCTGCACTAAAAACGGCAGAACTTATGATGACTGCTTGCTGCCATTCCATTGTGGAGGCAAGATATGTCAGTAGAAATCCTCTGTACACAGTTTCTTCCAGAAAGGGAGTGATAATGCAGTAAACAAGAATGCATGCAGTTACAGAGACAGGGCCACTTGAAATAATTTCCTTCAGTATGGGGTTGTTAACATCCTGCACACATATGGCATAAGATACATTACATGACAGATTAACGTAGCCAGACAATTCTGCACGCATATGGCATAAGATTAATTTACATGATATATGTTTTTAGACGAAACATATATTAGCGAAGGAATAAAGAGAAGGATAGTATTATAAGTTCATACCACAAATGGCATTTCCTTATATACACAAACACACATGAAGATCATTACTACAAATATGCAGTAATAAATTCCTTTAAAACTCTGTAATCCATATCTGATGAACTTAGATAACCTATATCAACATATATTCATGCATGCATCAAGAAATACTTTATCTAACACCCCTCCCCTCCAAATAAATAAATTAAGGAACAAAAAGAAATTTATTGACTTAATACTTCTGCAGGACACAATTCAAATATTGTAGATGAGTTTATCAAATTAACCTTGGGGCCAATCAATCTGTCAGCAAGGAATGATGTAAGAAAAACCAAGAAAACAAGAAATCCAAATCCAAGAGCTGATGCCAGCAACCAGTTCCTTTCCTTTGATAACTTATTAGCTTCAAAGAAGCTAAAAGGCTTATACTGAGGCTTCGAAGTGAACCTTAGTAGCAGCAAAACCACAACTAGCTCTAGTGTTTGTAATACAAGTAGCGACAATGCCTGCGTCACGAGAAGGAAATTTGGTCTAAAATCAATGTGCAAGAAACAAGCTTATCAGTTGATTACAATGCAAACAAAAGTATAACTAATGGAAACATTCACTTTTTCAAGAGTAAAATCATGGAAAATAAGACTCGGTGCATATTTAACATCAGCAACACTTTATCATTCACCAATGAAGTATTAAAAATCTCTACTTTTCATCCTCTTCTCTTGGTACAATTTTCCACAAACAGGTTGCCTTAGGCAGACACTAATTTTGCAATATTTTTGGCAGAAATGCTTTTAATGTAAATAAAAGTCTGCACTAAGTCGTTCAAATCAAGTGATAAGAGAACTCATAATGAAATCCAGTATACTTGAAAAGAATGATTATAAAGTATTAGAAGTTTTGTTAGGGTCTCTTTAAATAGATTATAGTTCCTACAAATACCAATGTGGTTAAGAGAACAGATCAAGCACACATATAAAAAAGATTATGCAGTTTTACAAGTTCACTTACGACTACAAGAGCAACAAATTTACACTGTTTTAGCACCAATAAATCCAAAAGAAGCATGCCTCGCCCCTTTCAGCCTGAAACTCATGTCTAATTGGTGCCCTTATGAATCAGTTGGATGAAAATGTTAGCTGATTTGCAGACTATTTAATTTGTTTCAAGTAACAAAGTACATGAAAAGCATTTCTGTAATGAGTTCACAATTTCACATGGATTCTATATAAAAACCATCTGCTTCACAAAACCACAATACGAGACGGTTGCATTAAAAAAATCAATGTTGATAGGTAAAGAAAACACCACATTATTTTTTGACAAGTAAAACCACCATGTTTTATTTTTTTATGTTCTTAGTCTAATATAAAAAGAATAAAGAAAGAAAGTAAAAATAACCACATAAAACAGAAAATATGACTAAAAACTATTTTTGATAATTACTTATATAGATAGAATGATTGATTAATATCACAAAGATATATAAATAATTCACTCACCTGCTTTTGCTGATCAAGAACAGATTGATGCAAGAATTGGGCAACAATAGACAATCCTCCAAAACTCAAAGGAATGTGGAAACTGAACATATATAAAGCCATAGTGCTCCATATACTCTCAGTATCGCATGGGATATCTGATTTCAGGACTGAGAAACCCTGTAAAATAAACGAGAGGTCACCCAATATTGGAGCAGATCTACAGTACCATATATAACAAAAGACGTATAAATAAAAAAATGCAATTGAAAATAAGGTAAGTAAGCTTTGCAAAATCACAAGCATGCATGCGTTCATCCATGCATCCAAACAGACATGCGGGTGTGGAGTGCACATGGAAGTCATTAGCTTCGTCAAATTTACAGAACAAAAACCCAGATATCCTAGGTAAGCTGTCCCTGAACAAGTGAAACAGTAAGGCATGATCTCAAACACATATTGATTGAATCGTAAATGCCTAACATTTTGTATCCTAAAGAATATTTAACACCATAAGTCATAATTATCATAAAGAAGTCCGGATTCCACACTTGTTAGTTGTTGCTTCCCTAATATCATAAATTGCTCCACAAGAACTCCTTAATTCATCCATCCTCCTCTAATGCTATAGGAACATCCTCTTCTCATATTTCTAAAGTTACTTTCCACAAACCCGTCTCACTTCTACTTATTTAAAAATGAATTTGAGTTCACCGCAGAGTTTCATTTCGTATTTAGAAATAAATGGGAATTACAACTCACACAGGCAGTCTAAGTCTACTGATACATGCGGATTTTATTTCACAAATTGGCAATTAATTCATTTTAACCATTATTTTAACCATTAATTACAATAAAATATGATGAAACTATCAATAAAGTTCTTTCTTAGACAGAAATCCAAAAAAAAACAAAAAAAAATTGTATGATGGCATTCAAGGGTAACTTAGAACTTAACACAGTTGTTCCAGCAAACAGCATAGAGCAAAAGCCAAAAATCAATTAGGATTGTAGTGAAATGTAAAGTACCTCCTCAGAGGGTTTATGGGTGTTTTCATTTCTGATGCAACAACACTTGATAGAAGCTCTGTTGCCGGAGTCGGTTAGGATTGGCTTCTGAAAAACTGGGACTAATTTGGGAATTGGCGCCACTGGAAGACATATACTACGGGGAGGAATTGAATGATGATGCACCACCACTCTCATTTTCAACTCGCGCTGTGTTCTGAGGTGAGGTGCAGTTAACATGACGGCTATATCTGCGTGTATATTGGTTAATTGATCCACTTATGATCAAACTAATTTTATTTCTCTTACTTTATTTCCGTCTCAATCTCACTAACACTATGACTAAACTTCATTTTCTCCTTTTTACCTAGCTTTAACACTTTTTCTGTTTTGTGTTTTTTCAGAGTTTTTAATAATAATAAAAATAATTTAATAAAAGGAAAATAAAAATATAACTTTTATAAATTTACTTTTTTATTAATTATTGTGACGTCTCTAAAATAGGTATACATTACCCATCTTGAGTCATCAAATACATAGTACAGAATACAAATACAATCTTAAATATACAACAAGAACTGTGAGTTTTAATACAAATATTGTCTTCTAGACAATATTTACTCTCATAATAAGTCCTCATTACAATTATTATCACACTATTTCATAGAATAGTGAGGACTACTAATGCTATCATCTGGACCATCACTCCGTTCTCCGACTAGTCCCTGCTACGTTCTCATTTTCTGAAGAGAACAGTGAAAGAAAGGGTGAGCTCAACTAGTCAGTAAGAAATATTATGACTAAGATAATGCAGGATAAATTATCATTAGCCTTCAACAATGTTAAACTGATAAAATACAATAGACAACAAGTTTAACTGCAGCGGAATAAGTAATCCATTAAAAGAGTTAAGTAGAGAATAAAATCTACTATCTTTAATGATTTAAAAAAAAAAATCATCATTTTTATCGCCGAGACTCAGCTTAATAAATAATCCACATCATCTCTGCACTACAGTCAAGGATATTCATTAGTATCACGACCACAAATTATTCATGCACTACGGGCCAAGGATATTCGTGTATTCATCAATGGTCATGATCATGCCAACAACCGTCCATCAAAGCATTACGGGCCAATGAGGACTTTTACCACATCATTTGTAACATTACGGTCATGATTATACCGAATAATCCCTGATCATAATCATACCAAGTCTATCTATGCACTACAGACCACGGATGACTTTCAATAAAATATAAACATGAGGATGATGAAAAGATATTGTACTTCTCCTCATGGAATAATATTGTACCCAAAAATAATTTGGACCAAAAAAAATATATTATTCGGGTGAATAATATCCCGTGAATAGTAACTCGTGAATAGTACTCCGACACGAAAAATGTCCCGAATACCCGATTGAACAATATAACCTCCAGACATCAATTATAATCGAAATAGATGTCGATTTCTAATAACACAAATAATCCCAACACAATGAAACTATCAAATTCATCTTTAATCAACACAAACTTATTCATCATTAATATTATAATTCACAATATTTAACAATCAAGTTATTCCCAAGAAAGATGGGGCTTTCCAATAAGGATTTCTCCCTATTAGTGCACAATTAGGTGATCAAACCTCTCATTGACAGAACTTCTAGACATTATAAATATTGTAATTTAATAATATGAATAACTTTGTCGTCTCAATTATTGATTTAATAATATAACATATAATGCAGATGATACTGTGACAATAATCGAATCAATAATATGAGAGATATGATGCAACAATAATTGAGTATAACTGAGTGACTTCTCATGTAAGCATCAATAATCAATACCGTGTGCTACTATGCAACCACGCATTTTACTGTATTTTTACTACCGGGTAGTTCAACAGTTTTAATAATAACACATTCGTCGTTATTTTTATAAAATATATTTGTCGTTTTCTCAATCCGATAATAATTCCGTTGCGGGATCCACCAATGATTGGGTCGTTGTACGAATATTCCCTGCTAAAACGAATATTCCCCGACCAATCGAATATAATATAACAACTTGCATATTTTGCAAAATTTATAAATATTACCCACAAATATAACATTATATTAAATTCATTCCATAATATTCAAAAATAATAATCATAGAAAAATCATCTTTATTTATAAAATTTGGGGTCTTGCAACCTCCCCTTCTTATGAAATTTTGCCCTCGAAATTAGGGTACGTACCTGGTATGTCGAAGAGGTAAGGATACCTTGATTTCATTTCAGATTCTAACTCCCAGGTCATTTCCTCAACATTGTGGTTTCTTCACAAAATTTTGACTTGAGGTATAACCTTGGAGCGTAGAATATATTCCTTCTTATCCAAGATTTGAACAGGAACCTTTTCATACGTCAAATCTTCCGCTATTTCGTCCGGTTCTAACTCAATAATGTGGTTCGGGTCTTTCACATATTTACGTAACATAGATATATGAAAAATATTATGAACACGAGACATACTTGGCGGTAAAACGAGTCTATACGCCATAGTTCCTACTCGATCGAGGATTAAAAATGGGCCAATGAATCGAGGATTGAGCTTTCCTCTCTTTCCGAATCTCATAACTCTTTTCCATGGAGCAACACATAACAACACATGATCTCCAATATCGAATTTAACGTCTTTTCGATAAAGATCAGCATAACTCTTTTGTCGATCTTGTGAGGTTTTTATACGTTGTCGGATTGTTTAAATTTTTTCTGTAGACATACGTACCAACTCCGGTCCCAACAACGTTGCTTCACCCACCTCATCCCAGCATATTGGAGAATAACACTTTCTTCCATACAACGCCTCAAATTGAGCCATACCAATACTTGCTCGACAAAACTGCCACAAAACAAAGGTTAATTAATATATCACATATTATCCCTATACTCTGACCAACCAATTAAATAACAAATAAACTTAGGTAGGTCATACTAGCGAAGGAATTTCCCGTCTCTCCCCTCCTAGTTTTTGTATCACATCTTAGCCAGGGATCATATCCCTAAGCTTTGATACCAACTATGACGCCCCCAAAATAGGTATACGTCACTCATCTTGAGTTGCCAAATACATGGTACAGAATACAAATATAATCTTAAATATACAACAAGAGCTGTGAATTTTAATATAAACATTGTCTTCTAGACAATATCCACTCTCAGAATAAGTCCTCATTACAATTATTATCACACTATTTCATTTATAATAAGTTGAGGTCTTACAATTGTCATCATCCTCATGTTTAGTCGTGAAATATTCTTACTGTCGGGGAATATTCATACTGTCGGAGAATATTCGTACGACGGCACAGCCTTGTGTGGGCCCCATAATGAAAAGCGATTGGATAAAGAAAACGACAAATATAAGTTATTTATAAATAACGGCGTAGTTGTTACCGTTAATACTGTTGGAATACCCGGTGGTTAAAACGCAGTAACACACGGTATTAAATGCGTATAATGAATTAAAAGCAATGATCATATAATACGTAGGTATTGTACGAAGTAATGAATACAAGTATAATACGAGGTATTATACGAGTATGTATGAATGATGGAATGTCGTATATTAAATAAGTATACGAGTTGGAATACAAGAATTATACGTAGATTATACGTTATAAGGCTTTAAGCTAAATATAATAGAGTTGTAGGAATGTGTAGGAGATTGTAATGACCAATTGGGATAATAATAAAGCCCAATGTGAATTAATGTTAAAGCCCAAAGAATTGTTAATGCAAGCCCAATGTATAAGTTAGGTTAATTAAACCTTAAGCCCCAAAGTAAGAATCCAATGGATTAGGAAGATCCATGGGGAAACCCATGATCATATGGGTAAATTGGTGATCAAGAACTTTGTGTGATGAACAAGTAGACTTAAGGGGTAAGCAAATGATAAGTTAAGTAACTTAAAGGCTAAGTAAAGTGCTTATGTGTGATGAACAAGCAAAGTGCTTATATGTGATGATTAAGTAAACTTAATGGCTAAGTGTTGTGATGGCCAAGTAATTAATTTGATGAGCAAGTAAAGGATAATCTATGTGCTAAGCAAGTGTACTTAAGAGCTAAGTAAGTGTGGTGGCCAAGTTTACTTAATAGCTAGGTAATGAATAGTAAGGATGTGATTAAGGAGGTGGAGTGGCTTTATGACCAAACTACCCTAACCTAACAAGTCCTATAAATAGCAAGCTTTGGATTTTATTTATTCCTTGTTCAAAGCTTATTGGTTAGAGAGAATAAGTGAGAATAAGTTAGAAAAGTTAGAAAGCTAGTCTTCATAATTTAAGAAGCAAGAAGGAGAACAAGGATTAATCAAGTGATCTTCATAGGTAAGGACTTAAACCATAATTCTCTTTCTCTTCCATTGATAGGGGGATGGGTAGTGGTAGAAAATGTATGCTAAGGAATGATATGAAAGAGTAATCAAAGAGCTTAAGTCTTAATAAGCCGTATAAGTCATTAATAACCTTTCTGTTTTATTATATTTATAATAATAATAAAACATAACTTATCACCTTTATTATCATTCATAATATTAATCGATCAGGTCGTTCCCAGGAAAGAGGGGGCTTTTCAATAAGGATTTCTCCCTATTGACGCTCAATTAGGTGACCAAACCTCTCCTTGGCAGAACTTCTAGACATCATTAATATTGCAAATAATAATATTAATAACTTTGTTATCTCAATTATTGATTTAATAATATATAAAATATCGACAATAATTGAATCAAATAACGTGAGATACTATGCAACAATTACTGTAGCAATAATTGAACAAAATTGACTTCTCACGTAAGCATCAATAATCAATACCGTGTGCTACTATGCAACCATGCGTATTATTGTACTTTTAGCACCGGGTGTTTCAACAGTTAATGGTAAAACTTCCGCTGTTATTTTCATAAAAATATTTTTATCGTTTTTTCAATCCGACAATAATTTCGTTGTGGGGTCCACTAATGATTGTGCCGTCGTACGAATATTCCCTCTTAAAACGAATATTCTCCGACCAATCGAATATTATATAACAACTTGCATACTTTTCAAAATTTCTAAATATTACCCACAACTATAACATTATATCAAATTTACTCTATAATATTTAAAAATAATATTTATTAAAAATTGATCTTTATTCATAAAAGTTGGGATTTTACGGGTGAAGAATAAGTTTTAAGAAATGATCTTCATTGCCATGTTCATTAATGTTGGTTGCACATCGGAAAGTTCAAAGGCACACACCATGACACCATATATCAGAATTGTATTCTGCTTAGGAAAGTGCACTAAACACTAGTTTAGAAAAATTAAAAAGTTAACATTTATAATTAGTTTAAATGTATGACTATTTATACTTTGCCTAATATTCAAAAGAAAAATCCCTACGTTTTTTATTAAAAAATACAATAAATAAATGTGAATTTATTTAATAAAAAACTAATATCATAAAATTAATATTATTAGTAAAATGAGTTCACATTATAATTATAATTTTGGTGGGACCGATGGAGTAAAATAATGAAAACAGACAAAAAGCCGGAAGCATCTATTTTTTGGACTTATTAGCTATAATTAAGTGGACAGTTTAATCAAGAAACGGTGAGGACTCCAAAAAAGGAGCCTAATTTTTTTGTTCAATCATCCGATTTCTCTCTAACCCTTCTTCCTTTCCTTAGGGTTAGGGTTAGGGATTTGATAGGTAAGCGAATTGATTCAGCAACAAAACAATGGGGAGAATGGCGAGGAGTTGTGTTCAGTCGTTGCTAAAGCTTGTCAATTCGGTGATTGGAATGGTCGGCCTTGCTATGATTCTGTACTCTCTTTGGATGTTTAGGGTTTGGCAGAGACGCATGGATGGTCCCGATTACCCAGCTCCATGGTATCATTCTCTCCCTCTACATATATATCTTTTTAAACTTTAATGGCGGGGCAATCTGAAATAAATGATAAAGGCTCTGTTGATTTTACCTTATTATGTTGGCAAAAATTTAAAATTAAAAGGAAGAAATAATTATTTTGTACTCTAGTTTTCTTGTTTAGAAATTCACTAATGGGATTAAGCATGAAAAAAATGAAATCTTTTGTGGTCTGAGTTCTGTTGGCAAACTAAGATAGCTGAAATTAATTTATTTAGGAATGCAGCCCCTGTAAAGAAATAGCATAATTAATAGCTAGTTTTTGTTTTTGTTGGCACGTTCTTTACTTATTTTAGGGAAGGAAAAAAAGTACCAACTTTTTTCGCTTCTAGTACTTTTTACCCAAGTACCTTACGCGGTCCTTTTATTTTTTTTGTAGGTTCATCTACACAGTCCTTGGCATTGGTGCTTCGTTGTGCGTGATCACATGCTCAGGTCACATTGCTGCCGAGACTGCTAATGGTTGCTGCCTTTATTTTGTATCCTTTAATTAATTGCTGTTGGTGATGATCAGCTACTTAGTCCATTCCTAAGTATACCTATATAATAAGATATGGTGTATGTCTTTAAGAAATTGTGTAGTGCTAAGGTTATTTGACATTGATGTCTTCATTAATCCATCAATTTAGTTATTTCTTTTTCGGTTTTCCCTTTGTACATGTGTAGCTTCTCCTAGTAAGTAACAATTATCTGGCCTCTAAATATAGGCATGGTAGTCTATTTTAGCTGTTGCTCTAGAAGCTGGATAGCTTGAGCACTGATGGCCTACTTAAGAAGTTGCCAGTTCTATCTTGGAGCTGGGGAATACCTTGGTTTTGATGGACAATAAAGGAATGAATGTCTGTGCATAGCATTTCTATGTTCTTTGCTAAAATATGATGTTAAAAAGTGATGCATGTTTCTGTTTTTCCTTACAATTTTACTAGCAATTTCACTGACTTCAGTTTTGTGACTTTTGGAAATTTGCATTATATAAATTGTAAATGAAAATATCTTAGGATGGGGTGCTGTCTCAATAAAAGACATTATAACTTCATTGTTGACCTTAAGTGGGTTTAGTACATGCTATTTGTCTTTTTGCTCCTCATGCTGGAAGCTGCAGTTACTGTGGATGTATTTTTAAACCGCAACTGGGAAGAGGTACACTGTAATCATAAAGCTTTATCCTTCAGTTTATACTTTAGAATATAAGCCCTTTGTGTATTGGAAGATATAGAAAGACACTTATTCTTACCATTCTTAATTGTTTCTACTTGGCATCAGGATTTTCCAGAAGACCCAACTGGGAAATTAGGCGACTTGAAAAAATTTATCAAGGAAAATTTTCAGATATGCAAATGGATTGGATTGTCCATTGTGGCCACACAGGTCTCTCTCTCTCACCTACACACACACCCGCATACACAGAAAAAAACACAATGGAATTATCAATGGGTATACCAACTTACATGCTCAACCAATGTAACCTACTTATATCTTTCGCTCTTAGAGGGATAATGAATACAGACTTGGAGCCTTTTAAGAATCAGATATCCATGAATGATCCATTAACGAAACTTGTTTTGAATCTTTCTTCTACTTGACATGCGGTACATTATCAATTTCTTTTTGGAGCTTTCCAAGTTCAGACATCTTTGACCTCCACGGGATAAGCATTGCTATCGGAAGGAGACATTTCTGAAATGATGCAATGAGAGACTATTAGCCTTTTAAGTACTCGCATAAAGTTTTCATTTTATTCACAATATATTTTCAGGATTAATTCTATTATTTAGGACATTAGTTTGACATTTGAAAGTCGTAAGCAATATGCAATTAAATATTATTAACAAAATTGTAGAGTAAATAAAACAGAAACAATCTTCATTAACTAACTTGAGAAATTATAATCAAATCTAGTAATTAAATATCATGGGACAAATAATCTGTTTTTTTTATATAAATTAAAAAAGAAAAAGAAAAAGAAAATAATTATATAAATAAGAGACGATGTACAAGCTAGATGACCAAAAATCCTCTTAGAAAGAAAAAGAAAACACAGGATTACATCTCAGCGGAGGACAACCTTTCATCCCTATTGCTGGAAATAGTTAAACCCCTAAAAGGAGAACAAAATTCTACTTTGTCAATCCAACATCGGAAGGAGAGACCTTCATTTTAGAAAAGTTAAACATTTTCAAATACCCTAAAGGATTGGAAACATGCCATACCTTCTTAAGATCCTCATTTGGAGGATTGAAAAATAAGTAACCAATAACAGTATAAATTATTAATCTTAAGAGTACGTCCATATATTAAAAGAAATTTCTGTCCGTCTCTCTCTGACTCTGTCACAAACTTTTTGTATTTGTTATATAGAGAGACCATGTATGTTTCTCACAGCACATCTTTGGTATGTTTTACATAAATTATGAATTTACCCAGCTCTTAATTCAAATTATAGTCCATCATATTTGTATTTGATGAAAATCCTAGAGAGAATAAAGAATATACCTTTTGTCACTCCGGTAAAGAGATGGCGGAACATGAGGCTACTGGTATTGAACCTAACCCAAACCATACAATTAACTTTGTTTCTAATCTCTATCAGATATTGATTGTATTCTTTTAAAGTGAAAAGTCCTAGCTCAATCTCTTTGTCGTAGTTGATTGCCTTTGCTTTTAACTTACAGGGACTATGCATGATATTTGCTATGATTCTCAAAGCTCTTGGGCCACATCGCGAAGCAGGCTATGAGAGTGATGATGATTACACTCCGGAGGGAGTCCCACTCCTGAAAAATTATGCTCACCAATCTCCTTATGTTGCTGGAGTCCCTCCCTATGGATCTCGGAAGGATTCTTGGAACGTAAGGATTAGCAAATAAGGTAGGGTGTTGTTAATTTAGTGTCTCATATAAAATAGTGTTGAATCTTTTGTGTGATAATTGTCTGTGTATGGTATCGAATTTGTGACCACCTCATCCTTGCTCCTTTAACTTAAAGTTATTGAACTATGTCTTTGCATAAGAGCCTCACTCTTCTTGTTGCATATGATCAAGCCAGTATTTAAAATCATTTTCATTTTTTAAGTTATCCTTTACTTTTTAACGAGTCTACTTGAAATTTTATCATATATCTTTGTGTACATATATTTCCCTGTTTTATATTGTATGAAAAAATGTTTCTTGTACTTTCTTCATGAAACTTGTATATTGACTTTTGTTATTTAGTAATATAAAACATGGATTTTTGTGGTTGGATTTCCTCCCTTCTCTTTTTCGTTGTGTCTTTCTTCATGGTCGACGTATTTTTATTTTACTAATGTCTTAATGACATTGACAATACGGCACCTGCTTATTGCATCTGACCCACTTTCTATGCAGAGGACATCTGTTCTAGAATCATTGGAGTAATCCGAGATGGTTAGAATTATTCATTTGGTTAGATCTTTGTAGAATATTTTTGCAGTTTCTTCACTTTCAGTTTCATGAATTCATATTGGACTTGTTTACACTTTTAAATCTTTGATCTATGATACACGGAGTCGGACTCTTCACTTTTCCATAAAGTACCCGTGTCCGACACTCGACACGCCAACAAAGGTATGGGTATTGGACACTTCATTTTAGTGTAACAAATTGGCAAAAATTGAGAAATATCCGTGTCGGACTCTTCAATTACCGTGTCCAACTGGGTATTATCTGAGTCCGTGCAACATAGCTTCTGATTAGTATCTTATTCAGTAACATGTGCTCCCTCCGTCCTATAGTATATGACGTTTTAGAGTTTTGGACAAGAATTAAGAAAATGATTGTATAATATTAAATATAATATCAATTGTCTATAATACACATAAATTCTCATAATCATCATATTTATCACTCTTTCATCTGTAACATTTTCTCCTGAGGGGTAATTTTTGGAAAGATTGTAGTTAATTGTCCTAGATTATATAAAAAGACAAATAATTTGGGAAAAATGAAATCATCTAAAACGTCATATATTAAGGGAAAGGGACGGAGAGAGTATATGTTATAGACATCACTTTGTTAGCAAATAGAATTGAATTATTATTAACAACCACACAGAGGGTTGCAAGGCCCCCCACCCCCTCACCCCCTCACCCCACAAAAAAACAAAAAAAAACAACAAATAAACACGTCTAATACTAAGCGGTTTCGTACTTGTTGAAAATGATATAGATACATTTTTACTCTCTTCTATAGTCAACAAGAAAAGCTCTTTGCTGTTGCTCAAATTAACTCCTAAAAGTCCACAAATTCTTCAAAATGTTGTTTTTTTTGTAATATCTTATTTTGTTAAGATTAAACTAGATTTAGGTAAACTTTGAGTTGTATAGCTATTTAGTTTCTTCTACAGTTGGTGATTTGTGCTATACAAATCTGACTTTTCTTTCTCCGTACACAGGTAAAGTGGTTTTGAATTGGATGAAGTGGTAGTAGACTATGATAATCAAGGTGGTAATCTGAGGTCTACAAAGAAGCAAGTGACACTAATTATGTGCATAATTGTAAATGGTCAATTGATATACAGTGACAAAAAAAGCATCCTGAGTTGCGGTGTTGGGTGTCCATTTTAGTCCGTCAATGTATTATAATACCGATAAAGTTGCATATTTTTTTATTGTCATCTCATTTTAGTTAGTTATGGTGATCACCTCTCTCCCTCCCTCCCTCTAAATAGAGCTTTGAACATCATTTTTGGGCTGTGGCCTGGTTTCTGCCCTCAGATACGTTACGAGGGAGTGGCAACTCGGACATTCTTGTTTGGAGTTTTCACCAGCCAGAAAGAAGTAGGGGATTGTCATCGGTCTCTGTAGCGCACACGGAGTATTTTGGTTTTGATATGAATAATTTTTCTTTAGTCATTTTAAACACAAACATTAAAACAAGAAAAAGCAGGGAATTTTGTAAGGGCTCTCACGGCTTTTCCGGGTTCCTGCCTTTGGAAAAGTTTGATTTTCAGTGGACAAACATACCAAGTCTACTAATCAATAATGTTATTTTAGCTGAATACAGTAGTTGGAGAAAAATTATTGCTTTAAGCTTTAAGCTGTTTTTACCTTTATACGCGCATTACAAAATAGTAAGTGCTTACATACTAATTAAATTATATTTCTTCAACTGAAACTACCATATTATCATACTTTTGCGTGACATAACTGTAAGAGTATCAATAATGTTCTTGTTTTGCCCGCCCGTATTGAAAAACAGTATATATGAAGAATAGTTTCCTGAATTTGATTTAAAACTAGTAAATAGTTAGTGATCTAAAAATCACACACAAACACACATACACTATGTGTTGGTGAAAGTTGAAGATATCTTCACTCACATCACATGTATTTATGTATTAATTTTATATATACAAATTTCCAACTCTCTTGTTTAGTGTTTTGGCTGGATGTATAGCAAGCATGTGTAATGGTGTTGTTTTTAAGTGAGGGTAGGACCAATTTGTCTGTTGTTCACTGCTCTGCTGCAGCTTCTTCCAAACTCTTAGGCATTGGATCACCCCCACAAACACTACTACTACTAGTTACCCATTCTCTCTATTTTTGTTTTACTAGTATTTTTTCTGGCTGAAATAAAACAAACATAATCTAACACCTAGATTTTCCCATTTATACTACTAATGTGTTAACAAGTGTATTCATTGGTACTCCATATGGGAATAAATAACAAAATAAAAAAGAAGTTGAGTTGTCATTTCAGTTTAGTTAGCTGTCGTGGTCAAATTAAATTTGAAATTTCAAAAACTCACAATTAACAAGGAATTGGAATGTTAGATTACTAGAGCATAGATATTACGTAGTAGCAGTAGTAGTAGTAAATTCAACGAGTGGTCGGTGGTCAGGTCCACTAATTGAGTGGAAGGAAGGGACACTTAGGGGGTGTTTGATAAAAATTGAATGAATCTGAATCTGAATCTGAATGAACTGAATCTGAATGAAAAAAATTGTTTAATAACTGACATATCTTAAAGATCTGAATGACATATTTTTAATATTTTACCCCTCTGAAAAAATTCAAATTTGTTGTAAATTTATTTAATATTACATAATATAATAGTTAATATTTTTTTATTTTTATTATTATTTTTAATTTTTTTTTACTTCATTCAGCCAACCATTCAGACCAAAAATTCGGCCTTAACCATTCAGCTAACGCATCTGACCGATTCAGCCATTCAGACGATTTTTTTTCAAAACAAACGCACTTAATGATTCAGTCACTTACCGATTCAGCCATTCAGACCCATTAAGTTCTAAACAAACAGCCCCTTACAATTACAATTACAAACACTAGCTAGCTAGACAGCTTCTTCTTCTTTTTTGGCTATCTGGCTGGGCCACCAATCTCAATAATTCTCCACCTCTTATTCGTTGCAATGTGCTTGGGGTAATAATTATTGACACACATCCAATATCTGCTTATGCTTATGCTTATGTAATAAAAGCAATTCCTTTGGGGTATGAGTATGACTATGACTATGATGTGTGTGAAAATGTTTTTGACTTGATTTACACCATCCACCTCTTGCTCTTGCTCTTGCATTAATTTTGTCTATTGAACTTTAAATACTACTACCAACAACACAGAGAGAAAGAGAAAGACAAAGAGGGTCAGCAAAATCAGCTCAAACCCCTTTCCATCTTTCACTCCCTAACGGCTTTTCTCTCTCTCTTTTAATACGTCTTCATGTCTCCCTCCCTCTCTCTCTCCGAATCTCCCGAATCCAATAAACAAACACAAGATAAGATTGATTACTAGAATGAACGATTACGAATGAATGATGTTATTTTCAGAAAGACCAAATTGCCCTTCCTCCAATAATAATTAATATTGCACAGCCGACACGTAGGGGGCATACGGAATTAACGCCTTAACCGCCGGTGGGCTCACAAAAAGGCAGTACCACTGCCGTTAATCAGATGGGTGGGGACGTGGGGTTCGTTCACTCACATGGACTATACTGTATCTATAACAAGTCTACAACATCTTTTTTAGAATATAAACACAAGGAAAATTGATCACTTCTAACACTAGTACTAGTACTAGTAGTTTTCAAGATTAGAAAACTCTCTCCTTCTCCTTCTTCATTTTCTAGCTAACACATTATTATTATGAAGAGCTGTCGTCATTTTCACCCATCTTTGCCTCTCCGACTCTGTTTTTTGTTTGTGCTTTACTGTTTCATGGTCTCGGCGGCACCTCTCCACAGCGTTGCGGACCTACATTGGCGTCCAGCCACTGCTACTTGGTACGGTAGCCCCGACGGCGATGGAAGTGACGGTAAAACTCCCTTCCATTCCATTCACTTCCCTGCCTGTACTACTTTTCCCTATTCACTGCTACTGCTACTGCTACTGCTATGTTTTTTACTTTCCTCCTTTTGCCCCATGTCATGTTTAGCACTTAATTTATGATTTTCGGTGCAACGCATGCATTACACAGTTATGTTGTCTTCATTAAATATCGCACCAAAAATATTACTCATTTGAGCATTGAAAATAATAATTATTATAATTTAAACATTGAAAATAAAAATACTAGTACTCCAATTTCTAACAAATTGCACCTGACCCTAGATTTTTTTGGCATCCAAAACCAAAAGAAAAACAGAATTTTTTCTATTTACTACATATATGAAATGAAGCATATATATATATATATATATAATATAATTAATGATGATTTATATTTATGGTGTTAATAATATAGGTGGGGCATGTGGGTACGGATCCATGGTAGATGTGAAGCCATATAGGGCCAGAGTAGGAGCAGTGAGTCCAGTTCTGTTCAAAGGGGGTGAAGGATGTGGGGCCTGCTATAAGGTCAAGTGTTTGGACAA
This sequence comes from Panax japonicus, assembly GCA_020205505.1. Taxonomy (NCBI): domain Eukaryota; kingdom Viridiplantae; phylum Streptophyta; class Magnoliopsida; order Apiales; family Araliaceae; genus Panax; species Panax japonicus. The sequence continues at coordinate 24,131,132 of CM035093.1, forward strand.
GTCCATTTGCTCCCGCAGGGCCGTAACGGTCATTATAACGGACGAGTGTCCCGGAGGCTACTGCTCCGGCGGTCGTTCTCACTTTGACCTCAGCGGCGCCGCTTTCGGCCGCATGGCCATTGCCGGTGACAACAACCAGCTCCGGAACCGCGGCGAGATCTCCGTCATCTACCGTCGGTACGTACCCACTTATATTATCATTATGTACTACTACTACTACTACTTTAACGGTCTTTTTCTGTTCTTTTGTCGGTTTGTTTGTGTTTATTCATCTGTACTTTGATTTTAATTTAATGGGGTTCACTACTTTAAAGATTGTACTCCAGTAGTTAAATTCCAACTACCATTTCCAATGACAAAGATGCCCTTCAGTTTTCAGTTTTCGTATTATGACATTGACATTATTGTCATTCTCTTTATGAATTGAACCCATAATTTGACTGTTGACTGTTTTATCACTGGGACATAGCCATAGGACATTTTTTTAATAATACTTTCCTTTTAACTTTTAAAAAAAATTAATTGAAAATAACATAATACTATTAACTTTGATATTAGAATCAAAATCATACTCCTTTTCTTCCTTTCCTCTATTTTATTGTTTCAAAAAAGAGTTGGGAGATTATTTATTTTTGACTACATTAACACACACAACATAATTTTCTTTTTTAATAGACGTGTATTCTTAAACTAAGGATTAGTGTTAGAGAGAGAGGGAGAGAGACGGAGAGGGAGAAAAAGAAGGTCTTGGCATGGGTATTTGAAATGTTTGGGTAGAATTAATTAGGTAGCTCCTCCCTCCTTTTATATTGATCGATTTATTTATTATAGTTGTTTATTAATTAATATAGGACACCATGTAAATATCCTGGGAAAAATATCGCCTTCCATGTGAATGAAGGATCGACGCCTTACTGGCTCTCTCTTCTAGTGGAGTTTGAGGATGGAGATGGTGACCTTGGATCGATGCATATTAGAGAGGTATATTAAATCTAGCTTTTTTTCTTAATTAATTTTAATTACTTCTATTTAATCAAATTAATTACTGCACAATATTCATTTACATTTGAAATAACTATCAAGATTAATTTATAGTGAAATTCAAAAATTAATTTTAAAGTCTCATCATCATACTCTCCTCTATATTTCACTACCCAAAACAACTCTATTGATCGAGCGCATCATCATCTTTGGCGGAGCCAGCCAAGATCTATCTTAGATAAATTTATGTTCATGTATAAAAATATTATTAGTGTTGGCCTGGTGGAATATTTTTGAAAAACTTTTCCATCCACAATTTTAAAGAAATATATATTCGAGAATAATTGGCGACAAAAATTCCATTATTTCTCAAGAGTAAAGGGGCATGTGGTGACCTTTTTAACGCAGAGCAGAGAGATCACCTTTCGACTTGCATGTCGATACTGTATTAATCAATTAATTAAAATTAACTTTATACTAATAGCTGACATTTTAAAATCACATGCCGAGACAAGTGTGTGCGTAGTTTTGTCAAATACTACTACTTCAGTTGCAGTTGCAGTTGCAGTTGCATTTGCCCAGTATATATATGGTCACTGCCTTTGGCAAGAAAAGTGAATTCTTTGTTTTGTTCAATCCAATCTTATATGCCACACTCAGTTGCCTTTGCCCCAAAAAGAGAGTCCCATAGGTATTATATCTTGATTGGTTTGGTGTAATGCATGATATGCAGGCAGGGTCAAATGAGTGGCTAGAGATGAGTCATTTGTGGGGTGCAAATTGGTGCAGAAATGGAGGACCCATGAAGGGACCATTTTCGGTGAAGTTGACCACACTCTCAACCGCTACGACTCTCTCCGCAAGAGATGTTATTCCAAGCAAATGGTCTCCAAAAGCTACTTATACCTCTCGCCTTAATTTCTACTAATACCAAATCACTTTTTTTATTACTTATAATTTTCTACTAGTAATACGTTCGTACGTGTGCTAAAGATTATACTACTATTATGTTTGTATTTATATTTAATTCAGCTGTTTGTAGCCCTCTCCAAAGGGAGAGTGAGCTAGCTAGCGTTGTTTTATTAATTTCCCCTAGCTCTTTTTATTTATGTGATTTGGGTGTGCAAGTCAATTATGTACGTAGGTCTTTATGTTTCTTGGAATCCTTATAATTAATAATACTACTACTATTTTGCGTGTATCTAGATACTTCCTATTGAAATAGTTGTCATAAAGAAAATCTTATTGCTGAAATGCATGCAGGGCCGCAGTATAAACAGTTACAGTATCTCTTTAAGACCAGGAATATGTAAACATAATTAGGGTACAAAGAAGTATAGAATACTACTCCCTCCATTTCTGTTTTCCAAAAATACGTAGAATAATGTAGATTTAAATATTTATTAATTGTGTAACCAGAAAAAGGAAAAAGAAGAGAAGATATTGGTTGTGATCGAAATGTGGATGTAAATTCAGTAGCATGCATGTGCCGTATTGTGGAAACTGTTAAATAACAATGATACGGGACAAAGCTAGGGGAAGTACATTTTTCATGAAGCTAATAATTAAGGTGGTAATTGCTGCTGTTGTCTTTTGAGTTTGCATGTGCTGCCTGTGGTGTGGGGAGGAGCCAGCCCAAAAAGTGAGTGGATGGTAGAATGTATGAAAAAGCTGTGGATAGATAGCAATAGCAATAGCATCAACTCTCACATGGGTTTGAAGCTCTAAATAAATAAGTTTGATAGGTGGGTCATGCCCATTTTGTTCAATTCCCTCCAAACTCCAAACCTAAACAAAAAGATCCTCAACATGCATGCGAACAATCTCTCTCTCTCTCTCTCTCTCTCTCTCTCTCACACACACACACACATGCACAAAATCCTTTGCTAGATGATTTTTTTTTGGCTAATCGTTCCAATTGATCTTAAAGGGACAAGGAAGTGAGCTTAGGGAAAACATCCCAATCAAAAAAAAAAAGTTTTACATTAATTTCAACAGCCATTTGATGTCATTTTCTTCAGTCAGTCAGACTTCTTATTTCTTTATGACTAGTAGTTACATATATGCACCTAGTTTTCTTTTAATTAATTTGTTACTATTACTTTTGGACAAGTAAATAATTGTAGTTTGAAGAAGTGGTGGTATATATATGTGTGTTTCCTTTGGAACATAATTGGTCTATAACTTGAACTTTAGAGTTTAGACATATATAGGTGGGACTGAATGACCATTATTGAAGTCTAATTCTTCCTATGAGATGGAGGAGGTGGGAGCATATATGCATGTGAGATGGAGGGTTTGGCTTCAGCTACCTTCAAAAGCATTTGCCGCATTCATTCATTCATTCATTCTAGTAAGATGAGCGGGTTTCCATCCCAGGCATTGAAGTCTTCTTCATATATATATATATATGAACAACCTCACGATACGATGGAGGGATGATCTATTCTCTGCTATTGCTTTCCAGTAATGTTTGTCTGCTTCCTTGTGGAACTTCTCTTGATTGGCCAGGTATAGCTGTCCCGTGCAACATTAAGACACAAAATAACGCAAGTGTGTATAAATTAAGGAGTAAGAAAAATGGTTTTCAGCATTTAACCTTACCTTTTTCTCTTTTCCCAGTTGACTTTCCTTTTATCGGTAAAAGCTCGCTTATACTCCTAGCTCGATCAGCTTCATTGATGATCTGCTTCCGCGTCTCCTTCTACTCAAGACAAATACCATGCATTTATTTATTTTTGTCTACACACACACACACACACACACACACACACACATATATATATATATATATATATTAAAATATGAGAAGCTAGCCCACATGCATATTTAGAGCTAGCTAGGCAATCTTAAACTTGGTACGTGGTGAAATTTAACGCCGATCCTATTCGATGGAGGAACTGAAAGGGACCATGCGATCCAATAAATATACTCTTGACTCGATCCAATTAATAATTTCACCACATTATGTACGTACGTTCGTAATCCTTGTATATGTACAGACCACGAAACAAATAATTAATTCCAATACCTCAAACTTCCTGCTGTGCACGTAATACAACAGTTTTGTCATACTACAAAGTTAATTAGAAGCCTTGGTTCCTCCCAAACAACAACATTAATTGAAGCACATAATGTTTGTTTGTTTGTTTTAGAAAGGTTCTTCCTCAAATAAACTTAATATGCATGTTTACACCTACACCTATACATTTCATAACTCAAAGTAATCACAATCACAATCACCAAGCCATCATCTTTCTGTACCCGCATTTTATTTTATTTTATTTTATTGATTGTGGTACACGTACACCCATTTTATTTATTAAATAAATAACAAAATACACAAGCATTATTTCAAAAACAAAAAAAATCCCCACAAAATATACTACTATTGTAACATCGAAAGATATATATGAAAAAAATTTATCTGTACTTATAGAATTAAATTATTAACAATAACATATTCAATCGTGATTTTTTGAATGAACATGTGCTGAGTTAAGATGTCTCAAAAAACATTATTGAATCAGTCATTTGGGAAGCGAGATTACGATCATAAGTGATCATGTACCCGCCGTCATCGTAGAATGGAATAGCCATCCGCTCAACCTCCTTCATTGCCGCCGTATATTATTACATCAGCAAACGGTTCCATTTTCTCTCTATATCTATATGTACTTCATACTACTTGCATATTGTTTGCTTTTGTTATTATGATTTGACCAGAAAAAATCTCGGGGAAAGAGTTCACGAATTTAATATGTTGAATGAATAAAATAACTTAAACGACGTCGTAGCTTCTTTCATCTTATGAATGCCACGTTGACAATTTTACTTGCCACGTGTAAGCTTAGAAGACTTGTGTTTGACTTCTTCAGCGGTGTGTAAGAGAGTAAACGTGAAGTGATTCTGTTATTATCGTCTGAGCTGAGCTATTATCAGAGCTCGAAGACGAAGAAAATGGCGGATCGATATTTTCCGAATGTAATGCCGGATTTCGTTGCAGAAACGCCACAGCCAACGACGGTGACTGGAGGGGAAGAAGAAATAGTAGCTCAAGGAACTCAAGAGTCGCTAATGAGGCTTCTTTCCATACCGTACGCGACACTGTCAAAGAGGCTCATGCGAGCTGCTTTAGATCTCAAAGAAACAGTACGTACCCTCTCATTTTTCTCTCTATACGTAGATTTAAGTGTGTGTATGTGGTTGTTGAGTATTTATAGAGATGATCATGTGTTTGTGAAAATGCTTAGCTGGTGATAGAGACATGGGGACTTAGTGGACAAAGCGTACAAGACTTTACTCTGTATTCAGGAGTTCTTGGGACTGCCTTTTTGCTCTTCAAATCCTATCAACTTAACAACAATGTAAATGATCTCAATCTCGCTTCTCAGATTGTCAGGGCTTGTGACTCTGCTTCTTCCCTCTCCAGGTCCACTCTGTCTCTCCGTATGTAATGTTTGTGTTTTGAGTTGTGTCACTTCTTGATTAGCTTTTAGTTAGAGCCTTGTTAAATGGTATTCCCTCAGTCCCAAATTGAGTGTCATACTTTACTTTTGGATGTCCCAGAGTGTTTATCAAGTTTACAAATTTAGTGTGTTAGCCTAATGGGAAAATATAGATAAAAGCATCTGAACCCACTAACATTATCCTGTGCACTTAATAATCTGTAGGGTATAAAAGTTGGGTCAATTTTTTTTTCTTTTTCTTTAACTACTGCTATGTTACTCATGACACTCAATTGACTAAGGGAGTAACAAATTTTGGGAATTTAGTTGAACTAGGGTGTTTATGATCTATGTGATGATAGGGATGTCACCTTTATATGTGGACGAGGTGGGGCTTGTGCTCTTGGTGCTGTTATAGCTAAGCATATGGGCGACAATCAGATGCTTAATCACTACTTGACCAAATTTAAGGAGGTACTTTAATTGCAAGAGACTCTATTCTAGTGCCACTGTTTTCAATGTTTGGATTTCAATTCTTGGTAATTGATGAACTATATTTGATTTCAAAACAGATTAAGCTGACAAAAGATCTCCCTAACGAATTGTTATATGGGAGAGCAGGGTTTTTATGGGCATGTTTATATCTAAACAAGCATATAGGCAAGGGTACTATTCCTTCTACCTACATGGTAAGACTAGAGTGTTGTACTTATATCATTTCAATTTGGCTTTAGATTGGTGACCTTTGAGGTATGTTAGAATGAATAAGTGATATACTTGTGAAAATGTCGTAGGGTTTAGTTGCAGATGAAATTATCAGGAATGGAAGAAAATTGGGCACCAGAGGAAGATACCCGCTGATGTTTGAATGGTACGGTGAGAAGTACTGGGGTGCTGCCCATGGTTTAGCAGGGATCATGCATGTTTTGATGGATGTGGAACTGAAGCCCGATGAGCGTGAGGATGTCAAGGCCACTCTTAAGTACATGATTAGGAACAGGTTCCCAAGTGGGAACTACCCTTCAAGTGAAGAAGATAGTAGGAGAGATGTTCTTGTGCATTGGTGTCATGGAGCTACCGGCGTGGCCCTCACGCTAGTCAAAGCAGCTGAGGTAACAGTACTAAACTACTAATTTACTTGGTGAACTACTAAATCTTGATGACGGAATCCTGAATTTTAAGGCCAATCACTAGCCGCTTTATTTCCTGTTTACTTGTTAGTTTAAACTTGTCGTGCATATAATGGTGATTACGATTCAGTGATAAACTTTAGGTGGAACTCTGAAAACTCTAGGGAAAAGAAAAGAAAAATCAAAAAAAGTATTGGAGCTTTATTAACCTTCTACCACACTACCTTCGAATTGTTGGAGTATTAGATTTTTTAGAAGTATAAATTATTAGACTTTTGTGCATCAGGATTGTTTTTCCCTTTTTACATTTATTTTTGTTTTCTTTTTCTTTTCATCCCTTCACGTTTTCAAAAATTTCAAACATAGAGAAAGGATCAAACACGTCCAATCAAGTTGGGAGGTAAACACTTAGAACTTGGGTATTTAAGTTCAACAAGAAACTACTCTTTCAATTAGTAAATGGCTTTTGTTTCTTAAAGTTGCATGTCTTATATTATGCTAATTGAGGGATATAAGTGGCTATTATATCTTCCTCCAATATGTGATCGCTTTTTTGAGTGATAATATCAATAGGAATCTGTTAAAAGTCTTTAACGTATCGATGTTGAACATGGTAATTAACGATTTCATTTATTCAACACGATAACAAAATTACTAGTGGGGTGCATAACTGTAATTCTTTCTATGGTTGTAAAAGCTCTATGATAGTTTAAGCAGCCTGAGTTTTACTAAAGCAACTCTAAAGAAAGGACTGCTGCTTATGATTATAATGTAGAATACATAACTGCTGAACAAAAAATTATTATCACTCCATTTGTTCGGCTTTTCTGCCCAATCTGTTTTAATGTAGCTGCTTGCAAATGTTCCAACAAATGCTCAGGTTTTTGGAGATAGAGAGTTTCTGGAAGCAGCCATGGATGCAGCGGAAGTAGTGTGGAATCGTGGTCTACTCAAACGAGTTGGCATTTGTCATGGCGTTAGTGGGAATACTTATGTGTTCTTGTCACTCTACCGACTGACGGGTAATATGGAGTTCTTATACCGGGCCAAAGCATTTGCTTGTTTCCTACTTGATAGAGCTTACAAGCTTATATCATCAGGAGAAATGCATGGAGGAGATAGCCCAAACTCACTTTTTGAAGGAATTGGAGGTATGGCTTATCTTTTTCTGGACATGATCCATCCAACAGAGGCCAGATTCCCAGCTTATGAACTTTGAAATTTTGTATTATGGGTGCATGTGTTATCATTATGTACTCTCTTATTGGTTATGTTCACCAGTTTTTTCCTACTGCTGAAGAGATTTTAGTGCTACCACAGTTGTAAATATTCTGTAACATTTTGAAGGCAAAAGGAACATGACCAATATCTAGTGAATCCATTATTAGTTACCAACATAAATACATCAAGCATGACATGGTTTTCTGGTATAATGATCCTCTTAAGGTAAAGTACAATGGTTTAAGATATGGTTATGAATATTTCAGGAAGAATGCAACCGAGTATCATTATTTTTCTTTTGAGTAATCCACAGTGAGATGTATCTATTCTTGTCATCAATTCTTTGTTTTGGTAACAAAAGTTCTCTCTTTAGTCATCCTGTAAGCTGGAACTCGGGCAATGATACAATTGTGTGCTAAAATTCTTGAATCAGTCCCAGTCTCCTTCCAAGATTGTGAAATGACATTGTAGTTACAAGAATTCAATATTATATAAAATCATTGCTTCAACACCAAGTGCTCAACATCACCAAGTTCCACTTCACCTTGTCGCCAATCATGTCCATCCTGAAATAACAATTCAATCTGCTCCAGAGATTTCCCTTTTGTTTCAGGAACAAGTGTGTGAACAAAAACAACAGAAAGGGCTGATATTGCTGAAAAGATGAAGAAAGTTCCAGCCACTGTAATTGCACGGGAGACAGAGAGGAAAGACATGGCAATTAAGCCGCTGCAAACTCTGTTACCTACTGCTCCGAGTGCTGCTGCTTGAGCACGCAGTCTTAAAGGGAAGATTTCAGATGTCAAAACCCAGCAGACAGGACCAATTCCAACAGAAAAGAAAGCTACATTCCCACAAACTGCCAATAGTGCCAAACCAATCCCAACAGGCCCTTCACTTAGTAAAGATAGACTGAGGCCTAAGCCAAACAAACAGATAGTCATACCAATTGTGCTCACATATAGCAGTGGCTTTCTCCCAACTCTGTCAATAAGAATAATAGCCACTAAAATGAATACAGTCTTTGCAACTCCCACAGCAACAGTTGCAGCAAGAAGTTTCGAGTTACCCTCCACACCAGCAGATTTGAAAATCTCAGGACTATAATACACAGTTGCATCAATTCCTGTGATCTGTTGAAAACACTGAATTCCAAAACCCACTACCAGCATCCGCCTAAGTGCAGGAGAAGGACTCAACAGTTCGCGCCACACAGGTTTCTCTTCGTACTTGTCGCCATTTATACTTCCAGCAGCTGCTTGTATTTCTGCAAGTCTCTCCTCCACCTCTGCATCACTCTCATTTGTTTTCATTAACACTGATTTTGCTTCATCAACTCGGTTCTGCATGACCAACCACCTTGGTGACTCGGGGATAATACACAGAGCAAATGCTATGAAGACTGAAGGAAGAATTCCGACAGCAAGCATTATCCTCCAGTTTATGTGAGCTGGAAGGCCTGAAAACGCGTAGTTAGAGACATAACCGAGTAGGATTCCAAGATTTATGAAAATCTCGGGGAATGATGTGAAGGAGCCTCTAGCAATGGATGGTGATATCTCAGCAATGTAAACAGGAGCAATCATGACGCCAAAGCCAATACCGACCCCAGCCAAGAGTCTTCCAAGCATCAGTACTTGGAATGAAGGAGCAAGGGTCATTATAGCTGCACCAGCTTGAAAGATAATTGCAGCTAATCCCATTGTCCATTTTCTACCGAGGGCATCTGATGCTCTTCCACCAGCTAAACTACCGAAAAGCGAAACAACACTCAGAGAACCAACAAGTATTTCTTCTTGGACCTCTGTTATCTTCAGATCTTCTTGAATAAACAGGATAGCACCACTCATAACACCAACATCTGGAAAGCGAGAATATCAAATTTAAGTCTTCAATTGTGTTGTTTTGTAACATTGTGTAAATGACCACACCAAATGTGTAGACAGAACCCTTTTCTCATCAATAGATGGTGTAGGACAACAATCTAAAATTTAGCACTTTTATTGATGAAGATACATTCACATCATTTAAACTAAGGATTATCCCTAAATCCTTTAATAATACAAGTAATTAATCGCTTTGAGTGAAGAACTTTGCAAACTCCTTGATGAGACGGGCGTCCTAATATTAACACACACTTCAGTATCTAGCTAATGCGAAAGCTGTCACTGAAATTTTGAACCATACTAGGAATGTTTTATGATTCTATCCAACCTTATGCTTCCTAGCAAGTAATGCGTAGTTTTGCTGAATTCAATCGTCCAAGGGCTATCATTTTGGACTCACTCGGGAAAAAATGCAACAAATTGGGAGGGCATTAACACCAAAATCCCCAGAAAAAGGAAAGAATATTTTGGAGGAAAGAATTCACTTCAGTGTGAACATAGCTTCATACATTGACTGTAAAAGGGCTAAAAATGCAGGTGTCGGCAACGCATACATCAATGAAATCAACAATCTTTGATTCATTAAGAATGAGATTTAGACAATATATAATACATCAGGTAAAATTATAAACATAATATGTAAATTATTATCATAAAAACTTTAAATTACTGTAATTGGAAAAGAGAGAGAGAGAAAGGGGCAAGCTTTTACCATAGCCAAGAAGAACAGAATTGAGAGATGCAAAAACAGCACAAGCAAAAACATATTTCCTTGTAGTCTTGATCCTCTCCAGATGAAGATGATGATGCTGAGAAGCTTCATCAATATCATCATCAAAATCTGTGAGCTCAGAGTCCATCCTACTGTACTTGCTCTTCCCTATGCTCAAACCCATCTCTTCATTCCCATTTTCTTGGATTCCCATCTCTCCTAATCTCTGATAATTCCAAGAAAATCCCAGAAATCTTTATTGGGTTTTCAAGTATTCAAACTCAGTGATGAACCCAGAAATTGGAATTAGATCTGGAGGAGAATAAGACCAAAGACTCAGCTGCAAGTGGGGCCTTTTTTAATATGCAAATGGTTAAACATCACACGGTCTTGGCTGATACTTTAATTAGACTACAAGGAGCTTTCCAAGTAACAGCTGTATAATAATATATTTATTAATATTTTAACATGTTTAAGAATGAAGATGTCAATTGGGGGAAGGTTTAACCCAGTTACAGTCACATTGCTGCTGATTGGAGAATCAAACAAACGCCAAGAACAAGTGGGTTGTTTTAGTTCTCTCTCTCTCCAAATTACATGGAATAAATTAGCTTCCTTAAACAGTCAGCCGCATTTAATATTATCACAAATTCTCTTTTACTCATTTATTATTCACGCGAGAGGGAGTTTGTGGAATCATTAGTTTTACTTGATACTCAATTTCGTTTTTATACTGTCGGTTTCGTTTTTTACACTTCCTTCTTATCAAAATTTATCACATCCACATAACAGTTATATAAATGGAAATAATTACAGTTTTTGAATTATAAAAATGAATAGTAATATAACTATTTAAAGCAATGAATTAAAATTTGTAGCTTAAGAGGTCATTAAACAATAGGTGTAGCTGAAAGTTGAAAGCGTTGTTGCAACACGTGTTAAAGTGTCGCTAATGGCATATTTAGTTTGTGGATACAACAAACATAATGAGGGAGCAAATAAATTTAATAAGGTTTAAATCAATTGTGTCCGAAGAGAAAAGATTTAATTCTAAACACATAATGTGGAAAAAGTGAATTAGTCGGTCGGTAACAAAGTTCATCTATATGGTTTTATTAAAAAAAATTACCTGTATATGTATTGTCTTTTTATACTTTGTCAATTCTAATGTTTTTATTGATTGACAATAATGTATCTAGGATGTAAACGAATAGGGTTGCTCGCGAGTTCGATCTGGTCCGACTCAACTTGAACTTGTTAACCAATCAAGTTCGAACAAGATTTAAAACCCGTTTAATTAAATGAGTCGAGCTCAAAAAGTATGGTGTTCGATTCGAGCTCGGCTCGTTTAGGTTGAATGGCTCAAGCTCGACTCGTTTAATAATTATTTAATTAAAATTTTATTTTACATATATAATACAAAAATAATATAATTCAAATAAAGTTATTAGTTATGTTTGTGTATAAAATTAAATTCCTAGATGATTTATTTTTTGAATTTATTTTTTATTTTTTTTTCAAAAAAAAATTAAAATAAGTCGGGCTTAAGCTCGAGATCGACTCGGCTCGTTTATAAATGAATCGAGTTCGATCACAAAATTTCATGTTTGTTTATACCCAAACCCGACTCGACTCGACTCGTTTAACTTTTAGATGAGTTCGAGTTTGACAAGCTAAAACCCAACTCAATTCGATTCGTTTACAAAACCTAGATGTAAATAACCTTTAGTACAAAATTTTAATTTCCATATTACTTGAGCTTAATCAAATTTATATAGCTAAGCCTAAGCCAAATAGTAATATAAACATTCTAGCCAGTAGTGATCCAAAATTTAAATTCGAAATTGATCCGAGTTGAGTCTGATTCATACTCGTTTCATGTTTATTGATACAAGAGTCGAATTTGAGCACACCAGTGTTCGTTCAGATTAAAGTTCGAGTATTTTATTTTTTTCTCGAACCATATTCGATACATGTTCGATGGATCATATTCGAATACTGATCTGATCTATACTAACAAACTAAATATGTGATATTTGTATCAATCTATATAATTTATAGTGTAATATGAAATTGTGTAAGCTTGTACTTGTATAAATCAATGAATCGATTGTCAATTTATATTACATTCTTTGTAATTTCTTTACATAAATAAAAGTAAAAAACTTTTATACATAAACATTAGTTCAATAATTAAGTTAGAATGTAGTGGTTCAGTTTTAAGTGAAATAGTTTATTTTCAAAAGTCAATTTGAAGGCTCAAAAGTAACTCACTTTGTAAACGAGCTGAGTACTTACGAGCCGAGTAGGTCCGAGTAATGATCCGAATTGAATCTGGCGCACAAGTAGAAATTTATTGTCGAATTCGAATCGAATTTGAGCTCATTTTTTTCGAGTTGAGTCGAGTCAAATCTGAACATTTGAATCTGAGCATTAGAGTGTTTCTTGAGATTCGACTCGTTTATAACGTTAATAATATATTTTCATATAGTTAAAAAAAAATCAAGCATAGTGGATGCAGGAGCATAATTAATTACTACTATCCCATAAGTTTGGAAAACTAGTTGCATTACTCGTTATTGAAAATGCACTTATTATGACTGCCTTTTTTTTGCAACGGATAGTACTGGACACCGCTAAATAGTACTCCCTCCGTCCCAAATTAATTCCTCAGTTTTGACTTTTTAAAGTCAAATTGACCATTTTTAAAACTAATCTTTTTACTATTTTTGCTAAAATATAGGTGAAGAGATTATAACCAAAAGAAAGTATATACAATTTATTACTAATCCTATTTTTTATAATTTCAGAAATAATTTATATATGTTTAATTATTAATTCTAAAAATAGTCAATTTGACTAAAAAAGGTCAAAATTGAGCAGTTAATTTGGGACGGAGGGAGTACTAACTCCACACATATACAATTGCTCTGCTCTGCCCTGCCGCATTAATTAGGGGGTTCCCCAATTAAGGTTGCATGCATGATGCATGTCTTCGTTATTTTAAAAAATTGATATTTCAATAAATTCTTATTTATTATTCATGAAGGAGATTTTATAAAATTATTATTTATATATGTGGAAATATTAATTCCTTTATTATATTATACTTTTTACAAAAAGTATAATATTTTTCAAAAAATAAAATAAAAATTTATTTCAAAAAATTATTAACATTTTTTATGCAGGCGAGACTGTATATGTGTCAACATTCTATTAATTAATTAACCGACTACTAAAAATAAATAATATGCTAACTGGATCCCTTTTTAATTAACACAAAAGAAAACTTGCCCAAAGTTACCACCCTACATATCGTTCTTGGCAGTGATTCATCCACATGTCACTCACTATAAGTTGTTAATCATACAAATGTTTTTGTTTTAATTTGATTCATGAGAAGAAAGACCCTTCAAGAAGAATACGAGGTTTTAATTAATAAGCAAACTTTAAATTTTCAGTTTAATACCACAATTAGCATTCCTTTTACCGCTAAATAATAGATTTGTACCCTAATTTTTATTGTACGAGTGATGTATACACAATTTTTATATAACGATAATTTTTTATTGGATTAATTTTTTTATACTCTTTAGTCCTTCCTTCTTATTCAGTGATTAGAATCTGCCTCATAATTGGAATTAGGATCCAAGGAGTCTCCATTTTATGAATAAATTTTAAATGTGTTAGAATATGAAATCATGATAATGAGAGAGTTGTTATTTAAAAGGGAGAAGGGTAAAAAATGTCCCTTACTTTTACCGCGATGTTTACCGAGCACCCTATACTTTTTTTGTCCAAAAATACCTTTAACGTTATAATTTTTGGGTCGTCCTTGCCCCTGTCGTTTTGCCAACTAGACTAACTTCCATCCAAATTGATTACGCGGCTGTCACATGGACATACTGAAAATACTAATTAAAAAAATACTAAAATACTAATTTAAAAAATACTAAAATACTAATTAAAAAAATACTAAAATACTAAAAAAAATAAAATTAAAAAAATACTAAAATTCAAATTATTTTGTTAATTAAAAAAATACTAAAATTATTTTACTAAATATTAGTATTATATACTTTTTACTTTTTACTAAATATTAGTATAACATATCAAATTTTACTAAATATTTAGTATTATATTTTACTAAAATACGAATTTTCTAAAATTTAACGTAATTTTTTTTTCTATTACTACTTTTTTTTTACTAAAATACGAATATATTTAGTATTATATTTTACAAAAATACGAATTTACTAAAATGTAACGTTAATTTTTTAAACTAAAATACGAATATATTTAGTATTATATTTTACTAAAATAAGAATTTACTAAAATTTAAAATTAATTTTTTTTCAATTACTAATTTTTTTTTTACTAAAATACGAATATATTTAATTTTATATTTTACTAAAATACGAATTTATTTAGTATTTTACTAATTGATATGTTATACAACTAATTGATATATTAAATACTAATTACTAAAATACTAAATAAATTCATATTTTAGTAAAATATGTTAGTCCCGGAGGCACAATAGATATCTAGAAGGGGGTTGAATAGACAATTAAAAACTTTTATTTTAAACGGGTTAGAATGATTGTGATTAATGCACAGCGGAATGAGTATATGATAAACCTTCTTTTAGATATCTTGAGTTAATGAGAGTAAGACAGTTATGACAGTTATAGCAGTTATAGAAAACACAGCTGTTTTAAGTGGTTCATAACACTTAAAGCTCCTAATCCACTCTTCTACTCATTGAGTAGGGAATTCATTAAGGATGTCTGTTACACTTCTTGAATCTCACAGATTCCTTCTAGACCAGCAGTCTAGGCACTTCTTAGTTCACTCTTGAACTCTTTAAGTCCAGCAGACTTGGTTCTTCACAGTTCACTTAGAACTCTTCAAGTCCTTCAGACTTGAAACTTCTCACTTCAGTTGATTGGTTGTTGTTGAGATCGTGATTGGTGTTACTCAGTTGCTATTAAGCACTTGTTCGAAAGAACTGAGTAGCTGAGCAAGCTTTCTATCTTTCCCAGATTATAGAGTTGAGCGTTGAGTGTTTTTGCATGTTTTTGTTTAATACTTGCTTACTTTTCTCATTTGTCCGTGTTCTGAATATATATGATCTTGAAATCTATCCGTTGAAGCCTTTTGAAGAAACATTAAATGCGTTTGACCATACTGAACTTTGATGGAGACTTTTCTGCACATCTTCTGAATTTCACTCTAGCCCACTGACACATTAGACTGTTTTCTCACCTAACACCTGAAAAGGTGTTTTCCTGTGCCCAATGGTCCTTTTCTTAGCTTCTTGAATACGTTCCTTTTGATCAATACTAAGGATATCTTTTGTACCGTTGGGACTGGTGAGTGCTTCAACGTTCAAAACCCATTCCATATTTGTTGGAATTCATCTCCAAACAAAAGGTAGGGCTTGATGCTTCTTACACAAGGCAGATGACACTCTACTATCCATATCGTAGTGTCTTGTCATATTGGTGCTTGTTCTTAAGAGAACACTACGATTTCTCGCAAGGATTTGCACACTACGATCTTTTCATACGACGATCATCACTTGCTCGTCTTGCAGACTCAACGTTTTTGAGAGCACACTACGATCTCTGAGTTAGCTTCGGCAAACGTCTGGACCACTCTACGATTTCTGAAGAGGTCCTTCAAGGAAAATACACTATGATCTTCTAAGCTCTACGATCTTTCCTTGGCTTCTGCAATCTGTTGATCAGCTTGATAGACTACGATTCCTGTTGAAGCCTATCTATACGTTTCACGATAGATCAACCTAGCATCTTTGATCTCTTTATCTATACATTTGTTTATAGAATGATGAACACTTAAAAGCTAAAATCAACCTAACAATTTTGATCTATCACTAAGTCCTTGTATATATATTCTTTTAAGGACTTTACATATAATCATGATCATTTACTTTAAACATCAAATCAAGATATGCATTCTTCCAAAAATCTTCCCCTATTTGATGTTGACATAACCAAGGAGATTTGTTGTCATGATTATTAAATTTTATATGCAGTTGCAGCAAATTAAACATGACTTAGTATTTCAATGAGCAGCTGAAATTTCTATAGAATAAGCATGAATTTATTGATGTATGTAGACATATATTACATTTAAGTTTGACTACATCAATACAACTTAAAACTCAACTTATCTCTATTTCTTCGGCCTTTTGCTTCTTGGAGGATTTTCATATTCCTCAGCTCTCCTCTTTCTGCTTGCTTCATCTCTTCTGGCCAAATATTCCAGCTCACTTAGACTTAGTCTAGGATTGTGATCATGCCTATTCATGAATGCAGGATCTCCAATTGGCATTCTTAGGCCTGTTGTTGTCACCTCATGAGAGCTGGTAGTTTGCCCTAGACTCCTTAATGGTTGAGCCATTAAAAATTCCTGTTTATTAGTTCGTTGAGCCTGATGGCTGGATCGTGGAGTCTGCTGAGTGATTTTCCTTGCAGGTGGTTTCCTCGAGGCTTGAGTTTGGAATTGTCCTCTACCTCTGCCCTTGCCTCCCTGACCTCCCTGACCTTATTTTCCTTTATTCTCCCCCTTTATGTCAACATCAAGGGTTCAAATATCTTCGGAGATGCGAGTGACTCCTTGGACAAGCTCATTGAATTGACTCTAAGTTTGAGCAATGTCCTCACGATTTTCTTGGATCAAGGCATCAGAACAAGTTTCACGTCGTTGAATAATGTTGAGAACAGTTTCTGTCTGCTGCATTTGACCCATGGAGAAGTCTTGAAATTCTTTGACTGCAGTTTGAAGACTTTTGATGCTCTGTATCATTAGATTATTCTGAGATTCTTGAGTTTTTTGTAAGATCAAGATAGCATCCCGATGCCTTTTAGCTGCAAAAAAGTGAATATTGTCCCTGTCTTTTATGCTTTGAAGCATTTCTTTGAGGATTTCTTTGAGCGTTTTAGAGAGCTCAGAGCTTAGGGACATTGGGAGATTATTTGCAGCATTGATCATTGATGTTAATTTCAGCTGAATAAGTGCAGTGTGATCCTTAAGACTCTCATCGAGTTCTTTGACCACTTTCGCAGATATTGCTGACAGATCAGCCTTTGTGGACAACTTTGATAGAATTTCATCCAGTTGGGAAAATTTTGAGGAGGGAGGTGATGTGCTTTTGAATTGATCTTGCAAGGAGTAGAGGGCAAGATCAAGATTGAAGTATTCGTTGCTGGATGAGGAAGGAATATCTGATGGAGGGGTCTGGGTTTGGATGTTGAAGTTTGGTGACTCTACGATTTGAGGTGAAGACTCTACAATGGGGCTAGAGTCAGGGATCGTAGAGTTGATAGGATGTGAGAGCATTAGGGAGTTGATCTTATTTGGTTCCTCGGTTACAGAATTTTGGAATTATGTAACTGCAAATTGATTTAGTGGATGAAGAATCACTTCCAACCATCGTGGGAATTCATAAAATTGATTAAATGAGGATGATGACAAGTGATTAACTCTGAAAAGAGTTGGGATAGATAGTACCTTAAGTTTGTTCTTTGAGGAAGAATTGTTGGTGAGAAGCTTCTTGGCAAAATTGAATCTCCCTAGGAATCCATTAGCTAGCACTGAGATGGCCGGATACTCTTTGAAGCTCCAAAACATGTAACTCCAAGAGTTTAGAATTTGAGCTTGATGGAAAGGCATCATAGGTAGATATGCAAACAATTGTTCAGAGTTGGCTCTTCTGTGTCCATCAATGCCCGAAGCTATAATCTCTACCTCATCACCTTCATCCTCTTTTCTGCTTTCGTTGGAGGATTCCGTTATCTCAATGGCCTCATGATGTTCTCGCACTGGTTTTTCTTCATTTCTTCCCGGAATCTCTTCTTCTGTCATAGAGATGTCATGAGCCTCCCCCTCACTGTGATCATCTTCTTGTACTATCAATAGCTCCCCCTCAACTGGGGGACTTCCTATGATGGGAGTTTCAGCCATCTCCCCCTCAATAGGTGTATCCTCTATCATCAGATCTTCAGGTGTCTCCCCCTCAGTTTGAGCTTTGACTATTTGGCTTTCATTTTCTGGTTCCTTTTCAGTAGTCAATTCGTTTTCTTCCCTCTTTAGTACTTTCTCATTGACAAGAATATATTTTTTGACCAGTTTCTTTCTTGGCTTTTTAGGCTGAGCCACAGCTTCAGGACTTTCTTTAGTTTTGTCCCTCTGATCGGCCAAAGTTTTTGTTGTAGCTACTTCCTTGTTTGGTCTGGTCTCTACGATCGGAAGAGACTCTACGATCGAAGAGATTGATGGCCTTTTGGTCTTCTGACTGATTTTATTCTTCTTCAGCAGCTGAGATATGGTTGCTCTATCTTCTTCTGCCTCAGCTTGCTGATGCTTCCTTCTTAGGATCCTTAGTCTCAATGTCTGAGGACTCTACGGGCTTATCAGTAGTAGATCCTTGAGGTTCTTCTGTAGTGCTGGCTTTCAGCTTCCTTTTCCCTTTGCTTTTTCTGATTAAAGCAATGGGTTCTTCCTGGTTAGCTTCTTCTTCTTCTTCTTCTTCAGTTTCTTTGACAACTAAAATGTTTCCTGGCACTCCTGATTCCTTTATTTC
Organism: Panax japonicus; assembly: GCA_020205505.1. Taxonomy (NCBI): domain Eukaryota; kingdom Viridiplantae; phylum Streptophyta; class Magnoliopsida; order Apiales; family Araliaceae; genus Panax; species Panax japonicus. The sequence goes on from CM035093.1 coordinate 24,150,121, forward strand.
ACCAGTTCTTCCACTGGATTCAGACATCATCCTCACATTTTTAGCTGGAGTCCTTTTCTAGTTCTCAAATAGTTGTTGGGTCATTCGACGATTTGGATTGATGGCTTCACCTTCATCGTCCTCAATTAAGTCACCAAGAGCAGCCTGTAGGATAATGCTTATGAATCGCCCATAGAGCATCTTCTGAGAACTTTTCGTCTTCTTTGAGCTGATTAACCACTTTCCAATCCATTCAAGTAATAGAGCCCCATAGTTAAGTTGTATTCTATAACATATGGTAGTCATGAGCTTGAGTTGCACCTCATTCACAGAGTCATGACTTGAGCTCTTGCAACATATACATTTTCCAACAATATCAGCTAGAAATTCGTACCTCTGTGGAAACTCCTTCTTCTTGTATCCTTTGACAGAGGGAGATTTCTTGTGGTGCATCTTTTTGAGACCCTTATGGAAGTCTATTCCATCTATGGATGGATACCCTTCAGATTTGAGAACTAGGGCTAGATTGATGTCCTCAGCCTTTAGTCTGATTTCGACGTTCTTGACTTTCGCAGTGATGGTGTTGTTTTCAAATACCCTGTTATTGTAGAATTCTTTTACCAGCTTTGGGTAGATCAATGTATCTGTACCCAAGGCTTCTTCGAGACCTTCCTTCTTTAGTAAGATCTTGTGAAATTGGGGTTCAGCTGTTTTGAACTCGTCAAAACAGAGTCTGTAGCCGGAGATAACACTGGAAGCTGCCATTAATTTTCTTGCAGGAAGTGAGACTGACTGAGCTTGCTACTGATTTAGGGTTTCAGCTTGAGAGAGGAAGAAAGAGATGATCTTTTGAACTTCGAATTTCAAAAAGACGATTTTAATTCGTACTTGTAACTTCCCTCTCTCTATTTTGCTTAGTGGGACAGGTGTTGAATTTTGCTTGGCTCTACGAATTTGATAGAGAAGGATTGTATTCAATTGCCCTTAACTCCTTCTGAGCTAATGTATTCTTTAGTAGGACTACGATCGTTGAGATGCTCCTTGGAATCGTCGAGTCTGTTCTACAATCATTGAGTCTATATAGCAGTCGTCGTGTCTGAGCTACAAACGTAGAGTCTGAACTGCGATCGTTGAGTCTGACTGGCAATCATAGAGTCTGATCGAGTCCTCATGATGAACCTTTTTGACTTAACATTCTTCTCAGTTTAAGGTAGCTCAGGAAGGGCCAACCTCATTGAATGAATCAAGGGTTTGGTTTGTCCCTGAGGTACTTATTAGAGAGATTGCCTTGTTTGAGACTTGATCATCATAGGGTGCTCCTTTGGTTTTGATGTAACTCTGCTATCGTTGAGTCTGCACCGCGATCGTTGAGTCTTTACTGCAATCGTTGTCATTGTATGACACCTTGGTTCTACGATCGTGGTCTTCCTTTGATCATGTTTATGATTTCAAACATAGCCTTTAAACCTGTATGGTTAGCACATACTAAAGCATATTTTTCATGGTTGTAAGTTAAGCATGCCCAACTCACTTATTAACTTGTTAAATTTGGATTCACCTAGAGGCTTTGTAAAGACATCAGCAAGTTGATTTTCAGTAGGGATATACTGTAAAGATATAGTTCCATTTTGCACATGATCCTTAATGAAGTGATACCTTATTTCTATATGCTTAGTTCTAGAATGCATGACATGATTATGAGTTATAGCAATTGCACTTGTGTTATCACAGTGAATAGGAATGGATTTAAATTCAAACCCATAATCTGCTAGTTAATTTTTTATCCATAAGATCTGGGCACAGCAACTGTCTGCAGCAATGTATTCAACTTCTGCAGTTGAAGTAGACACTGAATTTTGCTTCTTGCTGAACCAGGACACAAGTCTATTTCCTAGCAATTGACAGGTGCCACTAGTACTCTTTCTATCAATTTTGTAGCCTGCAAAATCAGCATCTGTATATCCTGTTAGCTCAAATGAGGACTCTTTGGGATACCAAATCTCCAAGTGGGATGTATCTTTGAGATATCTAAAAATCCTCTTTACAGAAGATAAATGATATTCTTTAGGATTAACATGAAATCTAGCACAAATGCATGTTGCAAACATTATATCTGGTCTACTAGCAGTTAGATATAAAAGAGAGCCAATCATACCTTTGTATTGAGTTATATCAATACTTTTACCTTTTTCATCTTTGTCAAGATTGGTTGCAGGAGAAATTGGGGTTTTTATGGGAGAGGCTGACTCCATGCCATACTTCTTAAGTAAGTCTTTAATGTACTTGGCTTGGTTGATGAAGATTCCTTCATCAGTCTGCTTTACTTGCAGTCCGAGGAAGAAGTTCAGCTCAACCATCATGCTCATTTCAAATTTGGTCTGCATAAGCTTGGAGAATCTCTTGCATAGCTTTTCATCAATAGATCCAAAGATAATATCATCAACATATATTTGAACTAATAGGACTTTGTCTTTGTGCTTTCTAAAAAATAGTGTGGTATCTACTCTACCTCTAGTGAATCCATTTTTAATACGGAAGTTAGTTAGTGTTTCATACCATGCTCTAGGTGCTTGTTTAAGACCATATAAGGCTTTGTCTAATCTAAAGACATAATTAGAAAGAGATGGATTGATGAAACCTGAAGGCTGCTCTACATAGACTTCTTCTTGAAGTTCACCATTCAAGAATGCACTCTTGACATCCATATGAAAGACCTTAAATTTCATGTGAGCAACAAAAACAAGAAATATTCTGATGGCTTCCAGTCTGGCAACAGTTGCAAATGTCTCATCGTAGTCAATGCCTTCTTCTTGAGAGTAGCTCTTGGCCACTAGTCTTGTCTTATTCCTGGTGATGACTCCATCTTCATCCATCTTGTTTCTAAAAACCCACTTGGTTCCAATTACAGGATGGTTCTTTGGTCTTGAAACCAATCTCCATACTTTGCTTCTCTCGAACTGATTAAGTTCTTCCTGCATGGCCTTTATCCAGCTGGTGTCTTCCATATCATCCTCTATCTTCTTCAGTTCTATTTGAGATAAGAAGCTTAGATAGAAGCATTCATTTGGAGTAGCATCTCTTGTTTTAACACTTGCATTCGAATCTCCAATAATTAGATCTTGAGTGTGATCTCTTGCCCATCTGCTTCCTGTTGGGACATTAGTTTTTATGCCTTTTTGTCTTAGATCTTCAAGATCTATTTCTTCTTCTTGATGTGGAGGTTCGTTGTCTGGCATAGGCCTCTCTACGATCTCATTCCCTTGCTCAACGATTTCATTGTCTGGTACTACGATCGTAGTGTTGAGCTTGACGACCTCGTTCATAGTGTATGAACTGTTAGTCGCAGTATCTCGAGTCATTGTTTTGTCTAAGTCTGTTTCATCAAAGATGATGTGAATCAAGATTTCAACACTCAGTGTCTTATTGTTGAACACTCTGTAGGCCTTGCTGTCTGTTGCATATCCAAGAAAGATTCCTTCGTCTGATTTTGGTTGAAACTTTGTCAAGTATTTCTTTCCATTGTTAAGAATATAACATGCACAACCGAAGACATGAAAGTAGCTGACATTAGGTTTTCTTCCTTTCCACAGTTCATAGGGAGTCTTCTTAATCGTAAAGTGTATGAGTGATCTATTCTGAGTATAACAAGCAGTGTTGACCACTTCTTCCCAGAAGTACTCAGTCAGATGAACTGCTTCTAGTAGAGTCCTTCCAGCCTCTATTAATGTCTTGTTCTTTCTCTCAGCAACTCCATTTTGTTGAGGAGTTCGTGGAGCTGAGAAGTTGTGACTAATGCCATTGTCTGTGCAGAATTGGTCCATTTCTGAGAAGTCGAATTCTCTACCATGATCACTCCTTATAGCCTTGATTTTCTCTCCTTTCTCGTTCATCACAAGTTTGAACATTTTGATCAGCTGGGAACTTGTCTCATCTTTTGCGGTTAGAAAGAACACCCATGTAAATCTGGTGAAGTCATCGACTACGACCAGAGAGTATCTCTTTCCTCCAAGTCTCGTTGTTGGAATTGGCCCAAAAAGATCTATGTGTAGCAGCTGCAAAGGCTTGTCAATTGAATTGACAGTTTTGCTCTTGAATGTGCTTCTGGTCTGTTTTCCAAGTTGACAGGCATTGCACTGCCTTTCTTTAATGAAGTTGAACTTAGGTAGGCGTGCAACTAGATCTTTTGAAGCTAATTTGGACATGCTTTTGAAGTTGAGATGAGATAGTCTTCGATGCCATAGCCAGCTTATTTCTTTAGATGCTTTAGCCAGAAAGCATATTGTCTCGTCTGAGCTCAATTTTCCAAGATTTACTGTGTAGAAATTTCCTTCTCTTGTTCCAGTTAGCTTCATAGCAGACGTCTTCAGGTCTCGGATATGACATTGATTGTTGAGAAATGTTACTTGATGACCCTTGTCGTAGAGTTGGCTAATGCTTAGAAGATTGTGTTGTATTCCTTCATTATTACCCATACTTGCATGGGTCCTACTACGTTAGTACCCTTGGGGACCCAAATCTTCTTGATTTTGGGTCTCACATGCATGGAATTATAATAACACTTTGCAGCCTTGTGGCCAACTCTGTAGCACACAAAACATTTGATATGATGCATGTTTGTGTGTGTGTGAAAGTTCTTCCTCCATTTAGACTTTTGTGGGTTATTGGTCATTCTCCTGCTAGGCTGATATTCCCTTTTCCATGTGTTCTCTTGTTTCATTATTTGTGGGGAGTGTATCGTACTTCTACTGTATCTTCCTGGTTGATTCGTAGAGTTTATTTTATTGGACTCTACGATCCTTTGAGGTTGATGAGTAGTAGCTAGATTACTCTTCTCTTTTCTGAAACCTAGACCAGCATGAGATCCCTTACTCCTGGGAATATGAATTGAATCAGTTGGGCAGGGTTTGACAGGTTCATCCTTCTGTGAGGATTTTACAAATATAATACCTCTACTGAAACCTGAAGCATTACCAGTTCTAGTTTCCTTTGTTTTTTCCACACATGACTCTGAGGTAGATTCCCCAAGTCCTAACCCTGTTCTATCAGAGACACTTCTCTGGTTAGAGATTAAGGAGTCCATGGATGAAGAGGATTTATTCCATGTAAAGACTATCTTTTCTAGATCCTCAATCTTAGAGGTTAAACTAGAATCTCTTTGTGCACTGAGCTCATTTGCCTGTCTCAAGAGCTTATTCTCAGCTTCAAACTTGGAGAGAGAATCAGTACTGAGAAGGGCTGTTTCCAGTTCCTCTTGAATTTTTTTTTTCTCCTTTTGAAGAAGTGAATAGTCTTTAGATAGAACTCTAAACCACTTCATGTATTAGTGCAGATCAGATGTTATGCTGTGTAATGCAGTTCTAAGGTCATCAATAGCTACATCAGGAGAGTTGAAGTTAAATACCTCATCGATATTTACTTCATGTATGTAGGAGTTCTGTTTGTCTCTTGCATTTTTGGCCATCAGGCAGAGATTAGCCATTTGAGGATCTTCATTGTCTCCAGATTCTGGAGTTGAGTCATTATCAGAATCACTCCACGATCCTCAAGCTACAAGGCATTTGTCTTTCTTTGTTGGCCTTTTGTTGCCTTTGTATTCCTTCCTTGCATGTGATTTCTTCTTGAGTTCTTCTCTGAGAGGTTTGTTGCAGTTGGCAATGAAGTGACCAGTTTTCTTGCAGTTATAGCATAGGTTATTCATTTGTTTTTGGCTATTGTAGTTGCTAACTTTCTCTGGCTTGCCGGTTTTGCCTTGTCGCATGAATCTTCTTAGTCTTTTAACCAGCATTGCAAAGTCCTAATCATCATCTTCATCGTATTCAGAATCAACTTCAGTGTTGACTTTGGAGGTGTTTTCGGTTACTTTGAGAGCAACACCTTTATCCTTCTTTCTTCCTTCAGACAACGTTTCTGCTCGTTGTGTCAGCTCTAGTTCGTACGTGAGGAAGTTTCCATATAACTGTTAAACAGTCATTTCATGTAGATTCTTTGATTCTCTTATGGCAGTGGTTTTGGCATCCCATTTGCTTGATAGAGCTCTCATGAACTTTATGATCAGATCTTTGTTTGGATAGATCTTTCCATAGGCTCGTAGAGAGTTGAGCAGAATATTGAATCTCTCGTATGTGGTAGTGACGTTTTCTCCTTAAACGTGAACAAACATCTCATATTGTTGAGTCAGGAGAGATTGTTTGTTTTCTCTGACTTCTTCTATTCCTTCATGCATAATGAGTAGTGCTTCCCAAACCGCCTTTGTTGTTTTGTAGTTGACCACATTTTCAAATAGATCATCTTCTAATGATTGAAATATGATTTTCTTGGCCTTTTTGTCAAGCTGGACAACTCTATTCTCGTTCTCTGTCCATTCTCCTTTGACCTTGATTTGTACTCTGTTTGGGTCATCTGTAGTTGGTGCAAGCTTTGTAGGAACGTAGTGCCCATTTTGAACAGTTTCAAATAGATCTTCATCTATTGAATCCATGTAAGCTTGCATCCTAACCTTCCAGTTAGCGAATTTATCTTTGTTGAACATAGGTGGCTTGCTGCTTCCTCTAGTCTTTGATTCGCTTGGTAAGTGTGCCATTGGATCTACTCAAGCTTTGTAGGCTGTATTATAGAACCTGCTCTGATACCAATTGTTAGTTCCCGGAGGCACAATAGATATCTAGAAGGGGGGGGGTTGAATAGATAATTAAAAACTTTTCTTTTAAACGGGTTAGAATGATTGTGATTAATGCACAGCGGAATGAGTATATGATAAACCTTCTTTTAGATATCTTGAGTTAATGAGAGTAAGACAGTTATGACAGTTATAGCAGTTATAGAAGACACAGCTGTTTTAAGTGGTTCAGAACACTTAAAGCTCCTAATCCACTCTTTTACTCCTTGAGTAGGGAATCCACTAAGAATGTCTGTTACACTTCTTGAATCTCACAGATTCCTTCTAGACCAGTAGTCTATGCACTTCTTAGTTCACTCTTGAATTCATCAAGTCTAGTAGACTTGGTTCTTCACAGTTCACTTAGAACTCTTCAAGTCCTTCAGACTTGAAACTTCTCACTTCAGTTGATTGGTTGTTATTGAGATCGTGATTGGTGCTACTCAGTTGCTATTAAGCACTTGTTCGAAAGAACTGAGTAGTTGAGCAAGCTTTCTATCTTTCTCGGATCGTAGAGTTGAGCGTTGAGTGTTCTTGCACATTTTTGTTTAATACTTGTTTACTTTTCTCATTTGTCTGTGTTATGAATATATATGATCTTAAAATTTATCCGTTGAAGCCTTTTAAAGAAGCATTAAATGCGTTTGACCTTTCTGAACTTTAATGGAGACTTTTCTGCACATCTTCTGAATTTCACTCTGGCCCACTAACACATCAGACTGCTTTCTCACCTAACACCTAAAAAGGTGTTTTCCTCTGCCCAATGGTCCTTTTTTTTGATTCTTGAATACGTTCCTTTTGATCAATACTAAGGATATCTTTTGTACCATTGGGACTGGTGAGTGCTTCAACGTTCAAAACCCATTCCATATTTGTTGGAATTCATCTCCAAATAAAAGGTAGGGCTTGATTCTTCTGACACAAGGCAGATGACACTCTACTATCCATATCGTAGTGTCTTGTCATATTGGTGCTTGTTCTTAAGAGAACACTACGATTTCTCGCAAGGATTTGTACACTACGATCTTTTCATACGACAATCATCACTTACTCGTCTTGCAGACTCAACATTTCCGAGAGCACACTACGATATCTGAGTTAGCTTCGGCAAACGTCTGGACCACTCTACGATTTTTGAAGAGGTCCATCAAGGCAAATACACTATGATCTTCTAAGCTCTACGATCTTGCCTTAGCTTCTGCAATCTGTTGATCAACTTGATAGACTACGATTCCTGTTGAAGCCTATCTATACGTTTCCCAATAGATCAACCTAACTTCTTTGATCTCTTTATTTATAATATTCGATTGGTCAGGGAATATTCTTTTTGTCAGGCAATATCTGTACGACGGTACAATCATTGGTGGACCCCACAACGGAATTATTGTCGGATTAAGAAAATGACAAAAATATTTTTATGAAAGTAACGGCGGAAGTTTTACTGTTAAAACGACAACGGAATTATTATTCTGTCGGAATATCCTGTTTGTGCGTTTACGCATGACCTGGTTCCAATATTTATTATTTTGTTGGGAATAACCTATTTGTGCGATCTATCGCATGCATGGTGAATTCTTCAGTTATTTCATTCTTTATTATTCTGTTGGAATAACCTGTCTATATGGACTACCACATGCATGGTGAATGATCATTTGTATTCATTCCTTATTAAATTGTTAAAATGATCTGTTTATGTGGATTATGATGAAAGTCATAATAAAAGTATTGGACTGATGAAAATCATGGGTATATGTAGTATTAGTAAGTATTATGATGAGTTATGTTGGTTATTATGTGAAAACATGAAAGTTTCTTCGAAAACAGAAAGGATTGAAAATTAGATTTTTGGTGAAAATGGAACATGAAATTCAATTGACCATATCTCCTATTATATTTCGAATTTTTGAGTGTGGTCAAGTTCTATAGTTAGATCTATGAGTTTTCTAAGTTATCCAAGTGGAATCACTGGAAAAGGTGTTGTAGATTTTCGTGTGGACTGATTTTAGCAAAGGAGTCAAAAACTACAAAGTACCAAAAAGTTACTGTCCAGAAATTTAAAAGGGCATTTTCGGCCACTTAGTTTGTGAAATAAATTCCGTCCTTTTAGGACATGAAAATATATGGTATAAAGTACCTACTGTCCAAAAATGAGCCCATTCCGACTTAAAATGAGCAAGTTATGACTATTTCAATATATTAGGTTTTTCTGATGAAAAACGCTATAACCGGAGTTCTATAACTCCGATGACCATGAAATTTAAACTGTAAGCTCACGTTAACATGTGTAAGATCTTGCCAAGATTTAGGAATTTCTGGAGTTAAACTTAAAGTAGCTAATTTCTTAATGAATTAATTAGAAATTGATTTTTGAAAAATACTTAAGGGAGTTAAAAAAACTATAAAAAAAATACTTGTTGTGTGTGAAATATATGTATATATGTTTGGACAAAGGATAGAAAAATAATAAGTTGATTTGGTAATTTTTCATGAAAATGGTTTAGTTACGAACATATGAATTAAATATGTTATGTGAAGTAACAAATTTGGAAAATAGGATTTTATGGCTTGAGAATCCTATATAGGGTATATGCAGATTTTTGATGGGGAATTTGATCATTGGTGATGAAATCTTATGAGTATGACATTTTTGAATGATTAAATGTATTATTTGGTAAAGTGTAAACAATTGAAATAAATTGTTTATAAGTTTAAGAAGTGATTAAAATATTGTTATAATATTAACAATATTAGATTATGAGTTTATTATGTAATTGATACTATTTGGATAAATTTAAAGTCTTTAATATTTATCCTTGTTTTCGTTTGATTAATGCTTATATAATTGTCATCATCCTCATGCTTATATTGTGATGAAAGTCATCTTTGGCTTACGTGCAAAGATGGACTTGGTATGATTATGACCAGGGATTATTCGGGATAATCATGACCGTAATGTAACGAATGATGTGATAAAAGTCCTCATTGGCCTGTATTTCATTGGTGGACAGTTGTTGGTATGATTATGACCAGAAATTATTCGGTATAATCATGACCATTGATGATTACATGAATATCCTTGGCCGTAGTGCAGGGATGATGTGGTTTATTTATTAAGTTGAGTCTCAGCGATAAATTTGATGAAAATATTTTTAAATCATAGAAGATAGTAGATATCATGCTCTACTTGACTCTTCTAATGGATTGATTGTTCCGCTACAGTTAAACTTGATGTCTATTATATTTTATCTGTTTAACATTGTTAAAGACTAATGATAATTTATTCTACATTATCTTAGTTATAATATTTCTTACTGGGCTAGTTGATAATTTATTCTATATTATCTTAGTCACCATTTCTTTCACTGTTCTCTTCAGGAAATGAGAATATAGTTGGGACGTGTCGGGGAACGGAGTGATGGTCCAGATGATAGCATTAGTAGTCCTCACTATTTTGTTAAATAGTGTGACAATAAATGTAATGAGGACTCCATTGAGTGTGGATATTGTCTAGATGACAATATTCTTATTAAAAGTCTCAGTTTATGTTTTATCGTATTTTACACGATAGTTGTATTATTAAGTTGTATTTGTATTTTTGTACCATATATTTGGCGACTCAAGATGGGTGATGTATACCTATTTTGGGGGCGTCACAGTTGGTATCAAAGCTTAGGGATATGATCTCTGGCTGAGATGTGAGACACGAACTAGGAGGGGAGAGATGGGGAATTCCTTCGCTAGTATGACCTACCTAAGTTTATTTGGTATTTAATTGGTTGGTCAGAGTATAGGGATAATATGTGATATGTTAATTAACCCTTGTTTTGTGGCAGTATTTGAAAATGGCATCCGAAAATGTTGAGATAAGCAATGAAGCATATGAGACCGTTGAGACACCTTTAATCACTAACCAGATTAATGTAATGTCAGACGAAGAAGAAATTAGAGATATCTACGTGGTGAGTGAAGAACTAATAGTTGCACCCGAGCTAGTTGCAGATGTAGCAGCTGAGAGTGAGGAAAAAGAGGAACCTGAGGAGAATTGGTTAGAGGAATTTTATGATCAAGATTTAGAATTACAAAATCGTATTCATGAGTTAGAAGAGCAGCCTGAAGAACGGCAGGCGGTCGTGGAGCAAAGAGATGTAATAATTCAAAATTATGTTACCCGATGTGCGATGCTTGAACAGAAGCACTCTTTGGCAGAGTATAAGATATTAGAGCTGGAATCTGAGAATGCTATGATCAAAGTTCTGATGAAAGAAGAAGCAACTGAACGAATGAGAATAGACGATGCATGGGTAAAAGCCGCACGACGCGTATATATTGTAGAAAAAAACGTCCGATCTAATAAGGCCAAAATAGATGAAATGGATTTTTCTTTTTGGACAGCAATTTGGAGAATCCAACATCGAATTCAGAATTACCCTGTGTAGAGCGGTGAACCCCAATTCGATATGGATCGGAGAGTAATGATTCGAATCATGGATCAGGAATGTGACGAAGCAATTAAGGGTGGAATGTACTCTATAACAATGTTAAGTCCAACTGGGATGTCCCAGACAAGTCAAAATCGATAGTTTAAGAGAGAGCATTTTTTTTGTGACAAGGAACCTAAACAAAGTTATCACGGACAAGTTAATCATAAACTCTTGCAAAGTCTATACCTTGTTGGATACTGGTTCTACCCACTCTTTTATTTCACCTAGTTGTGTTCAATGTTTGAACTTGGCTCTTAAGAAATTAGACTTTGACTTATCTGTTGAAACTCCGTTTAGAGAAACCTTAGTTATATCCACTATTTATAAATCTTGTTTAATTCAAATTGACACTTTCACGTTACCTGTCAATCTTATCTCTTTGAAAATACTTGCATTTGATGTGATTTTAGGAATCGATTGGTTAACTACTCATCATACAAAAATTAATTATTTTCGTAAGGTTATTAACTTTCATATTTTTAACCAACCTGTTACGTGAATTCAAGTAACCAAACCACTAAAGTCAATCATTGTCATATCAAGCCATAAGTAAAAATCCCCGAGCCTTTCGCTGGTGACTTCCAAGTCTTGGAATACACCCAAGGCAGACTTTTTGTAGGCGACGCCGTGAATGACGATGGTAAGTTGATAGGTATTAATGTGACATACTATCCAAGTCTTGGATGAGAGTCACAGTTTTTAAACGATATTTTTATTGTTAATAAATTTCTGAACGTATTCTTGAAGACTTCTTAGTCTACCCCTAGAGAGTGAAATCGAATTTTGTATTGACCCCAATATAAAACCCATTTCTAAAACCCTCAAGTATTTCTTCACCCAAAACGAACGTATAATGCGCCAAAGATGATGACTTGAGTTTTTGAAGGTTACGACCATTCAATACCATCGTGGAAAAATGAACGTGGTAGCTGAAATGTTGAGTAGAAGATCGTATACGTTTACGAGTGCGAATATATAAACCTACGTGAAGATAACAAATATATGATTGTATATGATTCTGTAAATATATGAAAGACCTAAACCACGTTATTGAGTTCGAACCGGACGAGATAGTTGAAGACTTAACATACGAGGAGGTACCTGTCAAGATCTTGGATATGAAGGAGCATGTTCTACGCACAAAGGTCATACCCCAAGTCAAAGTTTTGTAAAGAAAACATGCTATTGAGGAAATGACCTGGGAGTTGGAAACGAAAATGAAAGCGAGGTATCCTTACCTTTTCGAAACACCAGGTACGTATGTCAATTTTGAGGACGAAATTTCATAAGGAGGGGAGGTTGTAAGACCCCAACTTATTATAAATGAAATTAAATATCCTCTATTTATTATTTTGAAATAGTAAGGGTTGATTTGATTAATGTGGTTAGTAATGGGTAAAATGCGCAAATATTTTAAATAAGCAAGTGGTTATAAAATATTCATTGTTGTCGGAGAATATTCGTTTGGTCGTGGAATATTCTTACTGTCGGAGAATATTCGTACGACGGCGCAGCCTTGTGTGGGCCCCATAACGGAAAGCGATTGGATGAAGAAAATGAAAAATATAAGTTATTTATAAATAACGGCGTAGTTGTTACCGTTAATACTGTTGAAATACTCGGTGGTTAAAATACGGTAGCACACTGTATTGCACCAATTATTAATTCTTATATAAGAAGGCACTACTCAATAATTGTTATAGTAATTACTTTTCAATAGTTTATTTTATTGATTCAATAATTGTTACGTAGATATTTTATATTATTGTTGTTTCAATAATTGTCACTGCACAATATTTTCCTTTATCGAATCAATAATTCATATTATTTGAATAATATTATTAGATAGCATTATTGGCAATGTCTAGAAAGTTCTCTGTCTAAGGAGAGGTTTGCTCACCTAATTGCGCGCCAGTAAGGAGAAATCCTTATTGGAAAGCCCCCTCTTTCCTGGGAATGGCCTGGTTGTCGATATTGTGATTCTGTAATATTATTTGTGAATAATTAATTATTAATTTATATGATAAGGAAAATATTCATTTTATGTGGATATAGATGGAAAAAATTTTAAAGTGACAATTGTTGAAAAATTGATATTTTATATTTTCTGATAAAATATTTCATTTAAATATATTATTATATTTTAATAATATAATAATGGTGATATTTTTACAATGAATGTGGGATATATGAATATATGAGAAGGAAGAGTATTTTTGTTACAAAAGTTGTTTAAAACATGTTAAACTTGTCTGTGAGCCCATTTCTTAGATGAAATTTGATTTTAGCCTATAAAATCGTCCGTTTATAGATTTCGGTCAATTTCTGTTTGGAATTTGGAAAAACTTAAACTTAATTACAAAGTTGTAGAAAATGGAATTTCCTATGGAAAAGACATAAGGTTCGAATTTTTCTGATAAAAGGGCTATTTTTTATGAATTATTGAAGTTCCGAAGTTCCATAATAATTGATTTTTGAAGTTTTAAATATTTTTTTTAATAAAAACGTTTTTTACACTTTGGTGAGCCCCACTTGCACATTTTAATGGCTGAATTCAGATCTTCAAAAGTGGGCATAGGAAAATTTTAATAAATAATATTATTTTATTAAATTTTATTCTTTGGTGTTCTAAGAATTTTCCTATAAATAGGGTGCTTAGGTTAGAATTGAAAATCACACCAGAAACTGAAGTTTTCTCTCTCTATATTATTGAGCGTATTCTTGTGAGTATTTTGATACTTTGGGTAAGACCCCAAATTTTATGAATATATATGATTTTTTCTATGAATATTATTTTTGAATATTATGGAATAAATTTGATATAATGTTATAGTTGTGGGTAATATTTATAAATTTTGCAAAATATGCAAGTTGTTATATAATATTTGATTGGTCTGGGAATATTCGTTTTAGTAGAGAATATTCGTTCAACGGCACAATCATTGGTGGACCCCGCAACAGAATTATTGTCGGATTGAGAAAACGACAAAAATATTTTATAAAAATAACGGCGGAGGTGTTACTGTTAAAACTGTTGAACTACCCGGTAGTAAAAATACAGTAATATGCGTGGTTGCATAGTAGCACACAATATTGATTATTGATGTTTACGTGAGAAGTCACTCAGTTATACTCAATTATTGCTGCATCATATCTCTCATATTATTGATTCGATTATTGTCACAGTATCATCTGCATTATATGTTACATTATTAAATCAATAATTGAGACGACAAAGTTATTCATATTATTAAATTGCAATATTTACAATGTCTAGAAGTTCTGTCAAGGAGATGTTTGGTCACCTAATTGCGCGCCAATATGGAGAAATCCTTATTGGAAAGCCCCCTCTTTCCTGGGAACAATCTGGTTGTTTAATATTGTGTATTATAATATTAATGATGAATAAGTTTGTGTTGATTAAAGATGAATTTGATAGTTTCATTGTGTTGGGATTATTTGTGTTAGTAGAAATCGACATCTATTTCAATGATAATTGATGTCTGGAGGTTATATTGTTCAATCGGGTATCTGGGACACTTTTTGTGTCGGAGTACTATTCACGACTTACTATTCACGAGTTACTATTCACCCAAACAATATATTTCTTTTCGGTCCAAATTATTTTTGGGTAAAATATTATTCCATGAGAAGATGTGCTAATTTTTCAGACCGTTGGTTGAAGTTTTAATAGTGAATCAATATGGATCGCTGGTTTAATATTTTAATAGTGAATCAGTATGGATCGCTGGTTTAAAGTTTTAATAGTGAATCGGTATGGACCGTTGCTTTAAGTTTTAATAGTAAATCAATATTGACAGTCCGTTTAAAAGTAAATCGATCTGGATCGTTCATGAATTAGTTACTATTCAATCCATTCTTCTATAAATAGAAGCTCATTCCTTCATTATTTCTTATGAATTCACTGAAACTCTAGAGAGAGAAATTATAGAGAGAAAGAAGAAGAATATTCTGCTACTTCACTACTTCTATACCCAGTTTCTTTTACAGTAAGGGGTATTATTTCTTTTGTATTCATGAAGAGAACTTTTGTTATTCCTTCTTTATTATTCTGTTGGAATAACCTGTATACGCGGGCTACCCTATACTTGGTGAAATTCTTCTGTTATTCCATTATTTATTATTTTATTGGAATAACCTGCATACGCGGGCTACCCTATATTTGGTGAAATTCTTCTGTTATTCCATTCTTTATTATTCTGTTGGAATATACTTTCTGTGCATTTTACGCCAGACTTGGTTCCGTCTTTATTATTCTGTTAGAATATCACGTCTGTGCGTTTTACGTCGGACTTGGTTCCGTTATTTATTATTCTGTTGGAATAACCTGCCTGTGCGGTCTATCACATGCCTGGTGATTTCTTTTGTTATTCAATTCTTTATTATACTCAGTTGGTTAAAGTTTTAACTTCTATACTCCATGAAATTAGTGGAATATCCTTGATATTTGCGCTTCATCCAGTATCTTTTCATGGAAATATTCTTCTGAGCATTCTTGAATTTTACTCTATAAAGAAGTATCATGTTGACAATTTGGACGTTATTAGTTCTTGGATAAATTAATTCTTGAACTTGTTTTATTGAAATTTTATATCATTGTCATCATCCTCATGTTTATATTTTATTGAAAGTCATTTGTGACCTGTAGTGCATAGATGGACTTGGTGTGATTATGACCAGGGATTATTCGGTATAATCATGACCGTAATATTATAAATGATGTGGTAAAAGTCCTCATTGGCCCGTAGTGCATTGATGGACAGTTGTTGGCATGATCATGACCATTGATGAATACACGAATATCCTTGGCCCGTAGTGCATGGATAATTTGTGGTCGTGATACTAATGAATATCCTTGGTCGTAGTGCAGGGATGATGTGGATTATTTATTAAGCTGAGTCTCAGCGATAAAAGTGATGAAAAACCTTTTTAAATCATAAAAGATAGTAGATTTTATTCTCTACTTGACTCTTTTAATGGATTGCTTATTCCGCTGCAGTTAAACTTTGTATCTATTGTATTTTATCAGTTTAACATTGTTGAAGGCTAATGATAATTTATCCAGCATTATCTTAATCATAATATTTATTACTGGGCTAGTTGAGCTCATCCTTTCTTTCACTGTTCTCTTCAGGAAATGTGAACGTAGCAGGGACTAGTCGGGGAACGGAGTGATGGTCCAGATGATAACATTAGTAGTCCTCACTATTTTATGAAATAGTGTGATAATAATTGTAATGAGGACTTATTCTGAGAGTGGATATTGTCTAGAAGATAATATTTGTATTAAAACTCACAGCTCTTGTTGTATATTTAAGATTATATTTGTATTTTGTACCATGTATTTGGCGACTCAAGATGGGTGATGTATATCTATTTTGGGGGTGTCACATATATGATGAACCGAATATTCAAGGAATATTTGGATCAGTTCGTTGTTATCTTTATTGATGACATCCTCATATATTTCAAAAGCCGTGAAGATCATAAACACCATTTGAAGCTGGTACTCCAAAGGCTTCGTGAAAACAAACTTTATGCTAAGTTAAAGAAATGCGAGTTCTGGCTTGACGAAGTAGCATTCCTTGGGCACGTGGTGTCAAAACATGGAGTATCTGTTGACCCGACAAAGATTGAAGCAATACAAAGTTGGGAACAACCGAAGTCGGTGACCGAAGTACATAGCTTTCTAGGCTTAGCTGGTTATTATCGGAGATTCGTGGAAGGATTTTCTCGAATCGCTACTCCGTTAAATCAGCTAACTCGGAAAGATACAAAATTCGTATAGAGCAAGGAATGCGAGAAGAGTTTTCAAGAGCTTAAGAGGAGACTTATTTCGGCACCTGTTTTGACAATACCATCTGGTTCGAATGGATTTGTTATCTACAGTGATGCTTCGGGCAAAGGGTTAGGGTGTGTTCTCATGCAACATGGGAAAGTCATAGCCTATGTCTCGCGACAACTTAAAGAATATGAGAGGAATTATCCTACTCATGATCTAGAGTTGGCAGCAGTCGTTTTCTTGCTAAAGATCTGGAGGCACTATCTATATTGGGAGAAAGTGGAGATATATTTAAACCATAAAAGCCTTAAATATTTCTTCACCCAAAAGGAACTCAATATGCGGCAACGACGTTGGCTCGAACTATTAAAAGATTATGACCACACCATTCAATACCATCCTGGAAAAGCAAACGTGGTAGCTGACGCGTTGAGTAGAAGATCATATGTAGGAACGAGTGCGATGATGTCAAGTATACGCATTGAACCAACTTTAATCGATAAAGTTAAAGTTGCTCAAGCCACAGACCCGGAGCTGATGCGTATGAAGAAGAAAATACAAGAAGGTGCTATTCCGGAAGCGAGAATCGATGAAGAAGGAATACTTCGAGTCCATTCCAGACTTTGTGTTCCTAATGATTCTGATTTTAAGTATAAGATCATGATGGAGGCACTTAATACACCGTTTTCAATCCATCTTGGAAGTACCAAAATGTATCATGATCTTCGACATACATTTTGGTGGAACAATATGAAGAGAGAGATCGCGAAGTTTATCTCGAGATGTTTAACTTGTCAACGTGTAAAAGCGGAGTATCAAGTGCCTAAGGGTCCATTACAACCACTTGAGATTCCGAAATGGAAGTGGGAATACATTACTATGGATTTCATTATGGGTATTCCCACGGTTTCTCAAGGCATAAATGCTATTTGGGTTATTGTTGATAGATTAACCAAGTCTGCTCATTTTCTACCCATACGAGAGACTTATTCCCTTGAACATCTTGCTCGTATGTACGTAAATGAGATTGTAAGATTGCATGGCATGTCAGTATTCATAGTTTCGGATCGTGACCCAAGATTCACTTCACGATTTTGGGTTAGCTTGCAAAAAGCTATTGTGACGCCCCCAAAATAGGTATACATCACCCATTCTGAGTTGTCAATACATGGTACAGAAACAACTACAACTTTATTAATACAACCATAAAACTATGAGTTTAAATATAAATATTATCTTCTAGATAATATCTATACCCAAATAAATCCTCATCACAATCATTTATACATTATTTTACAGAAATGGTGAGGACTACTAAACAACTCTCTCTATAACCATCATTTCATACCCCGACTCGTACTTGCTACATTCTCGCCTCCTGAGAAGAAAAATGGAACAAAAAGGAAAAGGGTGAGCTGAACTAGCCCAGTAAAGAATATTATGACTAAGATAATATAGAACAAATTATCGTTAGTCCTCAACAAGGAAAAATCTGATAAAAAATAATAGACAACAAGTTTCAGATCAATATTCGCAGCGAAAATAATAATTCATAGAAGAGTTACGTAGAGGATGAAATCTACTAATATCTATGAATTTAACAGTCCATCATCATTATTTTATCCATGTAACATCAATCAATATTCATCTTTGCACTACAGGCCAAAGATATTTATCAGTCGGTCATGTTCATCTCAACACCTGTACATCTTTGCACTACGGGCCAAAGATATTCATAATAAAATCAATCATCTTTGCACTATAGGCCAAAGATATTAAACAACATGTCATCATTTAGGACAGAGGATGTTGAAAAATATTTTAAAGAAAATGAATCCAGTGAAACAAAAGAATAAATATTAAGGATTCGTATTTCAGCTATTTTATGTCCAAAAATACTTCATAAATAATCATAGTGGTGTAAAATTCAAGAATGATCAAAACATGGATACAATCAAAGCTAGTATCCATAATAGATATTTTGGACGAAAAGGAAAAATTTCATTTTTTTGATGAATAGTGCCGTATACGTGAATAGTGCCGTATACATGAATAGTAACACCGACACAAAAAGTTCTAAATTTGATTAAAAGTTCAGATCAATACTTCGGCATAATGATATTGGAAGAATTAATATCATTTTTTTAAAAAAATAATATCCCTTACCTCGAAAAGACAGTACTTCTGACTGAAATTCTGAATATAGTGCTGAAGGGAACTTGCACCGTATAACAATACTCAAAGTATCAAAATACTCACAAGAATACGCTCAATATATAGAGAGAGAAATAGAGAGAAAACTTCCAAAAATTAATTATTTCGGAACTCCGGAACTTCAATAATTCATAATAAATAGCACTTTATCAAAAAATTCAAAATTCGCGTCTTTTTCATAGGAAATTCCATTATCTACAACTTTACAGAAGAAATTTTTTCCAAATTCCAAACAGAAATTGATCGAAATTCACAAACGGGCGATTTTACAGGCTATAATCAAATTTCAGTTAATAAATGGGGTCCACAGACATGAAAAACATGTTTTAAATATTTTTGGTAACAAAAATACTCCTCCTCCTCATATACTCATATATCCCACATTCATTGTAAAAATATCACCATTATTATATTATTAAAATATAATAATATATTTAAATGAATTTTTTATCAGAAAAAGATAAAATATTAATTTTCAACAATTGTCACATTAAAAATTTTCTCCATCTATATCCACATAAAATCAATATTTTCCTTATCATATAAATCAATAATTAATTATTCACAAATAATATTACAGAATCACAATACTGACAACCAAACAGTTCCCAGGATAGAGGGGGCTTTTCAATAAGGATTTCTCCTTACTGGCGCGCAATTAGGTGACCAAACCTCTCCTTAGACAGAACTTTTTAGACATTGCCAATAATGTTATCTAATAATATTATTCAGATAATATGAATTATTGCTTCGATAATGAAAAATACTATGTAGTGACAATTATTGAAACAACAGTAACATAAAATATCAACGCAACAATTATTGAATCAATAAAATAAAATACTGAACAGTAATTACTGTAACAATTATTGAGTAGTGCCTTCTTATGTAAGAATCAATAATTGGTGCAATACTATGTACTACTGTGTTTTAACCACCGAATATTTTAATAGTATTAACGGTAACAACTACGTCGTTATTTATAAACAACTTATACTTGTCGTTTTCTTCATCCAATCGCTTTTCGTTATGGGGCCCACAAAAGACTGCGACGTCGTACGAATATTCTCCGACAGCAAGAATATTCCACGACCAAACGAATATTCCCTGACAACAATGGATATTTTATAACCACCTACTTATTTAAAATATTTGCGCATTTTACCCATAACTAACCACATTAATCAAATCAACCTTTACTATTTCAAAATGATAAATAGAGGAATTTAAATTTCATTTATTAATTCTCCTACAACAACAGTTATCAGGCAAGTATAGTTGGTACGTATGACTACGGAAAAGATCCAAACGGAAGAATGAAAATGATTCGACAACGTATACAAACGGCACAGGATCGACAAAAAAGTTATCGAAAGGACGTGGAATTTAGTATTGGGGATCATGTATTGTTGTGTGTTGCTCCATGGGAGGGAGTTACAAGATTTGAAAAGAGAGGAAAACTCAATCCACGATTTATTGGTCCATTACAGATTCTTGACCGAGTAGGAAATGTGGCTTATAGACTCACGTTACCTCCCAGTATGTCTCGTGTTCATAATATTTTTCATATATTTGTGCTTCATAAATATGTGATAGACCCAAACCACGTTATTGAGTTAGAACCGGACGAGATAGTCGAAGACTTAACATACGAGGAGGTATCTGTCAAGATCTTGGATAGGAAGGAGCATGTTCCACGCACAAAGGTCATACCCCAAGTTAAGGTTTTGTGGAGAAACCATGCTATTGAGGAAATGACCTGTGAGTTGGAAACAGAAATAAAAGTGAGGTATCCTTACCTTTTCGAAACACCAGGTACGTATATCAATTTTGAGGACGAAATTTCATAAGGAGGGGAGGTTGTAAGACCCCAACTTATTATAAATGAAATTAAATTTCCTCTATTTATTATTTTGAAATAGTAATGGTTGATTTGATTAATGTGATTAGTAATCTGTAAAATGCGCAAATAATTTAAATAAACAAGTGGTTATAAAATATTCATTATTGTCGGGGAATATTCGTTTGGTCATGGAATATTCTTACTGTCGGAGAATATTCGTACGACGGCGCAGCCTTGTGTGGGCCCCATAACGAAAAGCGATTGGATGAAGAAAATGACAAATATAAGTTATTTAAACAGTGTAGTTGTTACCGTTAATACTGTTGAAATACTCGATGGTTAAAACACAATAGCACACGGTATTGCACCAATTATTTATTCTTATATAAGAAGGCACTACTCAATAATTGTTACATTAATTAATATTCAATATTTTATTTTATTTATTCAATAATTTCTACGTTAATATTTTATATTATTGTTATTTCAATAATTGTCACTGCACAATATTTTCCTTTATCGAATCAATAATTCATATTATTTGAATAATATTATTAGATAGCATTATTGGCAATGTATAGAAAGTTCTGTCTAAAGAGAGGTTTGGTCACCTAATTGCGCGCCAGTAAGGAGAAATCCTTATTAGAAAGCCCCCTCTTTCTTGAGAACGGTCTGGTTGTCGATATTGTGATTCTGTAATATTATTTGTGAATAATTAATTATTGATTTATATGATAAGGAAAATATTCATTTTATGTGGATATCGATGGAGAAAATTTTAAAGTGACAATTGTTGAAAAATTGATATTTTATATTTTCGGATAAAATAATTCATTTAAATATATTATTATATTTTAATAATATAAGAATGGTGATATTTTTACAATGAATGTGAGATATATTAATATATGAGAAGGAAGAGTATTTTTGTTGAAAAAATTGTTTAAAACATGTTAAACATGTCTGTGGACCCATTTCTTGACTAAAATTTGATTTTAGCTTGTAAAATCGCTCGTTTGTAGATTTCGGTCAATTTCTGTTTGGAATTTGGAAATACTTAAACTTACAAAGTTGTAGAGAATGAAATTTCCTATGGAAAAGACATAAGGTTTGAATTTTTCTGATGAAAGGGCTATTTATTATGAATTATTGAAGTTTCGAAGTTCCAGAATAATTGATTTTTGAAGTTTTAAATATTTTTTTAATAAAAATGTTTTTTACACTTTGGTAGGCCCCACTTACACATGTTAATGGCTGAATTCAGATCTTCAAAAGTGGGTGTAGGAAAAATTTAATAAATAATATTATTTTATTAAATTTTTTGCTTTGGTGTTCTAAGCATTTTCCTATAAATAGGGTACTTAGGTTAGAATTGAAAATCAGACCAGAAACTAATGTTTTCTCTCTCTATATTATCGAGCGTATTCTTGTGAGTATCCAGCCAGAAGTACTATTCTTTTCGAGGTAAGGGATGTTATTTTTTTTAAAATGATATTATTTCTTCTAATATCATTATGCCAGAATATTTGTAAGATTTTTTTTGTGAAATTTTTGTCTTTTAGTGTCGGTATTACTATTCACGAATACGACATTATTCACAGAAAAATTTAATTTTCATTTTTTCCCCAAAATATCTATTATGGATACTAGCTTTGATTGTATCCATGTTTTGATCATTCTTGAATTTTACTTCACTATGATTATTAATGAAGTATTTTTGAACTCGGATTATTTAAAGTACGAATCCTTAATATTTGTTCTTTTGTTTCACTGGATTCGTTTTTTTAAAAATATTTTTCATCATCCTCAGTCCTAAATGATGGTATTACTGAATATCTTTGGCCTGTAGTGCAAAGATGGTCGATTTTCTTATGAATATCTTTGGCCCGTAGTGCAAAGATGTACAGGTATTGAGATGAACATGACTAACTGATGAATATCTTTGGCCTGTAGTGTAAAGATGAATATTTGATTTAAGATGAATATTGGTTAATATTACAGGGATAAAATATTGATGATGGACTTTTAAATTCATAGATTATAGTATATTTCATTCTCTACGTAACTCTTTTATGAATTATTAGTTTCACTACGAATATTAATCTGAAACTTGTTGTCTATTGTATTTTATTAGATTTTTCCCCGTTGAAGACTAACGATAATTTGTTCTATATTATCTTAGTCATAATATTCTTTACTGGGCTAGTTGAGCTCAACCTTTTATTTTTTGTTTCATTTTTCTTCTCAGGAGGCGAGAATGTAGCGAGTACTAGTCGGGGTATGGAATGAAGGTCTTAGAAAGTTGTTTTAGTAGTCCTCACCATTTTTATAAAATAATATATCAATAATTGTAATGAGGACTTATTTGAGTGTTGATATTGTCTAGAAGACAATATTTGTATTTAAACTCACAATTTTTATGTTGTATTAATAAAGTTGTAGTTGTTTCTGTACCATGTTCTTGACGACTCAGAATGGGTGTTGTATACCTATTTTGGGGGCGTCACAGATAAAGTTGATGAAAATCTTTTTAAATCATAGAAGATAGTAGATTTTATGCTCTACTTGACTCTTCTAATGGATTGCTTATTTCCGCTGCAGTTGTTGATCTAAAACTTGTTGTCTATTGTATTCTATCAGTTGTTATACTGTTGATGGCTAACAATAATTAATTATGCATTATCTTAGTCATAATATTTCTTATTGGGCTAGTTGTGCTCACCCTTTCTTTCACTGTTCTCTTCAGAAAATGAGAATATAGCTGGGACGAGTCGGGGAATGGAGTGAAGGTCCAGATGATAGCATTAGTAGTCCTAACTATTCTGTTAAATAGTGTGACAATAAATGTAATGACAATATTCTTATTAAAACTCTCAGTTTATGTTTTATCATTACATTTATTGTCACAGTATTTAACAGATTAGTGAGGACTACTAATGCTATCATCTGGACCATCACTCCGTTCCCCGACTCGTCCCAGCTATATTCTCATTTCCGGAAGAGAACAGTGAATGAAAGGGTGAGCTCAACTAGCTCAGTAAGAAATATTATGACTAAGATAATGCAGAATAAATTATCATTAGTCTTTAACAATGTTAAATTGATAAAATATAATAGACATCAAGTTTAAATGCAGCAGAATAAACAATCCATTAGAAGAGTCAAGTAGAGCATGATATCTACTATCTTCTATGATTCAAAATGTTTTCATCAATTTCTATCGCTAAGACTCAGCTTAATAAATAAACCACATCATCTAATCATCCATGTACCACAGGCCAAGGATATTCATTAAATCATTAATGGTCATGACTATACCGAATAATCCCTGGTCATAATCATACCAAAAACTGTCCATCAATGCATTATAGGCCACTGAGGACTTTTATCCCATTATCTATAACATTACGGGTCATGATTATACGGAATGATCCCTGGTTCTAATCATACCATTAAATAATTTATCTTGCACGTAAGCCAAAGATATACAACTATAAAATCAATAATCAACAGTACATCTTGCACGTAAGCCAAAGATATACAACTATAAAACCTATAATCAACAGCAAATCCTACACGTAAACCAACGATATACAACTGTAAAACCAATAATCAACATTACATCTTGCATGTAAGCCAAAGATATTCAACTGTAAAATTATTTTTAGTGTGTAGCAAATAAATTAGCCCTATCATGCTTAACTCCAGAAAATCCAATATCTTGACACAATCTTATAAATGTTAACGTGAGCCTCCGGTTTAAATTTCATGGCCATCGGAGTTATAGAACTCCAGTTATAGCCATTTTTGTCAAAAAATCACAAAAATTAAAATGGTCATAACTTGGTCATTTTAAGTCGGAATGAGCTCATTTTTTGACAGTAGGTATTTTATACCATATATTTTCATGTCCCAAAAGGCTGGAATTTATTTCATAAACTAACTGGCCAAAAATGCCCTTTTAAATTTCTGGGCAGTAGCTTTTTGGTACTTTGCAGTTTTTGACTCCTTTGCCAAAATCAGTCCACACGAAAATCTACAACACTTTTTCCAATGATTCCACTTTGATAAGTTATAAAACTCATAGATCTAACTCTAGAACTTGACCACACTCAAAAATTTGAAATATAATAGGAGATATGGTCAATTGAATTTAATGTTCCATTTTCACCAAAATCTAATTTTCAACCCTTTGTGATTTCTAAGAAACTTTCATGTTTTCACATAATAACCAACATAACTCATCATAATACTTATTAATACTACATATACCCATGATTTTCATCAGTCCAATGTTTTTATTATGACTTTCATCATAATCAACAGTCCAATGTTTATATTATTACTTTCCAGAATTTTTGAGGGACAGAAAAATTACGAAACTGCAAATGGATTTTCACCCGCCATGCGGTAATCCACGTAGACAGATCATTTTCACAATTTAAGAAAGAATGAATATAAAGGATCATTCACTATGCATGCGGTAATCCACATAGACAGGTTATTCCAACAGAATAATAAAGAATGGAATAACTGAAGAATTCACCATGCATGTGGTAATCCACATAGACAGGTTATTCCAACAGAATAATAAAGAATGAAATAACAGAAGGATTCACCATGCGTGCGATAGACTGCACATACAGGTTATTCCCAACAGAATAATAAAGAATGGAACCAGGTCATGCGTAAACGCACAGACAAGATATTCCGACAAAATAATAAATAATGGAACTAGGTCATGCGTAAACGCACAGACAAGATATTTCGATAGAATAATAAAGAACGGAACCAGGTCAGGCGAAATTCGCACTGACAAGATATTCCAACAAAATAATAAAGAATGGAATAACAACAAAATTTCACCATGTATGCGGTACTTCGCATAGACAGGTTATTCCAGCAGAATAATAAAGAATAGAATAACAACAGAATTTCACCATATATACGGTAATCCGCGTATACAGATTATTCCAATAGAATAATAAGGAATGGAATAAGAATAGCTCTCTTCATGAATACAAAAGAAATACCCCTTACCTTAGAAGAAACTGGATATTGGAAAAAGTGAGGTAGAAGACTTCTCTTCTTCTTTCTCTCTATAATTTCTCTCTCTAGAGTTTCAGTGAATTAGTAAGAAATAATGAAGGAATAAGCTTCTATTTATAGAAGAACTAAAAGTGGCTCTTGGTCTTAACGAAGGGTCATAAAGACTCTTGGTAATATTGAAGAGACAACTACTATTTGAGAAGGGACAATTAACTCTTGGAACACCGAAGAGACAAGTAACTCTTGGAAAACTGAAGGGACAAATAACTCTTGGAAAACTGAAGGGACAAATAACTCTTGGAAAACCGAAAGGACAAGTTACTATTAAAACTTTAAACCAACGATCCATATTGATTTACTATTATAATTTCAACCAACGGTCAGAAAAATTAGCACATCTCCTCGTGGAATAATATTGTACCCAAAAATGATTTGGACCGAAAATAAATATATTTTTCAGGTGAATAGTACCCCGTGAATAGTACCCCCACGAAAAGTGTCCCAAATACCCGAGTGAATAATACTAGAGTGAATAGTAATCGGGTGAATAGTAACCCGTGAATAGTAACTCGTAAATAGTATTTTGACACAAAAAGTGCCCCGAATACCCGATTGAACAATATAACCTCCAAACATCAATTATTATCGAAATAAATATCGATTTCCACTAACACAAATAATTTCAACACAATGGAACTATCAAATTCATCTATAATCAATACGAACTTATTCATCATTAATATTATAACTCATAATATTTAATAACTAGGTCATTCCCAGGAAAGAGGGGGCTTTCCAATAAGGATTTCTCCCTATTAGCGCGCAATTAAGTGACCAAACCTCTCATTGACAGAACTTCTAGACATTGTAAATATTTTAATTTAATAATATGAACAACTTTGTTGTCTCAATTATTGATTTAATAATATATCATATTATGCAAATGATACTGTGACAATAACTCAATCAATAATATGAGAGATATGATGCATCAATTACTGTAGCAATAATTGAGTATAACTGAGTGACTTCTTACGTAAGCATCAAAAATCAATACCGTGTGCTACTATGCAACCACGCATATTACTGTACTTTTACTACCGGGTAGTTCAACAGTTTTAACGGTAACACTTCCGTCGTATTTTTATAAAAAGATAATTTTGTCGTTTTTTTTACTTCGACGATACTTCTGTTGTGGGTTCATCCATGATTGTGACATCGTACGTATATTCGCGACAAAAACAATATTCCCCAACCAAACAAATATTTTATAACAACTTGCATACTTTGTAAAATTTGTAAATATCACCCACAACTATAACATTATATCAAATCCACACCATAATATTAAAAAAAATATTTTGAGAAATCTAAATCTTTATTCATAAAATCTGGGGTCTCACAATAACCATAATCATCAAGCTTACCAGTAGACATCAAATTAAGGTGGATATACGGAACATGTCTGACTTCTCTAAATATCAACATGCCACCATTGTTAGTCTTCAGATAAATATCTCCAATGCCGATAACCTTGGATGCACTACCATTTTCTATCCGTACATAGCCAAAATCACCACTAATGTAGGATGTGAAGATATCACCACGCGAAGTAGCATGGAACGAAGCACCCGAATCAACAACCCATTCATTAACTTGACACTTGGGTTTACCCTCACTAACAAGGGATACATCAACGTTGGATATATACACAATCGAGTCATTATCCTCATCTTTTTTCTTAGACTGTTCCTTCTTTAAAAATATGCACTCTCGCCTTATATGACCCAATCTTTGGCAATGAAAACAAATTATCTCTTTCTTCTCAACCTTCTCCTGGATTTGTCATCTTCATGAGACCTTTTCTCTTTATTTCTGCCGCTACTCTGCGCGAAGAAAACTTGTGTTTGTGTCTCAAAATTCACACCTTGATCCTTTCGTCTTGTCTCCTCATTATGAAGACTGTCCTTGACCATCTGCATAGTCATTTTTTAATTTCTTTTGGAGCTGATTTGCTTAAAGACACCACCAAAGTCTCCCAGCTTTTTGACAACGAACTGAGAAGCAAAAGAGTTCAAATCTCATCATCAAGATTCAACTTCATGGTGGACAACTGATTTATCAAACCTTGGAACTCACTCATATGCTCCGACACACTGCTCCCGTCCTTGTACTTTAGATTCACAATTTTTCGAATGACAAAAGTTTTATTTTGTGCATTCATCTTTTCATACATAGACTCTAGTATATATTGTCCATAAAGTGTGAGCATCCGTCTCCTGCGAAACATGGTGGAACACACTTTGATTGATCAATCCACTGCCGGATGTGACTAATAGTCTTCCTATTCATTTTATTCCAATCAGCCTCAAACTTATCCTCGGGCTTGAGCTCCAATGGATCATACAAATCCTTGCAATAAAGGATATTCTCCATTTTGGGCTTCCAGATCGAAAATTTGAAAAGGTCAATTTAATCATGGCTCCGACTGATTCCTCCATAAAATTTATCAAAAAATAATTGAGCAAATAACCTTAGCTTTGATACCAGTTGTTGGAAAAAAAATCACCTCTCAAATACTGTTGTCTTTGATAAATTAGACGGATAAAATATCTGCATATGCCAAACGGATTAAATTTGCAGTTCTACCAAAATAATAACAATGCAGGAAATAATGATTAGACAATATCCAACCATGAGACACCAAAATTTACGTGAAAATCTCTCTAAAACTAAGAGGTAAAAACCACGAATGGACAAACTCCGAAGAATTCACTAGAATAATATGAGAGAATACAAAGATATCTTAATTTGAATACAAACTCAAATTAATTCACCACAATAACTGTATAATAAAACCCAAATAAAACACCCTTTTACGTGAACTATTCTCTATTTATCCTAAAGCTTTAGAAAAGCTTTCTTCCACCCTCTCTTTTTCTCTCTCGGATGGATTTTCTCCCGATTGGTGTATGTTTTCTTTTTTGCTTGGGAGGGGAGTAGCATTAATGAGTGAAGAGAATTGGTGAGATGTTTCTTTTGACCTATATATTAATGGGTGAGGACCATTGACCAACACAATTCAGTAAAGTTATGGACGCAAGCTGCGAAGTTGGAGCAGGATGAGGAGAGTCAAAGTAGGGTTTTGAGGAAAGGGCTTGAACAAATACCTGATTCTGTGACAATCTGAAAGGCAGTTGCATGTGGAGATTGCTTCATGAAGCCGTGGAGTGTTGTTCATTGCATGTGGAGTTGTGGCTTGCTCTGGCCAGGCTGGAAACTTATGATGGTTCAAAGAAGGTTTTATTATTAATAAAGGCAAGGGAGAAGCTCCCGAAAGAACCAACTATCTGGATAACTGCTGCAAAGCTGGAAAAAGCTAATGGGAAAACTTCTATGGTTGGGAAGGTTATAGAAAGGGGTATTAGGACTTTGCAGAGAGAATGATTGGGGATTGACAGGGAAGCATGGATGAAGGCTAGGAGGCTGAGGCTGCTGAACGAGCTTGATCTCTGGTAACTTGCTATGCAATAATTAGTAATACCATTGGGATTGGAGTTGAGGAAGAAGATCGGAAGAGAACGTGGGTTTCTGATGCTGAAGAGTGCAGGAAAAGGGGTTCCGTGGAGACGGCAAGAGCTATCTATGCTCACGCCTTACTGTCTTTTCAACCAAGAAGAGCATCTGGGTCAAATCGGCACTGCTCGAAAAGAGTCACGGGACAAGGGAATCTCTTGACGCCTTGCTTCGAAAAGCATGTTGGGAAAAGTACGCCAAAAATAATCTATATCCCAAGAATTACTTTTCTGTCTTTGTGCAATTAAATATGAAGTCAACAAAATCAATTATGAGAAAAAAAATAACAAATAACCATTCACAAGCAAGACACCAAATTTACGTGGAAAACCCTTTAAAATTAAGAGGTAAAAACCACGGGTCAAACTCCGAATCTCCACTATATCACTAATAATGGGCTTACAATAATCCTCTCAAATTTTATGCCTTAAAACTTGAGGTTACACAATAAATTGAGATAATACAAATTTACCTTTAATTAAGTTGAGAAACCTAATTAACTTCACCACCAAAAAACACCCCAAGCAATAAAATCTTCAAGCTTTTAATTGAACGGAGATGATGGCGGATACCCACGAACAACAAACAGTAATTCTCTCAATTTATTCTTTTGGTATCTTCTTACCACCAAGCTTCTCTATCTCATATCTCAAATAAGACTCCCTCATAGCCTTATTTATAGTATTCTTCTTAATCCATTTCTATTATGGATTAGAAACAATTTATTCTCTTAATCAAATTAGGGATCACATCTCCTTGTCTTGGTCACCAACCACTCTAACAAGTAAATCCTTTTTCAACTTGGATTCTTTTCATGGAATCTCCAATTCCAATATTGTTTCCATTAACCCAATTTCTAATTGGATTAATATCAAGTCAACACACTTACTTGCTCACAAAGAAAATCAATTTTTTTTATCTTGGATTCTATCTCATGGGTGAGGACCCACACCCAACAACGCAGCTACTTACAGGCCACAGGTTGAATTACTATGGTTAATGGGTGCCAAAGAGAAGTGGCTTTCTTGTGATGTGCCTGCAGCTCGAGCAATACTTGAGGAGGCATATGCCGCAATTCCAAATTCTGAGGAGATTTGGTTTGCTGTCTTTAAGCTTGAATTTGAAACTTTTGAGTTTGAAAGAGTTAGGATGCTTCTTGCCAAGGCGCGAGAAAGGGAGGCACAGAACTTGTGGACGAAATCTGCCATAGGCGAAAGGGAGTTGGAAAACATCACGGAAGAGAAAAGGTTACTTGATGAGGTTAAAACTCTTTTCTTTATTTTTCAAACTGTGATTGATCAATGCGTGGACAGCTAGAGGATCGACTTGGTCATTTGGATCGAGCAGAGGAAGTATAGGTTTGAAGCATTGTCCAAGTTGTATTCCACTTTGGCTTTCACTTACTAATAAAGAGGAGAAATTGAATGGGCTGAGCAAAGCTAGGGCTGTTCTTAGTGTTATCTGTAATATATAGTACTATTTAATAATGCATATAAATATAATAATAATAAATTATGCAAAACATAAATAACTTGTAAAATGATGAATATAAATCCGAGTCCTTTGAATTCACAAAGTCTCCTTAAAGTAAATTTATTCCCCCACAGATGCTAAGGGTTAATTGAATAATTGCTTCCCAAGATAAAACGGATTTCAATTCTTAATTAGTAGCATTACAAAATTAAGAATTCATCGAACCAAAATTTATGTTATGTACTCGAACTTTTACTATCAATAATAATGATGATGCATGTAAATGGAAATTATAGTAATGATGCATGAAAAATTATGTATTCATACACTTACACTTACTCAGAAACGGGAAAAGAATACAGAACGGAACTGCAGAATGAGAACGGGACGGCAGAACTGGAACGGGACTGCAGAAGGAAAGGAACGGGAATTTCTTACTGCAGAACGGGACGGGAAAACTGCAGAACGGGAATTCTAAAACGGATTTTTTCTGAACGGGACAGGACAGAAAAATTTTCTAGAAATGGAAGGGAAATTTTTGTATCTCTGAAATGTTTTCCCCACACCATTTATTTATAGAAAAAGTTTGCATGTAACCGTCGTCAAAACGACGTAGTTTCACAAACCCGCCCGTCACGACCACAACCCGACCCGAGTCCACGACCCGACCCGAGTCAATTTTCTCATTCAAATTCCATTTCCAACAATCCCCCACATGAATGTAAAATTGGCTTTACAATATGCAAAATATGTTATGAATATGCAGACACTAGTTCGAGTACATGAGAAAAGATATTTCATCAGGTTAAGTAGCCTAGTCGCTTTGAACTTGCCCTAGTAAAATCTATCGGATTTACTCGGCTAATCAGTAGACTTGATGTCTTTGAACTGTCAGCTTTTTGTGTAAACCAAGACAATAGAATTCACAAAATATCTCTTCAAACATAATTGGTTCTCACGTTTGTGTTCATTTTGGCCTTGAAACACCTCTTGGTTCCGTAAGTATATTAGAGAATTCAGCCTTCATAATTCTCACAGAAGTGGCCCCCTTCTTACTCACGTAGGTGACTTCTATCAAGAGTATCCTGCAATACCCCACTTGAACATATTTCAAGATATAAAAGTCATTAAAAGCGTAACTTATCCTAATTCTCGCGGCAGATGTGCACTGTCTTATAATAGGAATGTTTAGGAGTAAATATCTCCTCAGTGTTGTACTGAGTACTACATAGTTCGGTTTGCCCATTGAACCTAGATCTTGGGATCTCCAGTCAGCTAGGTTTGGTTGCCACTATGACGACTCTTATTTAAACAGTAGGCTTTAAACCCATTCCCTTCGATGATTTTTCCACTTGCTCTCTTGTTAAACCTTTCGTAAGCGGATCCGCAATATTATCTTTTGATTTTACATAGTTAATTGAGATAATTCCATTTGAGAGCAATTGTCTAACGGTATTATGTCTTCGTCGTATATGACGTGACTTACCATTATATAAATGACTCTGTGCTCTTCCAATCGCTGATTGGCTATCACAGTGTATACATATAGCTGGCACATGTCTTGACCAATTTGGAATAACCTCTAAGAAATTACGAAGCCATTCAGCTTCTTCTCCAGCTTTGTTTAAAGCAATGAATTCTGATTCCATTGTAGACCTAACAATACAAATTTGTTTTGAGGATTTCCAAGATACTGCTGGATATCTAGTATAGTGCAGTCCATATTTTTGAGTATGTTTTAAATATCCTAAAACTCTCAAAATTGCTTTCCAGTGATTTTTCCCCGGATTACTCGTATACCTACTTAGCTTACTTACCGAATAAGCTATATCTGGTCTAGTACAGTTCATGACGTACATTAAACTGCCTATTATACGAGAATATTCTAGTTGTGATATGCCATCACCTTCATTTTTAGCTAGATGAAGATTTATATCAACTGGGGTCTTATTTAGAATTATATTATACTTGTTAAATTTTTCAAGTATTTTCTCAATGTAATGAGATTGAGATAATATAATTCCATCAGAGGTTCTAGAAATCTTGATTCCTAAAATTATATCAGCAATCCCCAAGTCTTTCATGTCAAATCTATTTGACAACATTCTTTTAGTAGAGTTGATAACTTCATTGTTGCTACCCATGATTAACATATCATCCACATAAAGACAAACAATGGCATATTCCTTTTGAGTGCTTTTGACATAAACACATTTGTCACACTCATTGATTTTAAACCCATTTGATAACATTATATTATCAAATTTCTCATGCCATTGTTTTGGTGCTTGTTTTAATCCATACAAGGATTTAACAAGTTTGCATACTTTCCTCTCTTGTCCAGGAGCAGTGAAACCTTCAGGTTGTTCCATATATATTTCTTCATCTAATTGACCATTTAAGAATGCAGTTTTTACATCCATTTGATGTATTTCAAGTCTATTTAAGGATGCTATTGCTATTAGCATTCGAATAGATGTAATTCTTGTAACAGATGAATAAGTGTCGAAATAATCTAATCTTTCCTTTTGTCTATAGCCTTTAACAACA
Source organism: Panax japonicus (assembly GCA_020205505.1). Taxonomy (NCBI): domain Eukaryota; kingdom Viridiplantae; phylum Streptophyta; class Magnoliopsida; order Apiales; family Araliaceae; genus Panax; species Panax japonicus. The sequence goes on from CM035093.1 coordinate 24,183,744, forward strand.
AGCCTTGCTTTGTATTTATCAATTGAGCCATCAGCTTTTAACTTCTTTTTGAAGATCCATTTATACCCTAAAGGTTTTGAACCAGGTAGAAGATCCACCAGTTCCCATGTATGATTTTGCATAATGGATTCAATTTCGCTATTTATTGCTTCTTTCCAATGAGAAGCATCTGGAGAGGATACTGCTTCCTTGTAGGTTCGAGGATCGTTTTCTAACAAAAATGTTAGAAAATCCGGACCAAAAGACGTTGAAGTTTTTGACCTTTTGCTACGTCTAGGTTCATCCACTACAGACTCTTTGTCTATATTTTCAGGATTACACTAGTAACATCCAAAGGTCTTTTGTTTGAATTAGAATAATTATTTCCATTATATGGAAAAATATTCTCAAAAAATGATGCATCCCTTGATTCAATAAATGTATTAACATGAATATCGTTAATTTCATATTTATGAACAAGAAAGCGATAAGCACTACTGTTATTTGCATAACCAATGAAAACACAGTCAATTGTTTTTGGTCCTATCTTAACCTTTTTAGGTTTAGGAACCATCACTTTTGCTAAACACCCCCACACTCTTAAGTATTTATAGCAAGGTCTATGACCTTTCCATAATTCATAAGGGGTTTTGTGAGTTTTCTTATGAGGCACTTTGTTAAGAATATAATTGGCAGAAAGCAAAGCTTCCCCCCACAAATTCTGTGGTGCTCCAGAACTATTCAACATAGCATTCAACATTTCTTTTAATGTTCGGTTCTTGCGTTCAGCAATACCGTTAGATTGAGGTGAATAAGGAGCTGTAGTTTGGTGAATAATACCATGAGTAGAGCAAATCTCTTCAAATGGTGATTCATATTCACCACCTCTATCACTTCTTATTGCTTTAATCTTTTTGCTAAGTTGATTTTCAACTTCATTTTTATAAAGTTGAAACATTTCTACAGCCTCATCTTTGCTTCTTAGCAAATATACATAACAATATCTTGTGCAATCATCAATAAAGGTTATGAAATATTTTTTTCCACCTCTAGTTTGCACAAACTTTAAGTCACATATGTAAGTGTGAATTAGATCTAGAGGTTCAGTTTTCCTTTCAACAGAATGAAAGGGTAATCTTGTCATTTTTGATTTCACACAAATTTCACATTTATGTTTTAGATTAATATCAAATTTAGGCAAAAATTCTAAATTAATTAATCTACGCAAAGTATTATAATTACCATGACATAATCTAGCATTCCATATGTTTGAAAATTCCAACAAGTAAGCATAAGAATTAATTTTATTATTATCAATAGACTTTGGTACATTAGCCCATCATTCATGTAGCCCTTTCCTACAAACATATCATTTTTAGTAGGTACATGTAGATATAATATCATAAACAAATTAATTGGTCGTATCCCAATTATTGGAACGTATCCCAATTCCAACTGATTCTAATTTTTGGAAATTTTTGGCCCAACATATATATAAAAATGTTGTTAGCATAGCTTAAACCCAAGTCCTTAATATCAACACACATCTTTTATCCAACTGAACCAATATTAATTATTGGTTACATGGATGACATATAATATATTTATTATATACTTTTAGATAATGAAAATATCTAACACCAAGCTACCATTATGGCAATTGATTCTGCTATTTTGGTATGATAGCCTCTTCTACGTTAACATACAATTCATGTTAGCATGCAAGTGTTATGCTCATCATCAAGTGTATCTGGAAATTAATTGAATGATTGACCAAGGGTACTAGCATGCAGCAACTAAAACATTCTGCAGTTTTAATATGTAAATTAGATTTTCTCAATATAAAATAATAGTGCTAGAAATGAAGCCCTCTGCTGATATTTTCTGCTTGTTTGTCGATACAAGAATTTGCACTAGCATATAGAAAGAAAACATTAATTTGCACATCTCAAGTAATTTGACCCATCTGAAATTTTACTATTTACAGCCATTCTTTAGCCAAACTTAAAAAGTACATAATAGAAAGAATAAATGAGGACTAATACCGTAGGGGGATATTAGCGTACAAACAGAATATACTTTCTGTTTTTATATGATAACAGAATAACACACATGACAAAAACTGACATATGTTATTCCTTTTTCCTTGTTTACAAAAAACACGCCGTAATTTCTTAAATTATCTGAACCCAAACAATTATGTTAATCATGATATTAACATAAACGCTAAACATGGATACTGCTTATGATATTAAACATAAATGCAACATTTTTTTTAGAACCTTCAAGTTGCAGGATTCATGTTTGCAGAATTAAATCAAGTCACATCAGTATAAAATATATATATCATATATATATATATATATATATATATATATATATATATATATTACGTCATATAATTTTACGTCATATATATACACTTAAACACTTAAAATAATTATCATGCATGGCATGGTAAAAAAAAAATTGACGGTTTTTTTTTTCTTCCAATTTTAGTGCACGATAATAATAAAACAAAAACATTCCAGAAATGCAGTTTTTTTTTTTACAAAACAAAAACTTGTTTTATAAAACAAATTCTTATTCACATAAAACAATTTTCTGTTAACATAAACAATACTATAATTACAGAAAAATAAATTTGCTTTAAGATTGTTATCTGTAATATATAGTATTATTTAATAATGCATATAAATATAATAATAATAAATTATGCAAAACATAAATAACTTGTAAAATGATGAATATAAATCCGAGTCCTTTGAATTCACAAAGTCTCCTTAAAGTAAATTTATTCCCCCACAGATGCTAAGGGTTAATTGAATAATTGCTTCCCAAGATAAAACGGATTTCAATTCTTAATTAGTAGCATTACAAAATTAAGAATTCATCGAACCAAAATTTATGTTATGTACTCGAACTTTTACTATCAATAATAATGATGATGTATGTAAATGGAAATTATAGTAATGATGCATGAAAAATTATGTATTCAGAAACGGAAAAAGAATGCAGAACGGAACTGCAGAATGAGAACGGGACGACAGAACTGGAACGGGACTGCAGAAGGAAAGGAACGGGAATTTCTTACTGCAGAACGGGACGGGAAAACTGCAGAACGGGAATTCTAAAACGGGTTTTTTCTGAACGGGACGGGACAGAAAAATTTTCTAGAAATGGAAGGGAAATTTTTGTATCTCTGAAATGTTTTCCCCACACCATTTATTTATAGAAAAAGTTTGCATGTAACCGTCGTCAAAACGACGTAGTTTCACAAACCCGCCCGTCACGATCACAATCCGACCCGAGTCCACGACCCGACCCGATTCAATTTTCTCATTCAAATTCCATTTCCAACACTTAGTATGGTGAGGAAGAAGAATCCTCAGAATCCTGAACTATGGCTTGCTGCCATACGAGCTAAATCCAGACATGGCAACAAGAAGGAATCGGATATTCTGATGGCCAAGGCGTTACAGAAGTGCCCTAATAGTGGTATTTTATGGGCTGTTTCAGTTTGAGATGGTTTCCCGTCCTCAACGAAAAATCAAGTGTATGGATGTACTGAATAGTTGTAACCACGACCGCCATGTCATAGCTATGGTGGCTAAGTTATTTTGGCATGACAGGAAGCTTAACAAAGCTAGGACTTGGCTCAACAGGGCAGTGACACTTGCACCAGATATTGGGAATTTCTTATACTATAAATTTGAAATTCTGCATGGAACCCAAGATAACCAGAATGAAGTTCTTAAAATATGCATGGCTAAAGAACGAAAGCGTGGTGAGAAATGGCAAAAAAATTCAAAGGTGGTGCAAAATTCCCACGGAGTACATCTTGAAGAAAGTAGTAGTTGCCCTTGGGAAGGAAGAGAGTCATGCAGATGATAGCAAACTCTAGTTCCTATCACGCTGAAAGCCTCTTCGAGCCTGGTTTATTTGAGAAAAAAATTGAAGGGTTTATATATCTAAGCACAATTTTCTGGTACATTAATTTTGATTTCTATTTTGGTACTTCTCACAACTTTGAAATGTTAATTAGTCATCTCTGTCTCCATGTTTATCATGGGCAATCGGTGTAGGATGTATGTATGTACGTAATTATATACTTATTTTAGGTTGCTGGTTACAGTTGCATGATAACTAGTGATGGATGATGATTCTTATTCAATATTACGCAGCCCAACATGAAAATAACCGAACCTTTTTATTTATGTTGTGCTATGTTTAGTATAAAAGAAATGATAAATGCCACCCAACTAAGATAAGGAAGTACGTAGTTGCATGCTAAATCTTTTGGTTTAATTTAGGTAGAATTCTTAAGTAATAGAATGCCACCGCGTTTTATCAAAACTACGTCGTTTTGATAAAGTTCTATTATATATATATATATATATATATATATATATATATATATATATATATATATATATATAATAGAACTTTATCAAAACGACGTAGTTTTGATAAAACGCGGTTGCATTTTTGTAAATACCATGCCACCGCGTATTTACAAAAATACAATCGCGTCTTATCAAAACTACGTCGTTTTGATAAAATTCTATTATTTAAGACATTCTACTACTTAAAAATTATACTCTTGATCCTTTCTGAATATATATATATATAGCCTGCTTTGACATTCTCCTTCAATCCTCTTTTTTCTACAAGTTTCTGTCACAAATAAATCCCTTGAGGCTTCAACCCCTCATCAAAAATTAAATGAGGTTTTAGTTTGATGATCAAGACGATGAGACCATCAGTTTTTTTTTTATTATCTATTATTTGTTTTTTCCTGATATCCCTACAACATGAGTGTAAATAAAAATATAAAAAAAATTGGGTAGCAAATATATTGCAATAATTGTTTCGTAAACCAATACTCAAACAAAGAGAAGTGCTACTACATTGGCACACGCACTCTCTTTGCTGCCACCAAAGATCAAACCCTCAACGGCATGAAAATCATGAGGCGAGTCATGCCTCTAGGCCAAATATCTTAAGTATATGTAACCCAAGCAATCATATACCAAATCCAAATTTGTATGTACTAATAATAAAAATTATTTGGTATGAGTAGACTTTGTTTGATAATCATGAAGTAACATTCCCGTTAACAAATTGATCATTCATTATTTTATGCAGAAGAAAGCATGCAGCCACACCATGACAACATCAATGTCGGGGTTGGGTAAAAGAAAGGATTAGTGACTTCTTAATCCACAGCCACAGGTACACAACACTAGATATCTTATTAATTAATCATACTCCATCATTTTCTTATAGCCCCGTTATCGTGCAATTAAGAAATTAAAATGATATCATGGGACGGCTATTGGGGCCACGCATTTCCCATTTATTAATCTATCTGGAAGGATTAATGAAATAGTCCGGTTGATGTGGATATGTATGCTGAAGATGTGTTCATTAACTACACTTAAATGATAGAAAATGATGAACAAGAAGCATTTTTATATTATGGACTGCAAAAGGAATATTCGGCATTCTATACGTTGAATATTTTATACTAATAATATCAAAGAAAGTGGAGGATGCTTCCATTTTAAATGCGATTATTTTTAAGCTGGAGAAAGGAAATGAAGGTTAAACAGCTTCATTTTCACTTGTTTGGTTATGATAGGAATCAAGTTTTAAAAAAAAAAAATAGGAGAAAGCAAGGAAGATTTTATAGTTTTGTGTACCATCTCCTAACTTTTGTTTATGATTTCTACCACTTTTTAGAATCTTACGCAGATACAATGCAACAAACAGAAAAAGATTTGGTAGTGTAGGGTAGTGTTGTGCTGCCAATGTTGTTGTATTAGGTAGTGATTATATGGACACCAGCTTGTTTGTTCATAACATGGCAGTACTTTTCTGGAGATCAACAAAGAAGAAACTCAGTAAGAAATGGGAACATGATGTTTTATCATTCAAGAAATGCTGCTCTGTTTGATTAAGACATGTTAAATTGCCACAGAAATGTCACGTTTTGAATTAGTGAAAATTTTAGCATCCAAAACATGTAACAAAAACACAGAAGGTAAAAAAAATACTAGAAAGAAGATCTAATATATATATTCAATAGTTCATGTGACAAACAACAGAATGTACAAACAAAACTACTAATATTTTCCATCCTTGCAGATTAAAAACAAAGCTCAAGATGGCGGACCGACTGTTTGCAAAAGGAAATCACAAAAAACGTTTCCTTCCAAAATGGTCCGGCTCTAAGATAACTAGAACTACTGCATAAAAACATATAATGCCAGTAGAAACAACTAAAAGCACACAAGTACAAACATTATACTACTAGAAACTAGTATTTTAAGCTATGTAAGGATTACCATTAATGTGATGCAAAAAGGTCTGAAATATGCAACCTTTTTCGCAGTGGTGGAGGGAGAAAATTGAACATGAGGATTCAAATGTAGATGTTAAAGAAGAAAACTATGAAAAAAGGGGGGAAATGATAAATGAAAAAAGAGGAGGAATTGCAAATCAAAGTGTAAATGAAAAATCAGGACTGTGCATTCACTGGCTGCTTCAAAAATCAGCAACCACTGAAAGAACCTGCCGAGATTGTCTAAAACCAAATCTCCACAGGGAGAGTTGAACTTGATTCAGTCTTGATCCTTCCAAAAGAAAGGATTCATGAGGCATGATGAAGAAGCTGAAGAAGTTGAACCCATATTTTCTTGGTCCTTTGAGGGATCAAGATTATGAACATTTCCAAAAGAAAGACTTGATGGCAATAAAAGATTGTTGGAGGTGTCCAAATCATCCCAAACAGGACTGCCTGGACCCCAACCAACTGGAATTGCATTGAACCAATCCTCTCCTATATCACCCCAAACAAATTCAGATGACTCTGAAATACCTTCCCCTGCTCCAGAGCTCCCAACATTTGCTTGCACTTCTTCGCCATTCGTTATTTCACTCGTCCCCAATCCCGAATCATCATCAAGATTGTCACCTAATGCAGCGGCTGGTGTTTGCGAATCTTTCATTGAAGCCGTCAAATTGATGCCTTGTGGGGCTTGTTGAGGCTGTTTTGAGGGTTGAGGAGACGATGAAGATGAACCGGGGGCTGTGGACTCTATTTTATCTTTGCCAAGGAAATGCTCAGGGAAATTGAGCCTAGCATTCTCACCTCTTAACTTGTAGGCCTCGCGATCATAAGCCATGGCAGCGTCCTCGGCAGTGTCAAAGGTGCCGAGCCAGAGGCGAGTCCTGTTCCGAGGGAGACGAATCTCGGCTACCCATTTGCCCCAATGCCTTTGTCTCACTCCCCGATATAGTTTTGTTGTGGTAATAGGCTGTATTGGAGGCCTAAACAGAGTCCTACTGTCCTGTCCCAGTCTGTTCATCATCATCATTCTTCCCCTAGGACTTAAATTCAGTGCGTTACTCCAGTACTGCAATAGCTGCTGCGGTGATGCCGCCAAGTCACCGGAAAAGTATGGCTGGAATCCGAATCCTTGGTGGTTTTGTTGGTGGTGGGGAGCAAATGAAATCATTTGTTGCTGCTGCTGATTTTGCTGGTATGAAGGGAGCAGAGGCATGGTATTACTTCTGAATCTTTGTAAACTCTCCATTGATTGTTGAGACCCATCAAAAGCAAAAGGAAATAGCCTTGAAGATGAGGTAGAGGTGGAGGTAGATGGAGGTGGAAAAGGTACAGGTGCTGTAGTAGTGTTATGAGGAACAGAAGAGGAAATAGGAGCAGAGGGCGTTTGGGAAGCTAAAATAGAAGCAGAGGATTGAAAAGGATCTCGGCGTTCTGGACTTTTGATCTTCTTGAAAGGCCTATCGGACATGGAAGCTTCTTCAAAAACTGTCTTCCATTGTCGCCTCTCCAAGCCTGCGTAATCGAAGTCCTTGCCTTGATCTCTGTCCCAGTCCCAATCCACATGGGTCATCTTCTGAGATTCATCCATGGCTTTCTTTGATTTAGCCGCCATTGATTCAACCGAAGAAAATTAACAACTAAAAAGTCAAAAAAGCTCGCCGCCCGCTCTCTCGGGTTCTACAAACAGAGGATTTTGAGATAGGTCACAAAATCTGATAAGAATTGAATTCATGTTTTTTTTAAAAAAAAATCTGATAAAAGTTCAAAATCCAGAACTCAATTTATATAAAAAAAACCCAATTAAAAATTATGGGAAGGATTTTAAATGATAAAATAGTTAAACAAAAACAGAGAGAAACACAAAAAAATGTTGAATTGTATAGTAGTAACCCATCTCAAATCTGTGAAGATTAGTATGTAATTGGGGCAGAGAGAGCGAGCGGCTTTGATTGAAGAAAATAGAGAATCCAAATAATGACTTGTTGATTGATTGGTGTTGTGTCATGTGTGAATCTGAAGATTTGGAACAAAATCAAAAGCTCAAAAGCCAGAGGACTCTGTTGTGTATGTATGTGGCCTGTGGGAGAGAGACGAGAATAGGTGGCTTTATAAGAGGCTACCTAAAGATTTGTTTTGAAGGAGACTTTTCTTTTTCTAGAGAGAGAAAAATAGAAGCATCGTGGTTGGTTGGTTTGTGCTTCTCAGTTGGACCCACACACCTATTTTCCTTTTTACTTTCCATATTTCTTTCCGTTGCTCGGGAGTGTGGTTAACATGAAATTCATTTTTTAGTAGGTTGGTTTATTAATCAATAGAGTACTGATACGCATGCGAGACTTTATGTATGTCAGTATTTTATTGATCAATTCATCAACTTACTCAAAAATTAACTTCATACTAACCGGATCCGTTGCTTCCACTCTAACCTATGTTTTCTCCACTAGACACTTCTTTTTGTGGTGTTTGGGTAGTTTCCAAGTGTTTTGGGGGGTTGGAGATTGAGGGAGCACCAAACTCTAATTCGCTCGTTGGGGAGGCAAGTGGATATCTTCTTTTTTGAATTTTAGAGTTGAGAGAGAGAGAGGCTCAATGGTGGGTTTTCTTGAAAAAACCATGTCCTTCAATCATAAACCCACCACCATTACTCTATTCCACAAGAACAGTTTAGTTTTTCGTGTGTTAATTTTTTACTCTAAATAAGTAAAAAAAAACTCATTTATATATTTATGATAATGATAATATAAATTAAAATAATAATCTCATGTTTACTATAAACACCAAACAAATTTAGTTTCTTATAATAATAAATTTATTAGGAGTGTCAAATTTTATTATCATGTACACGTGTGTGTTAAGTTTTCAGTTTTCTTTATATAAGAACTGATATTTTTACAAGTAAATTTGATAATTCCACAAATTTCTTCTCACATAAATGATAACTGGGGTCGTAACTTGTGGAACTAACCGAGAATATTTGTCTTCTCACAAAAATGATAAGTGAGATATGTAGGATCCGGTTAGCATTAAGTTTATTTTTTTGATAAATTAATCAATTGATCAATAAAATACTGACATACTTAGAGCAAACATGATCTCATTCATCCATTATGGGCTGAACATATTATAAATAAAATTCTAATCTTAGTATTGATTATGTCACATGATCTCCTTACATTTTATACCATTCACTCTTTCTTCTCCCTCCATTTTTATTAAAACAAAAAACCCACCAAATCAAGGAGAAAAAATTGTTGAAAAATTATTTAGAGCTTGGTGTTAATTCTAAAAGGAGAATATGAATATATATATAGATATTAATGAGTTGCAGACTGTTGGGTCGTGATATTTCTCCTATCGGACCGAATGGATTTGGCCTACTTATTCAGTTAGTACATTGGGTCTTTACTATTGGATGTTGACATTATTGGGCCTAGTCACTTTATTATCTTTGTTAAGTCCTAATATCAGACCAAATCAGTGGGTCGACCCATCAGATATTTAAATATCTACACCTTTGACCAGTGATGATGACAAAGATATGACTGACTGGTATCTTACTTGGCATTAATGAGGATTGGACAGTCGGTCAGCGGTGAACAGAGGGGGTGAAATTAACAGGAAAGCTACCTGCAGTGGGTAGGGTCAGGAGGGTCAGTGGCACAAGGAACCGAGTTTTGTATTATAGCAAGGAAGTCTTCGTAAAACAGGTACGTTTTACATTCATATATATACACACACAACTGAGAATATGGCTCTCTCTCAATACACTAGAAATTACATTCCTCCATTGTTAATCTTGTGAACACATACTAATTCTCACGCCTGAGCTATCCCCCGACGGAACAGCCGTCAAGCTTGTGGTGTTTATCATGTTTACTGTGCAGGATCAGGACGTCTTATGTGATTGGGACGTGGCAGAAAATCCTGGCGTTAACATTGGCACTAGAAGGAGGGCTTTTTCTAGTGTTTTTGAGTTATCAATCACAATATTTTCAGTTGTTTTACATCGGAAGTTATGGCACGAATCAGGGGGTTCTCGTTCGAGATCCCCCGGCGAAGCCCGAAGATAGTTGGTCTTTGCTGCTGACAAAGAGCCTGATTACCCGAAGTGGGTATCTCACCCTATCAGTTCTTGGGATTATGGCCGCAGCAGACAAAGGAGCAGCACAGGAGGATATTCTCCCGAGAATGCAAAAAAGGCACTCTGCCTTGATTGTTCTCGCCACAGCAAAAGACTTGTCACCAAAGCAGATCTATAAGCCGCACTCCTGGAAATCCGAACACTTCGGCAAATATTTCCAAGGTCGGTTGACATTGTGGTCGAACAATTCTTTTCTGAAGCTGATAATAGTTAAAGAGAAGCTGAGGAGTCCGACAAAGTCGTTGCAGTTCTTCAGCAGAAGCAGAGTTCGCGGACATTGCATGCAGATGGATATTCTGTTTCGGACATCAGTACAGCAGACTATCAAGGGGTCGATCACAATAACAATTCCATCGCTGATGCATTATCGAAGTTGACCACTACATATGCTTATAACTTTGATGGCAGACGACGTCTTTCCCTCGGATCAGATGCTGGAAAAGTAATCCAAATACAAGAGTGTCAATTTTGCTCTCATTGATGTGAATCTTTATCGAAAGAACTTTTTTGTCATCATTGCTCAGACATTTGGCTCCATCGGAAGCAGAGTATGTTCTTCGGGAAGTTCACAAAGACATTTGTGGCGATTAATTGGTCCGAAGTTGTTGACCTACAAAGCACTTCGGCAGCGATATTCTTGAAAGAACTGGGGATTCAGCACAGAAAGACTTCGGTGGCTCATCCACATTCACTTTTTCACTATTGATCCTGGTCCTATTTGTCCTATGGTCACTATGGTGTAAGGAGGTATGGTAGGACTCGCTGGCCATTCGATGGCAGCCCATTTGTTGTTCTACCCCGAGTGGTAGACAAAGGATCCTATATTGATTTTACCAGGGTGGTAATTTAATGGTCACTATTGATCCTGGTCCTATTTGTCCTATGGTCACTATGGTGTAAGGAGGTATGGTAGGACTCGCTGGCCATTCGATGGCAGCCCATTTGTTGTTCTACCCCGAGTGGTAGACAAAGGATCCTATATTGATTTTACCAGGGTGGTAAATCAATGGTCACTATTGATCCTGGTCCTATTTGTCCTATGGTCACTATGGTGTAAGGAGGTATGGTAGGACTCGCTGGCCATTCGATGGCAGCCCATTTGTTGTTCTACCCCGAGTGGTAGACAAAGGATCCTATATTGATTTTTACCAGGGTGGTAAATCAATGGTCACTATTGATCCTGGTCCTATTTGTCCTATGGTCACTATGGTGTAAGGAGGTATGGTAGGACTCGCTGACCATTCGATGGCAGCCCATTTGTTGTTCTACCCCGAGTGGTAGACAAATGATCCTGTATTGATTTTACCAAGGGTGGTAAGTCAATGGTCACAATTGGTCCTTATATCTTGGACCTTATATAATTGTTTCACCCCGAGTGGTAAGCAAGATTTTGATGGTGCAAGGAGGATCAGCCGAATTCACTTCACACATGACCGATCTCACACTTCGGAAACGATAAGTATACATTATTTTATTTTGTTCAAGTGTTGAGTTCAGCTCATTCAATACTGTTTATTAAATTCTATCCATTAAATTCAGTTCACTTCATTTCATAAATTAACTGTTATATGCCTTATCTAATTCATGCCCTAAGTTAAGTTCATACAGATTAATTGATACTGAATTATTGACAAGAAATGTTCACTCGGAAGTAATAAGGCATGAAGTTGATATTTCATTAAATATTAACTGTTCACATAAAGTTAGAATTTTCATAAAAAGTTCTACAGCTAAAGATAAGGAGAGGTCATCTTCAGGCTTATTCCTTGTCATCGTCACCATCTAAAGAGTCCAGAAGAGATAAATCTATATTGGCCCGAGCTTTTTCTTGCCTTTACTTCGGCAGATTTCATATCCTTTCGCATACATATGGACGATCTTATTGCTCAGCTCGGCGGATTTTCTGTATTCTGCCTGGATATCCTTACGAAAGTCTTCGGTCAGTGGCGGACTCAAATTCTTAAGGGCCCGAAGCTCTTTGAGCTCTTCTTCGAGCTTCTGACGATGTACCAGATGCTTTGATCCTTTAGCTTGACAGATTGATATTTATATCAGCGATGACTTGATGAGTGGACCGGGATATTTTCAAATCTTCTCTGGTTTGGGCAAGGTCTTTCTGAAGGCACTCATTGTCGTGAAGAGCAACTTTGAGACTACTTCTATTTTTCATCAAAGCAGATTTAAGCAGGGTATTCTCTCTTCGAGTAGCCTTCTCTTCAGCTTCGGTCTCTTGGTATTTGGCACGGAGGCGTCCGAAGACAGTGTTTGCCTCCGGATGATCAGTATCCATGATAGAGCTGTTGCCAAACCGGTGGTTGTCGATATTACAGACGAAGGAGTTGTAGAGCTCAAGTGAGAAATTCTCTTCTGATTCTGGCTGGTGAGTGGGGGATTCCGGGTTTTCAGACCTGAAGTCCGAGGAGGTTGGTTATCTTTTCCGAGCAATTTTGGATGATCACTTCACTTGTTCTTCGGGCTCCTCGTCAGAATCAACGGTTTCAACCAGGGTGGTTGGCGGAGGATTGGTTTCTGTTAGAGGTACTTGTGGTTCTTCGGAAGCCGGGGAATTTTCTTGGGTTTTCCTCTTTTTGGCGCGAAGGATTTGGGTCCGTTCGTCAGAGGGCATATCGAGGAGGCACTCGGTGTGATTTTGCGTCGGGATGTGTTTGGGATTTTGGTCAGCTTGCTTTCTTCGGCGAGGTTGGTTTCTCCCTTCGGTAGGAGTTGATTCGGTGGCTTGAAGCTCTTCAGTTGGTTCATCGGCAGAGATTGGCGAAGATGAGGAACAATTGTTCACGATAACTATTGATAGAAAATGGGAGTTAAACAATAAAGTGGGTTCGAGACTTACAGTTATGGTCTTACAACCATTCTTGTTTACTCGGAAGTTCGAAGCTCCATTCCTTAATATGAATCTTCTCTAGAAGGCTCGTCATTTTTCTCACTCGTTCTGTTGAAATATTTCCGAAGTTTGCAGAGATTCGATCGGAAGTGGTCCAGTTAGGTATGGAGGAGACTTCGGGTCCTTTGACAAAAAACCACTCTTTATGCCATCCTTGGTTGCTCGAAAAGAGTGTCCATTAGTGGTCGCCTCTCGATTTGGGATTTGAACTCGGAGCCTCTTTTTTGCTAAAACTCGGATTGAGAAAAACAATGTCAAGGTTGTTTCTTTCTTTTGCCAACACGGACTTCAGAATGACTTTCTCCCTTCGGACGACATTATCTTCAGCATTCTCTTCGGTATCCTTTTCGGCTTCTTTGTATTTGAGACGGAGGTACCCAAAGATAGTGTTTACTTGCAGATGACCAATATTAATTGATCAGTTCAGATTGATAGTCAAATCTCAAGTTCCTTTAGTCTGGTATTTTATTCCTTCACCCATCAGTTCCATGATGGAATTGTTGCCGAACCGATGATAATCAGTGTTGCCACATCTTCGGACCTGGATTCAGATTAGAATGGTTTTTGTGGCGAAGGTCTGAGTTGTTCGGGAGGCGGTGAAATATTTGTTGTTATATGATCGGTTGGAGCAGGCTCCTTATTTGGACCTTCGATCTTAATTTATGCTGCTATTTGATGTTCATCAGATGGGCCTCGGTAAGCTATATTTTAGGCCTTTATTGATCTTATTATAAATTCTTTTGTCCTGAACCGATGCCATTTATAGTTTCCTATTAAACCTCCTGTTTAATAAAAAAACTAGGGGGCAATGTTGGGTCGTGATATTTCTCCTATTGGGCCGAATGGATTGGGCCTACTTATTCAGTTAGTCCATTGGGTCTTCACTATTGGGTGTTGACATTATTGGGCCTAGTCACTTTATTATCTTTGTTAAGTCCTAATATCAGACCAAATCAGTGGGTCGACCCATCAGATATTTAAATATCTACACCTTTGACCAGTGATGATGACAAAGATATGACTGACTGGTATCTTACTTGGCATTAATAAGGATTGGACAGTCGGTCAGCGGTGAACAGAGGGGGTGAGATTAACAGGAAAGCTACCTGCAGTGGGTAGGGTCAGGAGGGTCAGTGGCACAAGGAACCGAGTCTTGTATTATAGCAAGGAAGTCTTCGTAAAATTTTACATTCATATATATACACACACAACTGAGAATATGGCTCTCTCTCAATACACTAGAAATTACATTCCTCCATTGTTAATCTTGTGAACACATACTAATTCTCACGCCTGAGCTATCCCCCGACGGAACAGCCGTCAAGCTTGTGGTGTTTATCGTGTTTACTGTGCAGGATCAGGGCGTCTTATGTGATTGGGACGTGGCAGAAATTCCTGGCGTTAACACAGACAATAATGATGAGAGATATTTATTGGTAGAGGATAAATAAAATATAAAAATTATAATAGAGAGATCTTAGAAATTTACAAATATCAAATAAATAGAAAAAAAATTATACTCTATAAAATGTCAAATAAAAAAGAATAAACAGAGTACGTATAATAAAATTAAAAAAAATGTAAAAACTACTCTATTACTAAAAATTATGCTTCCTCCTCTTCGAACTCATATTTGTTTAATTTATTATTATTATATAATTTGTGTTTACGTTAATTAATTTTTAGGTCATGAAATTAATATATCTTGAAATCAACAACAACAATAAACTGCCTTATAAAATGTTTATTTACTTATTGATATCAATATTTATAAATAACTCAATATTTTTAAGTTTGTCATTATATTAATAATATTATTAAATTAGCAAAATATTATCTTTAATAATATACATAAAATAATTATATATTTGAAATATTGGTAAGTTTTATTCTCTTGTTTTTCAAAAAAAAATGAATAAAATATAATTTTTATATAAATTAAATTTATTTTTTAGTGGTTGTATAGGGTCAAATCACAAATGCATACAAATATGCACAAGGCCTTCACTTTCGGTGTAGATATTCAAAATTAGCAGTAAGGTTGTACAAGAAAGTCAACCCAACATAACGGTGTGTGGTCATAGTCGGTGGGAATCGGCACGTGTCGGTGGTACACCAGTCACTTTCAACTACTAATATTCATCATTGTTTATCTTCTTCATTACTTGTTGTCCTCGTCGCCGGGTCCGGTCTACTGAAAATATCAAGACCGTGAGATATTTTAGGACGGGACACGTGGCATCCCAAATTGACACGTGTCAAAAACTAGGAGTATATTAATCTTTTGGGCTCACAAACATGCGTCATTATGTCACCAGCATCTTATTTTTATAAACAAGGCTGGTTTTGGCGATAAGGGCCGTTAACAATTTTTTTTATATAATAATTCTCAAATAATTTATAAGATTTATTAAAATTAAATTTTTTTATAAAATTTAATAATTTTGATATTATTTAAATGTATATAATATATAAATCATTGAATTCTGTTAAAATTTTAATTTTAATAAATTTTATAAATTATTCGAGTGTCATTACAAAAAAAAAATCGATCGCTGCTCACATTGTCACCCCCAGAAAGACTGTATTTTTATTCTTTCAAATTTCAATTACATACATGCTTAGGCCTTGTCGCACTCAATTACATAATTTTATTTAAATTTTTAAAATTACAAAAGTTAAAACTATTACTCCTTTAAACAAAATGAATTTGTGTGAAATAAGTTGATGGGAATGACTTGTTACGGACCGACTAACAACGTCAAAATTCATGTAATTCTTTTTATTTTATTTTATTTTATTTTAAATACAACAAGTTTTTTTGATTAGTTGTAGTTGTTTAAGTAATTTATTGTAATTAGGTTATATTCATTGAAAACTAAACGAATTATAGGATTACACATGTTCAAAAATTAAAATGGATGGGACTCTTTTGGTGGATGAGAGGGAGGTTGTTATTTTAATTGGATCATTCATGATGTTTTATAATTAATAATACTATCTAAATTCTAATCATGGAGGCTGTTATTTTAATTGGATCGTGATGTTTTATAATTAATAATACTATTTTCGAAGCAAACAAACTAATCATGGCTTATCTACTTAATCATGCCCAATAAAGGTATTTTTTTTATATTTTAATAATTTTATATCGCAATATATATATATATATATATATATATATATATATATGTGTGTGTGTGTGTGTGTGTGTGTGTGTGTGTGTGTGTGTGTGACGCCCCCAAAATAGGTATACATCACCCATTTTGAGTCGTCAATAACATGGTACAGAAACAACTACAACTTTATTAATACAATATATAAACTATGAGTTTAAATACAAATATTGTCATCTAGATAATATTCACATCCAAATAAGTCCTCATTACAATTATTGATATATTATTTTATAAAAATAGTGAGGACTACTAAAACAACTCTCTAGAACCATCATTTCACATCCCGACTAGAACTCACAACATTCTCGCCTCCTGAGAAGAAAAATAGAACAAAAAGAGAAAGGGTGAGCTCAACTAGCCCAGTAAAGAATATTATGACTAAGATAATATAGAATAAATTATCGTTAGTCTTCAACATGAAAAAATCTGATAAAATACAATAGACAACAAGTTTCAGATCAATATTCGCAGCGGAAATAATAATTCATAGATGAGTTACGTAGATAATGAAATCTACTATTATCTATGAATTTAAAAGTCCATCATCAATATTTTATCCCTGTAACATCAATCAATATTCATCTTGAATCAAATATTCATCTTTGCACTACAGGCTAAAGATATTCATCAGTCGGTCATGTTCATCTCAATACCTGTACATCTTTGCAGTACGGGCCAAATATATTCATAAGAAAATCAATCATCTTTGCACTACAGGCCAAAAATATTCAGTAATATCATCTTTTAGGACTGAGGATGATGAAAAATATTTTAAAGAAAATGAATCCAGTGAAACAAAAGAACAAATATTAAGGATTCGTACTTTAAACAATCCGAGTTTAAAAATACTTCATAAATAATCATAGTGGAACAAAATTCAAGAATGATCAAAATATGGATACAATCAAAGCTAGTATCCATAATAGATATTTTGGACAAAAAATAAAAAATTAATTTTTCTGTGAATAGTGTCGTATTCGTGAATAGTACCGTATACGTGAATAGTATCGTATACGTAAATAGTAATCCCGACACTAAAAGACAAGAATTTCACAAGAAAAATACTATCAATATTCCGGTATAATAATATTGGAAAAAATAATATCATTTTAAAAAAAATTCTCTTACCTCGAAAAAATAGTATTTCTGGCTGGAATACTGGATATAATGTCGAAAGGAACTTGTACCGTATAGCAACACTCAAAGTATTAAAATACTCACAAGAATACGCTCCATAATATATAGAGAGAAAACTTCAGTTTCTGGTGTGATTTTCAATTCTAACCTAATCACCCTATTTATAGAAAAATACTTAGAACACCAAAGTAGAAAATTTAATAAAATATTATTATTTTTAACAAAATATTCCTTAGCCCACCACATCACAATCTCAGCCCACTCATTCACAAAAAAAACATTTTTCATCAAAAAAATATTTTATAACCTAAAAATTAATTCAGACCCGATATTCCAGAACTTTAATAATTCATAATAAATAGATCTTTTATCAGAAAAATTCAAACCTCATGTCTTTTTCATAGGAAATTCCATTCTCTACAACTTTATAAGTTTAATTTTTTCCAAATTCCAAATAGAAATTGACCAAAATCCATAAACGAACGATTTTACAGGCTATAATCAAATTTCAGTCAAGAAATGAGGTCCATAAACATAAAAAATATGTTTTAAATATTTTTGGTAACAAAAATACTCTTCCTCCTCATATATTCATATATCCCACATTCATTGTAAAAATATCACCATTATTATATTATTAGAATATAATAATAAATTTAAATAAATAATTTTATCAGAAAAGATAAAATATCAATTTTTAACAATTGTCACATTAAAAAAAATTCCATCTATATCCACATAAAATAAATATTTTCCTTATCATTTAAATCAATAATTAATTATTTACAAATAATATTACAGAATCACAATATCGACAACCAAGCAGTTCCCAAGAAAGAGGGGGCTTTTCAATAAGGATTTCTCCTTACTGGCGCGCAATTAGGTGACCAAACCTCTCCTTAGACAGAACTTTCTAGACATTGTCAATAATGTTATCTAATAATATTATTCAAATAATATGAATTATTGATCCAATAATGGAAAATACTGTGCAGTGACAATTATTGAAACAACAATAATACAAAATATCAACATAGCAATTATTTAATCAATAAAATAAAATATTGAACAGTAATTACTGTAACAATTATTGAGTAGTGCCTTCTTACGTAAGAATCAATAATTGGTGTTATATTATGTGCTACTGTGTTTTAACCACCGGGTATTACAACAGTATTAACGGTAACAACTACGCTGTTATTTATAAATAACTTATATTTGTCATTTTCTTCATCCAATCGCTTTCCGTTATGGGGCCCACACAAGGCTGCGCCGTCGTACGAATATTCCACGACCAAACGAATATTCTCCGACAATAATGAATATTTTATAACCACTTGATTATTTGAAATATTTGCGCATTTTACCTATAACTAACCACATTAATCAAATCAACCCTTACTATTTCAAAATAATAAATAGAGGAAATTTCATTTCATTTATAATAAGTTGGAGTCTTACAACCTCCCCTCCTTATGAAATTTTATCCTCCAAATTGACGTACGTACATTGTAAAACCCCAGATTTTATGAATAAAGAATTAATTTTCTCGAAATAATTTTTTTATATTATGGTGTGAATTTGAGATAATATTATAGTTGTGGGTAGTATTTATAAATTTTGCAAAGTATGCAAGTTGTTATATTATATTCGATTGGTCAGGGAATATTCTTTGTGTCGAAAAATATTCGTACGACGGTATAATTATTGGTGGACCCCACAACGAAATTATTGTCGGATTGAGAAAACGACAAAAATATTTTATTAAAAATAACGGCGGAAGTTTTACCGTTGATACTGTTGAACTACTGGGTAGTAAAAGTACAGTAATACGCGTTGTTGCATAGTAGCACACGGTATTGATTATTGATATTTACGTGAGAAGTCGCTCAGTTTAATTCAATTATTGTCGATTAAATAATATGAATTATTATAGCGATGATGACGTTTTGTTTTATTCGTATTATTAACGTAATAAAACAGAAACATCTTTTTATATAAAACAGAATACTTTATTAAAGTTATTTTATAAATAGAATATATTATATTTTATTATGCATAGTGTCGCATAGTATTTTGCATAGTGTTGCATAGTGTTTGCATAGTAAAAATCTTTTTATATAAATAGAATATATTATATTTTATTTAAAAGATTTTTCTTTAAATATGGACCGTAAGATTAAAGTAAATCAATCTGGACCGTTCATGGATTAGTTACTATGCATTCCATTTTCCTATAAATAGAAGCTCATTCCTTCATTATTTTCTTACGAATTCATTGAAACTCTAGAGAGAGAAATTATAGAGAGAAGCTATAGAGAGAAAATTATAGAAAGAAAGAAGAAGAGTATTCTGCTACTTCACTACTTTTATATCCAGTTTCTGTTACGGTAAGGGGTGTTATTCTTTTTTATTCATGAAGAGAACTATTGTTATTCCATTTCTTATTATTCTGTTGGAATAACCTGTATACGCGGTCTACCCTATACTTGGTGACATTCTTCTATCATTCTGTTGGAACATCCTGTCTGTGTGTTTTACACCGGACCTGGTTCCGTCTTTATTATTATTTCGTTGGAACATCCTGTCTGTGTGTTTTACACCGGACCTGGTTCCGTCTTTATTATTATTCCGTTGGAACATCCTGTCTGTGTGTTTTACACCGGACCTGGTTCCGTCTTTATTATTATTCCGTTGGAACATCCTGTCTGTGTGTTTTACACCGGACCTGGTTCCGTCTTTATTATTCTGTTGGAACATCCTGTCGGTGCAAATTTTGCCTGACCTGGTTCCGTTATTATTATTTTGTTGGAATAACCTGTCTGTGCGAAGTTCCGCATGCATGGTGATTTCTGTTGTTATTCCATTCTTTATTATACTCAGTTGGTTAAAGTTTTGACTTCTATACTCCATGAAATTAATGGAACATCCTTGATATTTGCGTTTCATCCAGTATCTTTTCGTGGAAATATTCTTCTGAGCATTCTTGAATTTTACCCCACAAAATAGTACCTTATTGACAATTTGGACGTTATTGGTTCTTGGACAAATTAATTCTTGAACTTGTTTTATTGAATTCTTATATCATTGTCATCATCCCCATGTTTATGTTATGTTGAAAGTCATCTGTGGCCTGTAGTGCATAGATGGACTTGGTATGATTATGACCAGGGATTATTCGGTGTAATCATGACCGTAATGTTACAAATGATGTGATAAAAGTCCTCATTGTCCCATAGTGCATTGATGGACAGTTTTTGGTATGATTATGGCTATGGATTCTCTTCGGCCGTAGTGCAAAGATGAATTGTTTTATGGCATGATCAGGGCCGTTGATGAAAACACGATTATCTTTGGCCCGTAGTGCATGGATAATTCGTGGTCGTGATACTAAAGAATATCCTTGGCCTGTAGTGCAGGGATGATTTAATGATGTGGATTATTTATTGAGCTGAGTCTCAGCGATAAAAGTGATTAAAAACTTTTTAAATCATAAAAGATAGTAGATTCTATTCTCTACTTGACTCTTTTAATGGATTGCTTGATCCGCTGCTGTTAAACTTGATGTTGTTATATTTTATCAGTTTAATACTGTTGAAGGCTAACGATAATTTATTCTGCATTATCTTAGTCATAATATTTCTTACTGGGCTAGTTGAGCTCACCCTTTCTTTCACTGTTCTCTTCAGGAAATGAGAACATAGCAGGGACGAGTCGGGGAACGGAGTAATGGTCCAGAGGATAGCATTAGTAGTCCTCACTATTCTGTGAAATAGTGTGATAATAATTGTAATGAGGACTCCTTTTGATTTTGTATAATCTCTAGTAGACAATATTTGTATTCAAACTCACAGTTTATGTTTTGTCGTATTGTACACGACAGTTGTATTAGTAAGTTGTATTTGAATTCTGTACCATGTATCTGGCGACCCAAGATGGGTGATGTATACCTAATTTTCGGGGCGTCACATACATGGTATTTCGAAAAGGTGAGGATACCTCGCTTTCATTTTCGTTTCCAACTCCCAGGTCATTTCCTCAATAGCATGGTTCCTCCACAAAACTTTGACTTGGGGTATGACCTTTGTACGTAGGACATGCTCCTTTCTATTCAAGATCTTGACAGGTACCTCCTCGTACGTTAAGTCTTTGGCTATTTCTTCCGGTTCTAACTCAATAACGTGGTTCGGGTCTTTCACATATTTACGAAGCACATATATATGAAAAATATTATGAACACGAGACATACTTGGAGGTAACGCGAGTTTATAGGCTACATTTTCTACTCGGTCAAGAATCTAAAATTGACCAATAAATCGTGGATTGAGCTTTTCTCTTTTTCAAAATCTTGTAACTCCCTTCCATGAAGTAACACGTAACAATACATGATCCCCAATACTAAATTCCACGTCCTTTCGATGAAGATCCGCATTACTCTTTTGTCGATCTTGTGCCGTTTGTATACGTTGTCGAATCATTTGGATCTTTTCGGTAGTAATACGTACCAACTCTGGTCCTAACAATGTTGCTTCACCAACCTCATCCCAACATACTGGAGAGCAACACTTACGTCCATATAATGCTTCGAATGGAGCCACGCCTATACTTGCCTGATAACTGTTGTTGTAGGAGAATTCCACCAAAGGTAAATATTTATCCCAACTCTCTTTGAAGTCTAGGACACAGAGTCTTAATAGATCTTCAAGAGTTTGAATAGTCCTCTCTGATTATCCGTCCGTTTGAGGATGGTATGCCGAACTGAATCGTAAATCCGTACTCATAGCTATAATGACTTACTTGTAAGTTTTAATGTGGGTGAAAGGGAAGAAACAAGAAATGCAAGTTTTTTTCATCTCATCCGTCCCATTCAAAATAAAACTCACAAACACAACCTAAAGTCACACGTGAAGTTTTTAATATAATATTATTATATATTTTTTTAATTTGAGGAAGCCGTTATTCTATTCTTGATTGATCTGGTTATTATTATTCCATCACTATTATATTTTTATTCAATGCTAAAAATATATTTGAAGAAATAAAATTTTTTAACTGTTGTTATTTTTCAAATTTGTATATCATTTTAGAACGAAGGGACTATTCAAGTATCATACTCGTTTCCATATTAATGGAATTCAAAGTATATTAAAGCTATTTTTTGGGAGTGGGGGTGAATGTTGGGGCAAATAATTGTGTATACATAATTAATAAATAGGAACAATTACATTTTATATTATATTTTAAAAGATAATTACAACAATAGTGCACTCATTAAATATTTACACAATTAATGTCTCTAAAATTTTATTTTCGTTATTAGTACATATTTATGCTTCCTTTAATTATGGGATGTGATTTAATTTGCTGATGACATGGCAATTCAGTTTTTTTTTAAAAAAACTGTATTCGCGTTTTAATAATCAGCCCATCGGCTAAAATCCAGTCTAGCGCATCACAAGGCGGCGTTTGGCCGAGGTATTTCCAGATTTTCTGAGAGGACTAGTTTTGCTTCTCTGGGTGAGAGAGAAATGGAGAACAGTAGTGACATAGAGGAAGAAGGAGAAATTGAAGCAAAATCAAGAATTTACTTAGGGGGATTGGGAGTTAACGTAACGGAGGATGAAATTTAAAAAACTTTTTCAGGATTGGGAAAAGTGGAATCCGTCGACATTTTTCGCACCAAAGGTCGCAGTTTTGCTTTCCTTGATTTCGTACCTTCAAACACTAAGTCCCTCCCCAAGCTCTTTAGCACGGTCTCTTCCCCCCTTTTGATTCAGTTTGCTCTTTTTAATTTTTTTTATATACCAGTATTAATGATACTAAATATTGAATTATCGCCCTTCTCCTCCGCCCTCCTCCACCATTAACCTAGACAGTCCCAACTTGTTAACGACATCCTCCACATCCACACCATTAACACCATCCTCCATATCCACACCTGCGATTTTTTCATAGTACAGTTGCTGCAATTTTTTATAGTATAGTTGGTAGCCAAACATTCATACCAAGGTAACCAATTAAGTGTTATTAGGTTTCTAATTTATTTTTATTTAATAGTACAGTGGGTAGCTAACACTTTATACAAATGTAATCAATTCAGTTTTATCGAGTTACCAATTAATTAAAAAAAATCTATTGCAAATTTTTTTTATAATGCAGTTGGTAGTCAAACCTTAATACAAAAGTAACCAATTCAGTTTTATTGGGTTACGAATTAATTATAAAAAATCTATTATAGATTTTTTTTTTCATAGTGCAGTTGGTAGCCAAACCTTAATACAAATGTAACCAACAAAAACTAAAATTGTTACCTTTGAAAGTTTTGGTTACCAACTGCACTGAAATTTTTCTTGGTTACCCATAAAAACTAAAATGGTTACCTTTGTATAAATATTTAGATAGCAACTGCATTAAAATTTATCTTTTTCTTCTTTTAATTTCTGGACTAAATCAACCTTCGTTATAATGGCAGTTGTGGCCGTAATGGATGAGGAGATCAGCGTCCATAACAGCTACACCTTCAAGATCTACAGATCTACATCTTCAAGGTGTTAAAGCGGCGGCGAAGGGGAGAAGGAAGATGACCGGCGAAGGGGAGGAGGAAGATGACGTTGCCAAACTTTGAATATTTGAATTTTAATTATTATTTTTGAATTTAAATTTGTTTTTGTTGTTAAATCCAAGATATTTGAATTTAAATTATTAATTATGGTAGTTATTTCTCCTTGATTTTAGGTTTCCTTATTATTATGAATTGAATCCTATACTAATTCCCTAAATTAAAGAATTCTAATTGCACTAATATTGTAAATAAATATAGAAAGTGTATTAATTGTGTAAATATTTTATGAGTGCACTAATAGTATAATTACTTTCTAAATGTTGTTGTAATTTTGTAATTAAGCACACCTAGAGGGGGGTGAATAGGTGTAAATACTTAGAAGTGATCTACAACGACCAATTTTCAAAGTTAACTATAGCAGACTGTAATCGGACGGTCTAACCCTGTCTGTATTAGTTATATTCTTAATTGTTAAAAACGGACAACTAATACCTGTCCGTATTAGTATAAAATTTCTCCAACTAAAACCAAAATCGGTAGAATATAAAGCTTAAAAACAGAAACACAAAAAATAAAGCACACCGAGATTTTTTACGTGGTTCAGCCCCTATCCTCTAGTCTAGTAGCCTAATCCACGTCCAATCCCAACTAGGATTGGAGACTCACTTTATTAAAATAATACTCATCAATTACAAAATAAATAACTCCCTGTTACAACGACGATCACTTGGACACCTCTGCCCCCTTTGCACCTCTGCAACACCTCTCACCTCTGAGACCTTGATAACTTCGTTGAACAGACTGAGTATTACAAAATAAAAACCCCAAAAGCCAATTCTAGACTTGTACTACAATGGTTGCAATGGATATTGAAATAAAGGATATAAGAACACTGTCAACCAAGAATATAAGAATGATTATCTTTAGATAGCTCTCTTGAAGATTATGTTCTGCTGTCTTGTTAATCTTCATGAAGCCGAGAAAATAGAATATATAAAAGAGAGAGCAACGGCTATAAAGAACGTTCCAATTGCAACAGCCATAAAGTACCGTTCCAATAAAACACCTAGTACTTTGAAATAGTAAAATACGTTAGCAATAACAACTCAGTAGATAAGAAAAGTAGTCAAATAAAATATAAAGACTAGCTGAAAGAGTCCAACTTGATTGTTAACAAGTTTCCTTTAAAACAACAACTCTGTTAGCAAGACTCCAAAATAACTCTGTTGTTCCAAGTTAAATAAGAGTCCATAGATATACCAATTCCTAAAAAGATCTTCAATACACGTAAATTGGTATAACAAAATTAAAACATATTTGAATTAGTCTTCAACCCAAATCAGGATTAGATATATAAAACAGAAAGCATGTGAACCAACTAACATTAACTGCAGTATACTTTCATTCTACTATTAACATGTATACAAATTATTTGATAAACATGACTTAATATATAAAAACAGTTTAGTCCATAAAACATTGTCATCATTAAAACCTTAGAGTATATATATATACACTGACATTCTCCCCCTTTTTGATGATGACAATATATATAACACACTCCCCCTAAATATATGGCTCCCCTTTAAAATAGACATATTTGTCAAACAAAATCTTTTAACATGGCATTTTCATCAAATATTGCATATATATCAAATTACCCATATTAAAATGGCATTTTCATCAAATATTGCATATATATGAAATTACCCATATTAAACACACTACCCAAAGTATGCCAGTAAAGAAGAATCATATATCTTAACCAATCAAGATAGACCAACAGATTCAAATAACAGATTCAAATATCTTAACCAATCAAGATAGATCAACAGATTCAAATAACATATCCAAATTTCAAAATGTTAAGACCATATCCAAATTAGTAACATATCCTGCCAAATATCCAAAACATGTAAGACCCCAAATTTTATGAAATAAAAGTATTCAATTTTTCTTATAATTACTATTCAGTAAATGGTTAAATTGATAAAAAGTTAAAGTTACGGGTGATATATGAAATTTTTTCAAAAATACGCAAGTGGTTATAAAATATTCATTGTTGTCGGGGAATATTCGTTTGGTCGTGGAATATTCTTTCCGTCGGAGAATATTCGTACGACCGGCGCAGCCATTTGTGGGCCCCATAATAGAATAACTGTCGAATGAAGAAAATGATAAAATTAATTTTTTATAAATAACGGCTTAATCGTTACCGTTAATACTGTTGGAATACCCGGTTGGTAAAATAAAGTAATACGCGTTGTTGCACAGTAGCACACGGTATTACACAGTATTTTTGAATTATTGATTCTTACGTAAGAAGGCACTACTCAATAATTGTTACAGTAATTACTGTTCAAAATTTTATTTTATTGATTCAATAATTACTGCGTTGATATTATATATTATTATTGTTTCAATAAATGTCACTGCACAGTATTTTCTATTATCAGAACAATAATTCAAATTATTTGAATAATATTATCAGATAACATTATTGGCAATGTCTAGAAAGTTCTGTCTAAGGAGAGGTTTGGTCACCTAATTGCGCGCCAGTAAGGAGAAATCCTTATTGGAAAGCCCCCTCTATCCTGTGAACTGCCTGGTTGTCAGTACTGTGAGTCTGTAATATTATTTATGAATAATTAATTATTGATTATTATGATAAAGAAAATATTTATTGTGGATATAGATGGAGAAAATTTTTAATGTGACAACTATTGAAAATTAATATTTTATCTTTTTCTGATAAAATAATTTATTTAAATATATTATTTTAATAATATATTAACGGTAATATTTTTACAATGAATGTGTGATATATGAGTATATGAGGAGGAAGAGTATTTTTGTGGCATTAAATATTTAACATATGTTTTGGGTGTCGGTGGACACAATTCTTGACCGAAAATTGATTATAGACTGTAAAATCGGTCGTTTGTTGATTTCGGTCAATTTCTTTTTGGAATTTGGAAAAATTTTCTTCTGCAAAGTTGTAGAGAATGGAATTTCCCATGGAAAGTCGCGAGTTTTGAATTTTTCTGATAAAACGGGCTATGTTCTATGAATTATTGAAGTTTCAGAAAATAAAATGATTTTTATTAAATTATATGGTGGGACCCACTTTGGTTGGTGTTAATAACATGTGGGCTGCTATATTTTTTCAGAATTGGCATGCTTGGATGGCTGGTCTTGGATGGTTGGTGTGTAGAAAAGAAAAATAATATTTTATTATTTTAGTCTCCTTTGGTGTTCTAGCATTTTCCTATAAATAGAAGCTTAAGTTAGAATTGAAAATCACACCAGAAACTGAAGTTTTCTCTCTATTTCTCTCTCTATATTATCAAGTGTATTCTTGTATCTTGAGTGTTGCTATACGGTGCAAGTTCGTTTAGCGTTATTCCAGTCAGAAATACTGCTCTTTTGAGGTAAGAGATTTTAAGGGTTGTTATATTTTTCATGTTTCGTAACTTTGCAGACCTTCAAAAATTCTGGAAAAATTTGAAATGATAATTTGATGAGTTTTGTTGATTGTGTCCAAAAATGGTGATTTTTGGATGTATAGATTAAGAGTTATGAATTTTACGGGAAAATACTATTTTAAAAGTAACCGCTTATAACTCCTTGTGGTTAACTCCAAAATTGATGAAATTTTTATTGGGAGTACATATATATAACATGGGTATATTCTATAAATTTCAGAATTTTTGGATAAAAGTACAATTTATGATAAATGTTTTAATATTCGGCGGTTTTGGCCATATGAAAAATAGTAAATGAATTTTAAAAATTCTGAGAAAAATATATGTTCAATATGAGACTATATTCTGCTAAATCTCAGAAAAGAAATATATTTGGAACTGATTTGGTATTTTTCATGAAAATGGACTAGTTATGAGTAAATGAATTAAATATGTCGTGTGAAGTAAGAAAATTGAAAAATAAGATTTTATGACTTGAGAATCCTATATGAGGTATATGCAGATTTTTGATGAGGGTTTTGGTTATTGGTGATGAGATCTTATGAAGTTTGGCATTTTAGAATGATTAAATGCATTATTTAGTAAAGTGTAAACAATTAAAATAAATTGTTTATAAGCTTAAGAAATATTATTCTTTTAATATCATTATACAGAAATATTGGTATGAATTTTATTGTAGAATTTCTATCTTTTTCATGTCGGGGTTACTATTCACGAGTTACTATTCATAAGTTACTATTCACGAGTTACTATTCACAGGTACTATTCACAACAAAATTGGTTTCTTTTTCTAACCAAATTATAGTTGATTTATGAATATTACTCTTGAGATTAAATCTAGATGTTTTGATTATATTGATTTTACTATCATATATAACATTTTTATAACCCTAATGATGATATTTCTCTTTGACTTGAGTGTAAAGATGGGTAGATTTTTGGTATGATCATGACTATGGGTTCTCTTTGGCCAGTAGTGCAAAGTTGAATTGTTGACTGATATGATCATGACCATTGAATTTATAATTGAATATCTTTAGCTTAAGTACAGAGGTGAAATGATCAACATGGTTATAATTATTGTTTATATAAATTCTGAAATGATTATATATTTCTTTGAGATAATAATATATTTGGCCTGTAGTGCAAATATGAACTGTTGATGAATATATTTGGCCTGTAGTGCAAATATGAACCGTTTATGAATATATTTGGCCTGTAGTGCAAATATGAACTGTTGAGGAATATCTTTGGCCTGTAGTGCAAAGATGAATTGTTGATGAATATCTTTGGCCTGTAGTGCAAAGATGACATGTTGTTGAATATCTTTGGCCAGTAGTGCAAAGATGAACATGTGTTGAGATGAACATGACCAACTGGTGATACAAATGAATATCTTTGGCCGTAGTGCAAAGATGAAATTATTAGTATGATTATGAACATGAAATGTGATTTGGTGTAACCATGATCTTTGATGTTTCAGGTAAAGATAGGTGATGAAAATTATCTTCGTTCTGGATGAGAAGAGGAATTTAGAACTACAATTATGATTATGAGTTATTCATATGATTGTGGACCAGAATTGTTGATTGATGTTACAGGAATAAAACATTGTTGGTGGATTTTTAACATGGAGAATATAATAGACTTTATAGTCTATTTGACTCTTCTAATGGATTGCTCGTTCCGCTGCAACTATGGTTGAAATTTTTATCATCTACCATATGTTCTAAATCTCTGATTTATTATTGATGAAGGCTATTGATAATTTAATTATCTTTAGTCATGATATTCTTTACTGAGCTAGTTGTGCTCACCCTTTTGCTTCACAATTCCTTTCAGGTAATAAGAGTGTAGCTGGGTCGAGCGGGGGTAACAGTGGAATAGGACGGTGGTCATCATTTAGTTGTTATATTTGGTGAATCAACTAGGGTGAGGCGAACCCAACGTTGGAAGGGTGTTTTGTCACTATCATACAAGATGTTTAATGACATACAACCTCGTTTCATCATAAGACAGGGTTGTGCTCATCCACTTGCTGAGTATATTTACGAGCACTACCTATATAATCTTGGTGTTTGTTTGAAGTATAATTCTCAATTTGAGAAAGTGGAGATAATGATAAATCAAGACAAGACTCACCATTGGGAAGAATATGATAGTAATCTTCTCGTTTTTCTTTGGGGTATATTGTGTCAACCAAGGATAATTCTGTGGCCATATGATATCTATCATAACCTAAAAGCATGGCCTCCCATGTACAAAGGTTTCCTTGAGCACTTCCCAAAGATTTTAGTTTCTAAAACAGTTTTTGACTATACCTTTATGTAAGGTGTCACTGTGAGGTGTTGTCCACGGTTGGGACATGTGTCACATTTGGTATATATTTGTATCCAAACTCACAGTATATCTGTTGTTGTATTTTGCACGACAATTATTGTAATAAAGTTGTAGTTGTTTTCTGTACCATGTATTTGGCGACTCAGAATGGGTTGGATTGAATGAACCTATTTTGGGGCCATTACAAAACATATCCAAATAAAACATAACAAAGCCCCAAAATCCAAAAACTCTCCCCCTTTGACATCATCAAAAAGGAGAAACTAATTATCTTCTTTATCAGTTTCAAATACCCAATCTTCAATCTTCTTAGATAAATCCTTGAATTGTACATCTAAAGATTCAACCTTTTCAGTTACTGTGAGTACTCTAGCAGATAAGGAATTGAGTGAATCTGAAAAAGTATGCATGAGGTCAAGCATTTTGTCAAACTTAGAATTCATTTCAGTAACGAGGTGAGAAAGTTCTGAATTGTAAGAAGTAGGATGAATTGGAATAAAAGGAGAATGAGAAGGAGAAACAGGAGGAGGAGGAACAAAAGGATCAGGAATGTTTTCTGCAATGTCCCAAGATAAAATATTGTCAGCCCCAATTTTGAGTTTTGAATTTTTAAACACCAAGTCATCAATGACTTCAGTTAAGTGAAACACTTCTTCATTCTCAAAGGAGATATCAAAATGAGAAAATATCTTTGTTAAAAAACCTCCATATGGAAAACATTTTGATTTTGTTTTGACACAACTTTCCATGTAATGTATCATTAAAAGAGCACAGTTAAATTGTGTTTGTGACAAAATGAGGGATGACAAAATTAAATCTTGGTACGTCATCTCAGACCTACCACCAGTTCTAGGAAATAAGATTGGCACGAATTAGCTTATGTATCACACTATTTAATGGTGTGGTCTCAAGAACTGTAGGTAGAGAAACTAACTCAGAAGTGGGACAATCTTTAACTATCCTCAACTGTTGCAGAACAGATAAGTTTTCAAATTCCAGTGGCCCTTTGAGAGTGAATGGGGATGGGCCAGTGCAAGGGATATCAAATAAAACACCTAGTAAAGCAGAGTCAATTAACAAAGTTTTGTTTTGCACAAAAGTTTGAATTTGATTATGGGCAACAGACAAATTCCCATAAAATTATTTAATTAATTTGGGATAAGCATATGTGGGGGAAAAAGCAAGCTAGATAGACCAATGTGATTAAAAAGTTCAGTAACCCCAATTTTGTGAAAAAAAACAGGGTCAACGGGTTTGCCATATACAATGGGCTTATTCACCATTATTTTCTGAAATTGATTTGCAAATTTGGTGGATCGAAAAACAATAATGGAGGCATTAGTGGTATAAAGAGAGTTTGAAATGGGTATACTCACAGCAACTCGGGTGTTACCCTTAGATGTGTTCCTTATTTTCTTCATCTTCTTTCCCAAATCAGAGCCTATCTTGGAGAGGTTTCTGTCTAATCGACGTTTATCTCTCAGTCCCTTTGATGAAGAAGCTTCATTTTGATGAACCGATTCTGGAGACTCCAAATTTGTCGCCTGAGAGCGTGGAATCGGCTGGCGTCCGATATTAAAGTGAAACCCACCCCTTGTTTTGGCCATTTTTGAGGAAGATTATGTGAAAGCTTGAGGGAGAGAGGGAGAATAAACCCTAGGTTGGGAGAGAAGGAAAAAGAACGTAATAGGAGAGACAGAGGGAAAAAATAACGTGAAAGATCAAGAGAAGATAAAGAGTTTTGTTAAAAAAAATCTCTGATACAGATATTAAAAAAATAACGAAAAGAGAAAACAAAATACTAAAAGGATTGAAATACCTGATCAGTTTAGAATTTGGACCAAAAAGAGTGAGAGATGAAGAGTTTAAAAAGATCGAAACAGATAAGTACCAGAAAAAATCTATTCTCGCTCAAAATCCAATATAACAAATTCCAATCATACCCCTATAAGCTAAAAATATCAATCTTATCCTTAGGTAATCACAATGATAACTCACATAAATCAAATAATTTATAGAATGAGAATTGAATCCGAATATAATAATTTATTTTATTTATTTATTTACTTTATAGAAAATAATAACAATATATAAACATATATATATATATATATAAATTTTATTTTTATTTTTATTATTATTATTATTATTTAATAAAATCTAACCACATACAGACATTCCAAGTTCTATTCTCAAAGTGCAAAAACGCTCTTCGCTTAAAGGTTTTGTAAAAATATCTGCAAATTGATGTTCAGTAGGGACAAATACTAATTTAATTAATCCTTTAGCAACATTATCTCTTAAAAAATGATGTATCGCTTCAATATGCTTAGTACGAGAATGAAGCGCAGGATTTTTTGAAATATCAATTGCACTAGTATTGTCACACATAATGGGCACATTTTCACATATCACATTAAAATCATGAAGAGTTTGAATTATCCATAAAATTTGTGAACAACAACTACCTGCCGCCAAATATTCATCTTCCGTAGTAGAAAAGGCAACTAATGTTTGCTTTTTGTGTGTCAAGCCACAAGGCTTTGTCCCAAAAATTCACAAGCACCGCTTGTGCTTTTTTTATCAACTTGGCACCCTGCATAATCTGCATTTGAATATCCAATTAGTTCAAAGCTAGGAGATACAGGATAGTATAAGCCAAAATTAATTGTACCAGATAAATATTTAAATATTATTTTTACCGCTTTAAGATGAGATTCTTTCGGTTGAGCTTGAAACCTAGCACAAAGGCATACACTATACATAATATCCGGCCTTGACGCAGTTAAATAAAGTAAACAACCAATCATACCTCGATACATTGTTACTTCAACATCTTTACCGGTAGCATCCGCAGTAAGCTTGATGGTAGTACTCATTGGTGTTGACTTTGGTTTGGTATTTTCAAAACCAAATCTTTTTAATAACTCCTTTACATACTTGGATTGGTGAATGTGAATCCCTTCATTGGATTGTTTGATTTGAAGCCCCAAAAAGTAGTTTAATTCCCCCATAAGACTCATGTCAAACTCATTATGCATACATTGGGAAAACCACTCACACAAAGAGTTAGTAGTAGCTCCAAAAATTATGTCATCCACATAAATTTGAACAATTAATAAATCTTTATTTTTGGTTTTAATAAAAAGAGTAGAGTCAATCATACCGCGATTAAAACCATTTTCTAATAAAAACTTGCTTAGTCTTTCATACCAGGCTCTTGGAGCTTGTTTTAATCCATACAAAGCCTTTTTTAATTTAAACACATGATGTGAATATTTTTCATGTTCAAAACCGGGAGGTTGCCTAACATATACTTCTTCATTTAAATAACCATTTAGAAAAACACTTTTCACATCCATTTGAAACAATTTAAATTGTCTAAAGCATGCATAGGCTAATAAAATTCTTATAGCTTCTAACCTTGCAACAGGGGCAAAGGTTTCCTCATAGTCTATACCTTCCTGTTGATTATAGCCTTGAGCTACCAATTTGGCTTTGTTTCTTGTTATAACACTATTTTCATCTAATTTATTTTTGAAAATCCATTTTGTACCAATAATAGATGCATTTTTAGGAGGTTTAACAAGATCCCATACCTGACATCGTTCAAATTGGTTTAACTCTTCCTGCATGGAGATTGTCCAATTTTCATCTTGAATTGTTTCTTTGGCATTTTTTGGTTCAACTTGAGAAAGAAAAGCTGAAAATGCACAATAATTCCTTGTTTTCCTTCTTGTGTTCATCCAAGTGTCAGGATCTCCAATAATCAAGTTTGGAGGATGATTTCTCACAGTCTGAGATGATTTAGGAAGCTTGGCAGTGGTCATATATTCGTTGGATTTAGTCTGTGGTATGTCACATTCTGCATCACTGTGTTCGTCTGATTTCTCGTCTAAATCAGACGGGTTTGACTGTCTGTTTTACGGTGTCTGCATGTCTGAGTTTTCTACTAAAACGGACGGGTCAGGCTGTCTATTTTCATCTGTATTTCCTTCTGATTTGGACGGCTTAGGTTGTCGGTTTTCAGCTGTATTTCCATCTGATTCGGATGGCTTAGGCTGTCCAGATTTAGCAGTTTGGCTTCCACGAATTAAATTGTCAATTCCTGCAGAATCCTCATCTTTTGACAGATCATGGTTAACTTCATTAAATATAACATGTACTGATTCTTCAACCTTTGACTTGTCAAGATTATAAACCCTATATGCCTTGCTATGTGTTGAATAACCAATAAAAATAGCTTCGGTTGATTTTGCATCAAATT
This sequence comes from Panax japonicus, assembly GCA_020205505.1. NCBI lineage: Eukaryota > Viridiplantae > Streptophyta > Magnoliopsida > Apiales > Araliaceae > Panax > Panax japonicus. The sequence goes on from CM035093.1 coordinate 24,218,091, forward strand.
TTCCAAGATTACTATTAGTATTTAAAATAAAACATTTAGCACCAAACACTTTAAAATAATTAATATTAGGAATCCTTTTATTTAGTAACCCATATGGTGTTTCCAATAATATGGGTCTAATCAATACTCTATTTAGAATGTAACATGCAGTACTTACAGCCTCTGCCCAAAATCTTTTAGGCAGTTTACTTTCTTGAAGTAACGTCCTTGCAGTTTCTTGGAGAGTACGATTTTTGCGTTCCACTACACCATTTTGTTGTGGAGTTCTTGGTGCAAAAAATTCATGTGTAACACCTCTCTCGCTGCAATACGGTATAAAGTCTTTTCCAAATTCTCCACCATGGTCACTCCGAATACCAATTAGCCTGAGGCTGTGTTTTGTTTCAATATTCTTTATAAGCTTTTCAAATTCTGCAAAAACTTAATCTTTAGTTTTCAAAAATAACACCCATGTAAATCTTGAAAAATCATCAACAATAACAAAGGCATAATGATTATTTCCTAAGCTAGCATATCTCTCGGGTCCAAACAGATCAAGATGTAATAATTGAAGAGGTAAAGAAGTTGATACCTTATTTTTGCTGATAAAGAAATTTCTTGTTTGCTTACCTAACTGACATGCATTGCAAATCCCTATCTTTTTATATTTAAGCTTTGGCAATCCTTTGACAAGGTTCCTGGTAGCTAGTTTGTTAATCAATTCCATATGCACATGTCCTAACCTTCTATGCCAAAGAATAGTTTGATCTTGAATAGCAATTAGGCAAATATCTTTATTTTGATTTTCAAAATTAATAGTATAAATATTACCTTCCCTTTGAGCAATTAAAGGAACATTGTGAGAAGCATGAATAATAACACATTTATCTTTTTCAAAAACTACTTTATGTCCACTATCCATTAGTTGACTTACACTAATTAAATTATATTTTAATCCTTCAACATATTGAACATTATCAATGAAAACCTTACCATTCCCAATTTTACCTTTACCGACGATTTTGCATGTGGTGTCATCCCCAAAGGTAACAGTTCCTCCCTTCTTAGTTGTTAATGAGATGAATTTAGCACTATCACCCGTCATGTGTCTAGAACATCCACTGTCTAGTACACATTTATATGATGGTACTTTAGCTTTAAAACACACCTACAAAACAAAGAAGTAGCTCATCATTTTGGTACCCAAATCTGTTTGGGTCCGGTATTGTTAGTAGCAATTAAATCTCCTTTCTTTACCCAAACTTGCTTTATTTTCATTTTATTACAGTTTGTATCAAAATGTCCTTTTAAACCACATTTTTTGCAAGTAACATAAGGTGAGCAATAAAGAGGTTTGTTCCTTGGTTTATTATTTATTACTCTAATTTTATTAGTCGTGCTTGTGATGTTCTTAACAGGATTATATCCAATTCCTTGTTTATCAAGACTTGATCTTTGAGCACCTAACATTATATTTAAATTCTCTTCCCCTTGAACAAATTTTGCAAGATCCTTTTTCAATGAAATTATTTCTTCCTCATAATTATTTTGCATGTTTAATATTTTTCCATCATTAAAAGCATCAATACAAGTATCTCTCATTTTCAAACTTTCTTTCAAAACATCATTTTCCTTTTTAAGATCATTGAATTCTTCATTTAATTTGTTTGCACGATTATAGAGAATTTTATTATAATTATCAAGATAATCAATTTTAGCATTTAACTTATATACTTCACTTGATGTGCAATCTTTAACTATTTCTTGTTTTTCTTCAATTAATGTTTCTACCTCTTTCATTAAATTATTTATCCAATTTTTTAAATGAGCATTTTTCTCTTTAATACGAATATTTTCATTTTTTAAAACTAGATAATTGTTAGTATTTATTCTTTGTGGTTTTAATGATGACAATGTTTATATGGGTTTAATTGATTTTATTTTGACTTATAATTTAATTGGGTCATGTTATTCAAATAATTTTATGCATATTAATTATATGATATATAATGCATGGGTTATTGCATGGATTAATCACTATGTTATTGGGTCATGATTATTGCTCACGAAAGTTGTCACGTCCTTTAAATTTTTATATAGAATATATATATATATATATATATATATATATATATATATATATATATATATATATTTATTGTGTGTTCCAATCCTGATATGCTTTAAAGTCTAATTCAAAATTGGAGTAATTTATGGAGATTGGAAATCTGTTTAATATTCCTTAAATTTCTCATATTTAATTATGGGGATATATCCTTCCAATATATATTATGCTATCAATTTATATGGATTTGGGAGATATTTTAGGAATTGGTTTTTATGAAGGATTCTTATTTAAAGTTGATGGAGATATTATTTTGTCTCATGCTAATCAGTAATTGCTATTTTTAAGGGATCTTGTTAATTGCTAATAGGACTCTTTCAACTAGTATTTGATTCCTAATTGATTCCTTCACAGCTGAATTTCTTTATCTACTAACGTTGTCTATGGTAACGTGGATCTCCTATTTTCAATCAAAAAGATATAGACGTTGCAGGAGGATTTCAAATGTTACATAGCCGTTGCTTTCTTCCTTATATATACACTGTTTACACGGCTTCTTGATAGACAAGACTATGGAGCAGAAACTCTTCAAGCTATCCAAGATACACATCAATTATCATATCATTCTTTCAGTCTTGGTTCACAGTGTTCTAGTATTTCTTATTCCAATATCTATTGTAAACATAGTACAAGTCTAGGTTGGCTTGGTTTTTTTTTTATTTTAGTAATATTCAGGCTGTACAACGAAGGTATCAAAGTCTCAGAGGTGAGAGGTGTTGCAGAGGTGCAAAGGGGGCAGAGGTGTCCAATCGATCGTCGTTGTAACAGGGAGTTTTATTGTCTTTGTAATTGCTGAATATTATTTTAATAAAGTGAGTCTCCAATCCTAGTTGGGATTGGACGTGGATTAGGCCACTAGAGTAGAGGATAGGGGCTGAACCACGTAAAAATCTCGGTGTGATTTTCTACTTGTTATCTTTCGTTTTTAACTGTTAATATTCTGCAGTTTTTGTTTGTTTGCGTCGAAAAAGTTTTACACTAATCCGGACAGGCATTAGCTGTCCGTTTTTAACAGTTAAGAATATAACTAATACGGACAGGGTTAGACCGTCCGATTACAGTCTGCTATAGTTAACTTTGAAAATTGGTCGTTGTAGATCACTTCTAAGTATTTACACCTATTCACCCCCCCTATAGGTGTGCTTAATTACAGAATTACATTTGGTATCAAAGCAAGGCTCTACTAATATTGATCTTTGCAGGTCGTAGGGAAAGATCCTATGGCACACCTTAGTTTTCAAGAAGGTCAATCCACAAGCCGACCACCGTTGTTGCTCGGAAGTGAAAACTTTAACTTTTGGAAGTTTAGAATGATGATTTATCTCAAACGAGACCCATGGGAATGGTGGGTTGTTGAGAATGGCCCTGTCATTCCAAGACATGATAATGGAAAACCGAAGACTCTCAAGGAAATGGATTCAAATGAATCATATATGGTATCCTACGACTCCAAAGCCATGAACACGCTGCTAAGTGGGATGATTCAAGCTAAAATTGACAAAGTTTCTGCATGCACAACTGCTAAAGAAATATGGGATACAATCGTCATGAGCCATGAGGGAACTACAAGGTAAAAGAAGTCAAATTAAGTTTACTAATGCAAGAATATGAACTTTTCAGGTTAGAGAAGAATGAAACCATCAAAGAAGCTCAAGCTAGATTCCTCACTCTTATGAACTCTCTAAGTATGCTTGGCCGGAAAATTGATCAAAGGGAGATAAATAGAAAGATTCTTAGAGTCATGCCCAAACGATTTGCACCAAAAGTAACAACTCTTCAAGACTCAACTACAATCAGTACTATGGATACTCTAACATTGTTTGGAGAACTTGAAGAATTTGAAAATCAACTAAAGAGGTATGATGAAGAGGATGAAGCACCAATAAAAAAAACATTGGCACTTCAAGTCGAGAGCAACAATGAAAGTGATCACGAAGATTTTGATGAAGAAATTGAAATGCTCTCAAGAAAACTCAAGAGACTACTTCAAAGAAAGAAACAAAGGAAAAATCAAAAAGGTAGCTCAACTCCAGTGAGTAAGTCCAAAACGGAACAAGAAGAAGAAACTGTCCAACTCTGTTTCATGGGACTAGAAGATGATGATAAATTTGAGGTAACAAATTTTCATGAAGCTTCTAAACTATCTATACCTGATTATATTGCTTTACAAAAAGAAAATCAACAGCTCAAAAAGAAAACTGCTTATTTTAAGAATTGTGTAGATGAGCTAATGAATGAAGTTAAGACGCTTATTAAAGAGAGAAAAGAAAATGAATATCTTAAAAATGAAAATGAAGTGTTAAAAGAAAATTTAAAAATGAGAGATGCATGCATAGATGCTTTTAATGATGGAAAAATGATGTATATGCAACATGATGATAATGTAACAAATGCAAAAATAGCATCTTTAAAAAATGATCTTGCTAAATTTGTGCAAGGAGAAGAGAATTTAAATATTAAGTTAGGTGCACAAAGGTTTAGTCTTGATAAACAAGGAATTGGGTATAATCCTGTTAAAAATGTGAAAAATAGAACAAATGATAATATTAAAATGATTAATAGTAAACCAAGGTCTAAGCCACTTTATTGTTCACCGTTTGTTACTTGTAGAAAATGTGGTTTTAAAGGTCATTTTGATTCTAATTGTGATAAAATTAGAATAAAACAAATTTGGGTAAAGAAATGTGATTTATATGCTACTAACCCAAAAGGCCCCAAGAAGATTTGGGTACCAAAAAGGTAGAGACTATTTGTTCATTTTGTAGATGTCTCAAGGTCAAAAAGGAGACGAATAGTAGTTATCTATAAATTATTTGGCGGAATCTGTAAGTACCTCATATTATTTTTTAATAATGTTTTAATTAGATATATGAATTTTCTAACACGGGTTCATAATATTATTTATTCAAATTTTTTTTTATGCTTTCCATATTTAATACACATGACAATCATGATGCGGAATATGTAATTGTATTTTTTATGAACTTAACCATGATCTATCAAAGGAAGAGAATGAGAATTCTGCAGGAAATAATAAATTGAGTCGATTAAGCCAAACTGCTAAATCCGGACATCCTAAGTCGTCCGAATTAGAAGGAAAAACAACTGAAATCAGACATCCTAAGCCGTCCGAATTAGAAGGAAAAATAGCTGAAATCAGAGAGCCTAACCCGTCCGTTTGAGTAGAAAACTCAGAAATAAAGACGCCAAAAAACAGACGGCCAGACCCGTCCGATTTAGAAGAAAATTTAGACGAACACACTGATGCAGAATGTGTCATACCACAATTTGAATCTCTCAAACAGATGACTACAACAAGGCTTCCTAAACCATCTAGAATTGTAAGAAATCATCCTCCAAACTTGATCATAGGATATCCCGACACATTGGATGATCAAAAGAAGTGTTTTTGAAGAGATTTGATTATGAAAATCCAAAATCGAAAACTTCAAAGCACATCTAGCAAGTTTACTATTGGTAACCACAATGTTGATAAATAAGTAACAAATCACAAAGGTATGATCGTATTGTTTACTTGCTATATGTGATTTTGTTATAAACTTGCTCCAATGATATTCTTTATCTTTGAACTTATTCTTTTCATATTGACAAATGGGGCGAGATATCTATTTAGCTACATTGATATGAATTATTTTTTGTTAATGACAACGGGGGAGATATATTTGGGTAATGATGATTATGTTTTAATTAACTTGTGCTTAATGATTTTTTTTGATAATGACAAAGGGGGAGAGATATTGGTATTTGAATTAGTATTCATGTTGGTAGTGAGATACTATATTGTGCTACTATATGCAATGATGGTTATTGTGTCATTTTGTTGCTCCTTAATATGCATAAATTTAGGGGGAGCCTTATAAATAGGGGGAGTATATAAATTCAAAAGGTAATATATTATCATCATCAAAAAGGGGGAGAATGTTAGTATTTATTCTTTGTGGTTTTAATGATGACAATGTTTATATTGGTTTAATTGATTTTATTTTGACTTATAATTTAATTGGGTCATGTTATTCAAATAATTTTATGCATATTAATTATATGATATATAATGCATGGGTTATTGCATGGATTAATCATTATGTTATTGGGTCATGATTATTGCTCACGAAAGTTGTCACATCCCTTAAATTTTTATATAGAATATATATATATATATATATATATATATATATATATATATATATATATATATATGTTTTCCAATCCTGATATGCTTTAAAGTCTAATTCAAAATTGGAGTAATTTATGGAGATTGGAAATCAGATTAATATTCCTTAAATTTCTCATAATTTATTGTGGGATAATATCCAATATATATATATATATATATATATATATATATATATATATATATATATATATATATATATATATATATATATTTATTTATTGTGTGTTCCAATCCTGATATGCTTTAAAGTCTAATTCAAAATTGGAGTAATTTATGGAGATTGGAAATCTGTTTAATATTCCTTAAATTTCTCATATTTAATTATGGGGATATATCTTTCCAATATATATATATTATGCTATCAATTTATATGGATTTGGGAGATATTTTAGGAATTGGTTTTTATGAAGGATTCTTATTTAAAGTTGATGGAGATATTATTTTGTCTCATGCTAATCAGTAATTACTATTTTTAAGGGATCTTGCTAATTGCTAATAGGACTCTTTCAACTAGTATTTGATTCCTTCACAGCTGAATTTCTTTATCTACTAACGTTGTCTATGGTAACGTGGATCTCCTATTTTCAATCAAAAAGATATAGACGTTGCAGGAGGATTTCAAATGTTACATAGCCGTTGCTCTCTTCCTTATATATACATTGTTTACACGGCTTCTTGATAGACAAGACTACGAAGCAGAAACTCTTCAAGCTATCCAAGATACACATCAATTATCATATCATTCTTTCAGTCTTGGTTCACAGTGTTCTAGTATTTCTTATTCCAATATCTATTGTAAACATAGTACAAGTCTAGGTTGGCTTGGGGTTTTTTTTATTTTAGTAATATTCAGGCTGTACAACGAAGGTATCAAAGTCTCAGAGGTGAGAGGTGTTGCAGAGGTGCAAAGGGGGCAGAGGTGTCCAATCGATCGTCGTTGTAACAGGGAGTTTTATTGTCTTTGTAATTGCTGAATATTATTTTAATAAAGTGAGTCTCCAATCCTAGTTGGGATTGGACGTGGATCAGGCCACTAGAGTAGAGGATAGGGGCTGAACCACGTAAAAATCTCGGTGTGATTTTCTACTTGTTTGCTTTCATTTTTAACTGTTAATATTCTGCAATTTTTGTTTGTTTGCGTCGAAAAAGTTTTACACTAATCCGGACAGGCATTAGTTGTCCGTTTTTAACAGTTAATATTCTGCAATATTGTTTACGTCGAAAAAGTTTTACACTAATCCGGACAGGCATTAGCTGTCCGTTTTTAACAGTTAAGAATATAACTAATACGGACAGGGTTAGACCGTCCGATTACAGTCTGCTATAGTTAACTTTGAAAATTGGTTGTTGTAGATCACTTCTAAGTATTTACACCTATTCACCCCCCCTCTAGGTGTGCTTAATTACAGAATTACATTAATCAGAAATAGAAATATCACCAAGTTCAGAGTTTACCTCAGATGATTCTTGATTGCATAATCCAGTGAAACACAGTTGAGCAGTTTCATCTTCTTCTTGATCTTCATGATTAGACTCATCATCGCTCCATGTCATCAATGCCTTTCCTTTTGAATTGCTTGCTTTGTTCTTCCTTTTTAATTGGAAGCAGTCTCTCTTGAAATGTCTGGGCCTTCCACATTCAAAACAGGTATCTTCTTGTGGCTTTTGCTTGGCATCTTTCTTGTTGTTGAATGTCTTGCCTTGAAACTTTGATTTATTCTTCTTTCTAATCAGCTCTCTCAATTTTTGGGACATCATAGCTATTTCTTCATCCGAGTCTTCATCATCACCTTCTATGTAGCTTTCGACTTGAAGAGCTAAGGTCTTCCTTTTAGGTCATTCATCTTCTTCCTCATACCTCTTTAGTTAATTTTCGAATTCTTCAAGTTCTCCAAACAAAGTTAGAGTTTTCATCGTACTGATTGTAATTGAGTCTTGAAGAGTTGTTACTTTTGGTGCAAATCGTTTGGGCATGACTCTAAGAATCTTTCTATTTATCTCCCTTTGATCAATTTTCCGGCCAAGCATGCTTAGAGAGTTCATAAGAGTGAGGAATCTAGCTTGAGCTTCTTTGATGGTTTCATTCTTCTCTAACCTGAAAAGTTCATATTCTTGCATTAGTAAACTTAATTTGACTTCTTTTACCTTTGTAGTTCCTTCATGGCTCATGATGATTGTATCCCATATTTCTTTAGCAGTAGTGCATGCAGAAACTTTGTCAATTTCAGCTTGAATCATTCCGCTTAGCAACGTGTTCATGGCTTTGGAGTTGTAGGAAAACATATATGATTCATTTGAATCCATTTCCATGAGAGTCTTCGGTTTTCCATTATCATGTCTTGGAATGACAGGGCCATTCTCAACAACCCACCATTCCCATGGGTCTCGTTTGAGATAAATCATCATTCTAAACTTCCAAAAGTTGAAGTTTTCACTTCCGAGCAACAAAGGTGGTCGGCTTGTGGATTGTCCTTCTTGAAAACTGATGTGTGCCATAAGATCTTTCCCTACGACCTGCAAAGATCAATATTAGTAGAGCCTTACTTTGATACCAAATGTAATTCTGTAATTAAGCACACCTAGAGGGGGGGGTGAATAGGTGTAAATATTTAGAAGTGATCTACAACGACCAATTTTCAAAGTTAACTATAGCAGACTGTAATCGGACGGTCTAACCCTGTCCGTATTAGTTATATTCTTAACTGTTAAAAATGGACAACTAATACCTGTCCGTATTAGAATAAAATTTCTCCAACTAAAACCAAAATCGGCAGAATATAAAGCTTAAAAACAGAAACACGAAAAATAAAGCACACCGAGATTTTTTACGTGGTTCAGCCCCTATCCTCTAGTCTAGTAGCCTAATCCACGTCCAATCCCAACTAGGATTGGAGACTCACTTTATTAAAATAATACTCAGCAATTACAAAATAAATAACTCCCTGTTACAACGACGATCACTTGGACACCTCTGCCCCCTTTGCACCTCTGCAACACCTCTCACCTCTGAGACCTTGATAACTTCGTTGAACAGACTGAGTATTACAAAATAAAAACCCCAAAAGCCAATTCTAGACTTGTACTACAATGGTTGCAATGGATATTGAAATAAAGGATATAAGAACACTGTCAACCAAGAATATAAGAATGATTATCTTTAGATAGCTCTCTAGAAGATTATGTTCTGCAGTCTTGTTAATCTTCATGAAGCCGAGAAAACAGAATATATAAAAGAGAGAGTAACGGCTATAAAGAACGTTCCAATTGCAACAGCCATAAAGTATCGTTCCAATAAAACAGCTAGTACTTTGAAATAGTAAAATACGTTAGCAATAACAACTCAGTAGATAAGAGAAGTAGTCAAATAAAATATAAAGACTAGCTGAAAGAGTCCAACTTGATTGTTAACAAGTTTCCTTTAAAACAACAACTCTGTTAGCAAGACTCCAAAATAACTCTGTTGTTCCAAGTTAAATAAGAGTCCATAGATATACCAATTCCTAAAAAGATCTTCAATACACGTAAATTGGTATAACAAAATTAAAATATATTTGAATTAGTCTTCAATCCAAATCAGGATTAGATATATAAAACAGAAAGCATGTGAACCAACTAACATTAACTGCAGTATACTTTCATTCTACTATTAACATGCATACAAATTATTTGATAAACATGACTTAATATATAAAAACAGTTTAGTCCATAAAACATTGTCATCATTAAAACCTTAGAGTATATATATATACTAACAGTTGTATATTATTGTAAAGGACTCTAAATAAATATTATTATTTTAGTGAGATTGGGCTGGGCTGCGGGGTGAGGGTGGAGGTTGGGGTTGGGGGCTGGGCCCATGGGGTGGGGATGTGTCATCAAATTATGCTAAGCAACAGTTAGAGATAACTAAATGTACTTGATGCATGTGATTGAATATATATTTAATATATAAATTAATTGTTTAAAAACATTATATAGAGAGAAAATACATAGAGAGAAGGAAAAAATTAAATTAAATTATATAATATAAATGAATTATTTTAAATTTTTAATTAATTAAGGAAGGATATATTAATTATTTAAATTAGTAATTCGTTACACTAAAGGTGTTAAGTTTATTATGGATTAATTCCATAATTAGTGGAATGATTTTTATACATAATTATAAATGTATAAATTATAAAAGTTTGTAATATGTATAATGTATATGTGTTATATAAGAATGTAGTGTAATAATGCATACATGTTGATGTATTGACTATACAAAGTGCATAAAACTATTACAGACTAATATGAGTCAAAACTAGTCAAATAGTTCTAAAATGTATTTATAATAATAATATAGGTCTAAAACCAAACCAATTCATAACATAAAAACTAATTAACCAACCCAATAGATCATAGTGATTTTGGTTAACTATATGATTTTTAACCTAAATTTGCCGGACCTAATAATTAGCTTGGTATTATCTGCATGTATAATTATGTATCTGCATAAAGAGCAAGGAATTGAAGGTTTTCGAAACTTAGGTGCAGTGATCAAAACATACCACAACTTTGTTTACCGAAGTATTCACAGCTTGCAAAATCAAGCACATTTCCAAATCGCAGAGATCAATATTCTTCCATTCTGCGTGTCGACATTAATCACTATTGCCTTGATATTCTTTGAACACCAAATCAAGTTCCTCAAAACAACTTGAGGAACCATCATTGCCATAAAAATACGAAATTAATATTTCTGCACATGGTCCCCAGTTATTAACTAAATTCATACATTTATGCCCAACTTGCCTCTAGTTGACACGATACGATTGCTCTCCCTTTTTGCACATCTTAATTTCTATTTGTTATGCATCATTCAGTCATCATACAAAGCTACCATTTCAAGAAAGTGGTAGTATGAAGTTTATTTTTGGGTAAGTTGGTTAATTGATCAATAGAGTCCTGACACGCACGTAGGTAAATTAATAATAATAATGTATGAATTTAGGTTCATAGTAGGGAAATATGGATGAATTTTTCATTGTGCTAACACAAAAATGAACTACAAGTTAACATCCTCTAACCATACTAAATGAAAAATAATCAAACAATGTTAAGCATGGGAGATTTGCACATAACAAAGGCTACATACTAGTCTACTACTATGTGTGTGCAGAGTGCCCCCCTGTTCTACCCAAGTCACTGCTTGCTCTCCTGGTTCTTCTTCTTCTGCAATACCTCTTTCTTGAGAGCCATAAATTTTGCTGCTAATTCATCGTAATCTGGTAGCTTTGGATGGACATGAGGAGAAGTAGAGTATGCATTGCTCAAAAGATCACTAGGCTGCTGAAATGGGAATGAATTGGACCGGAGAAAGTTGTTACCCTGAATATCCTTGGGCCTTTCTGGTGGCATAGTCATGGCCCTCAAGTAAGTTTGTTGATTTTCTCCTTTTCTAATCCAGGGGCTAACCTTTTCTGATTCTTCTTCCAATTGAGTTTTTCGTTTATTAGGCAGCAGGTCATCAAGAAAGTTTATTTTGTCGCGCATTGACTGAGGTACTAACAACAATCCTTCTTCTTCCATGTTAATAGGGGCTCCATTGCAGGTCCCATGTAATGGTGGACTTTCTGAATCATCTACGTCATCACTACCAGATACGTAACATGGTTTTTCCAAGCTGCAGTTACTCACCATTTCGCCAGAGGGATGGTCTAATTTAGAATAACATGATCTTCGCCCAGTACCTTTCATTTGCGTTTTCTTCAGATTCTCTCTCGGATTATGATAAGATTTACAGTTTTGATTTGTTAAATTCCCATAATAAATGGCACATTCAATATCATTGACAATTCTGTTCTCCAATGAAAATGATCTCTTTCTCAATCTATTCCCATCTTCTTTCCTACTCTTTCTAGAGGATCTTGATCCTCCCTTCTCAGTCATTGAACCATATTTCTCAACCAATTCTCCATCATACCCAACCTCAAATTTTTTGCTTGTGGGAATAATAGATGGTTTGAACATAAAAAGTCTTTGATCTTGGAATTTACCATCTTTGTTCACGGGAGACTGAAACTCCTCAATGTCATCAAGATATACCATTTCTTCTGGCATATGATCAGATGAACTTTCTGAAGAAGACTCTTCAACTATATCACCTTTCTTGCACCTCTCGTGGATATATTGTATTGGTTTCATTAGAGTTCTTTTGCGGGCTGAAGAAAAATCAACCCGTACAGTCTTCCCTTCATCCTTTGTAATATTTGAAGCCTGCCTTTGAGATTCTTCGCATCTGTAACTACTAGCATAAATGCCATTATCTGGGATTATTTCGCCTTTGTTGTAGATTTTGTTTTCTTGAATTTCAGAATGTGGCAAAAGCTGCTGTTGTTGTCGCCACTCAGAAGTGTACTCAAGTGCCAAAGGTTCTGTTTGGAGGCAGCTAGTCCAAGCTATTTCATCCACCAAGTTATACTTGACATCATTAGGCACCGACTTTATAGAGAGATTTTCTCTTATCTGTTTGTGAAAAAACTCGAGGATTAGTAATTATGGTCAATGTAGTTACATCGATGATACTAATTCAGTTTAGAGAGATTTAAGTTAGAGTACCGTCAGGTTCACAAGATTTCCAGGAAGTAATTCAAGAGCAACCGTTGTAAATCTTTGCCCATAACGCTCCCCAAAGAGCCTTCGAATCATAACAAGCTCTGGTAAATCCCCACATCTGGCAGATGCAAACACAAGACTTGACACCGCCTCATTGATGTCACTAGGACAGTCCCTGAAACAAGAAAAGCAACCACACTTTAACACCAATTAAAGGAATTACACGCGTTCTGCTAGCTAGATCTTCTGTCGCGTTAATTCTTTTCTTGGTGTATCATTTTTTTTTTCCAAGTTCTTAATATAAAAACATGGTACATTTATAACATTCAAATAGAACAAAAAGCAATTTCACACTTGTGCTTTCGGATGTAGGGAAGGTGGATTATGATGAATTCACAGAAATGATCCAGCAGATCATATACTGTCACTATGCTTTCATCCTTGAAGATCTGCTCAACCTGAAAATCAGTTTGAAAAAAAAAAGAGGTTACATTCCATCCCTTGGTGCTAACAAGATTTATAACTAATAACACATAAGTAAGTGATGAAAATTTGTACACAACCCAAAAGAAAAAAAAATTCAAGGAAATGTGCAGAATTAAATATATAATTGTAGCATTTCAATGAATTATTCTTGATGTAACACAAACACATTTAAATATTTGTAGAGTTGCATATATATGAATGGCAACAGACAAAGACATAGTAGTAAAAAAAAATAACTCAATCAACAGGGGATGATGCTTGTCTTGTTGGGCAGTTTAGTTTTTATACAAATGGCTGCAGGCAAAATATTAATAAAACTTTAGACATACCCGATCGAAGGCATTTTGTTCATGGCCGTAGCTGAGAAGCTGAGCAACATCTTCCCTTAATTGCCGAACAATTGAACATCTCTTGTTCTTGAGCAGTTTGAGGCGGCACTGGACCCTTTTAATCAATTTCTTACTGCAATCAATCAAATAATATTTCATTAATTAATTAATTAATTCTAGCTTTATAATTATATATATATATACATATATATATATATATATATACATATATATATATATATATATATATATATACATTGAAGCTTTAATAATCATAGAATGAATGAGATAATTACCACTTGGATGCCTTTCTCCATCCAAATAGGATGTCAAACATGTTTTGTCTGCAACTTATTCCAAGGCTAGCTTATTTGTTGGGTCGTTTCAGTTCATATATAGCTAGAGCCTAGATTCATAGCTGCAATACAAAGAATTGAAATCACTATATAATCATATATTTATCACTCTTTTTAGTTTAGAAAAATAGAAATATACATACATATGTGTGTGTATATCAGTATATAGAGAGAGAGAGAGAGTGGCGGGAGACGGTTGTCTTGCTTTTGGAAACTGCCCACTACACTCCTACTGACGAATAACTAATGAGAGACATGGGAGTGATTTTTTTTTCCACCCTTTTTATTTTCTCATATTATTATTTTGAACACTGTTATTATCCATGGAAAAAAATATTAAGATAACAAAATTAAGTATTTTATCTCCCTCTTGCTAAGTTTATGATACAGATTTGATGTGTTTTGATTTGGTGAGCAAACACATATAAACTAACAAATAATTTGAATTTCTAAAACTTGATTAATCTAACCATCGGAAAAACCCTTATTTAATTAATTAAAGACACAAGCTTTAATTAAAAAGATTAATGGTGGAACAAACCATACAAGAAATCTTTCTAGGTCACTTGGTAAATAAATAAATTAATTAATAGTAAAGTCTTTTCCAAGTAAGAGATACCATCTCGTGAGGATAATACTAGCTCCATGCCCAACCAAAAAAAAGGACATGATGATGTTGATGGACGTACAAGTTTTGTAGATTATGCGTTTTGTATATAATTAATATGTCATTTTTTTAATAAAATTATAAACAATCTCTTTCACAATCTAATCTAACACCACTCTCATATTAATTATATACAAGGGTTGTTTTTGTATATAAAATGGGGTACCAACTAAATATATGCAAGTGGGGCAAATATATGTCCCCTCTTTCTTTCATTTATTTATACTACACTTAGAATAGGAAAACCCATACATGATGAAAATATGCTTATGTTCTATCTATTCCTCTTTTATAATTTTAAATAAATGGTGGTATTTGCACAAATAAAATTAAGATTTTTTTATAATAATAATTAAGATCCATGTGAGTAAAATTTATAAAAAAATATTAATTTTTATTTATGAAAATAACAATTTTCTAATTTTATTTGTACTTGCAACATCTTTTGGTGGAGTAAAAGTGTGAACAGAGTTTGTAAAATTTATTTATAAACTAGCTGGGTCCCGCACTGTATGGACAATCTCAAACTTTGAACGACCAAAATAATTTATTGAGTGAGCGAAAAATTTAAAGTCATTTGTATTTTATTAAATTATTATTAGATTATTAGATAAATAGATGTATTTTATTAGATAGATGTATGAACGGTGGGATTTATCCCAAATTTTGGACGGCCCGGATGATTTATTAAGTGAGCGGGAAATTCAAAATCATTTGTATTTTATTAGATAGATTATTAGATAAATAGATGTATTTTATTAGATAGATGTATGAACGGTGGGATTTATCCCAAATTTTGAACGGCCCAGATGATTTATTAAGTGAACGAGAAATTCAAAATCATTTGTATTTTATTAGATAGATTAAACTCCTCGTGGGGAAGAAGGGAGTTCCACTTACGCAAGTTATGTTGGAGTCAAAGCTGCAGGTCATCAAACACACCCATTCTCTCTCCCTCTCCCTATCACACACACTCATGGGCAGGTTGATCGGGTTGGTGAGCAACTAGGGGAATAGTAGGGGTATGTATGGCAGTTAGTACGCAAATATGAAGCAACTGAACTGGGTGGCCAGGTGGGGATCTTCATTTGCTTCGACGTGGGTAAGAAAGCTGCTGCTACTGCTAAACACCCTAATTAATTATACTACAATTGTATATTCATTACTCAAACTTAGTCTACCCACTCCTCACTTCGTTCTTTATCCTTTATATGTTTCCTTCTTAAACAGTGTTTACATATATGAACTGTAATTATCCCTTCACGTTAATGAATTAGGCATATTCAAGCTCCATCGCTTCTATATTAGTATTAGTATATTATTCACTACTTAATGAAAATGCATTGCTTATTTTTCATGCACTTCAGCTGTTTGTTGCTATGCTTGTTAGAATCGCATTTAGGTTTGGAACTTGGTGTCCATTTTTTACTCATACTTACCCAATTCAAATTCTTATTTTCCTAATATCTTTCGTGTATAAATCGCCAAAACTTAAAAAATCAGACATTTTAGTATCAATAAAAGAACCCATTGTATAACTTCAAGACTCTTAACTCCTGCCGCTTATGAATAAATATCCTCATAGTTTTTAGTTAATTTGAAGAATTTTTTGTAAAGTGAGTTTTTAAGCGTGAGGTTTTATTGTGCCATACTTTTAAACATTTTTCTTTACAAATGTAGTTAATACACAAATTCATTTATATGATCGAGGGATGGGAGAATCTGCAATGGCGATAACAATATCAGGGAGCAAAAAACATTTCTAAAATGTCAGATATTGAATGTAATACCTTAAAGCCTTATAAGCTGGTAATGTAATTTACCCATCGTTTAAACAGCATAAGATGTTTTCTTTTTAAAAATCTCTTAGTTTCTATACAGACTTCATACACTCGTATATTTGACTCCATTAGCCTTACAATCTCACTAATACAACGTTGTTCTGCAAACATTCCATTCAAAGATCTAGAATGCCCTACTGAACATTGATTATGATTAATTCTTATTGCTAATTTGTTTGGACTCCACATTAAATGTTTAGTTTAATTGCTGTAAAATCATATTGTATGCTAATAAATCATGATTTCTTTAAAAAAAATTTACAGAGCTTGTGATTCATGAAAAGAAATGGTCTGGCTTCTATTTATTCATGTTTGTTTGTTTTTTTTCTAAAATTTCAAACATCAGCTAGATATCACCTCCTTGATTAAGCTCTTGTATTGTGTCTTAGAGCATGTAAATTGCTGCTGTGTTTAGCATGTCAAACATACACTGTATTCGGCTTTGATTTATTTTATTGGCCCTTGGTTCCTTTCCCAGATTAATCGAATCATGGTCTAAACCCCTTGTTTTCCCCCCTCACTCCCACCCCACCAAAAATAAAAATAAAAATAAAAATAAATAAAAATAGTGCTGCCTTCAGAATTGAATGTAGAATATTTAGTCATAAATTCAGGTAAGTTTGGCATTGATCTTGAATATGTTCATGCATTATGAGCCCTTTCTGTTGTTCCCTAAATTTAACTGAAACCATTCATACTTCGTTAGTATATTGATATGCATAGGTATAAATTTCCTCATTGTGAATATACTTATTTAGAAAATTATGTGTAAATAATGAATCATGATATAAGAAAATCTAAAGATGGCCAACTAGGAACAAAATCGTGTAAACTCTTACTTTTCTGAAGAGTTCATTCAAAATGATGTGTTGCTGTCAAAATAGTATTACAGAATGTAAGCCATTCCATTCAAAGTTAGGGGCAACCTTTTAGGGTATCTTCTATATAGATGGATTATCTTAGAAAATAAAGTTTATTCGATCCCTGACATGGAAATTCTCATCTTCATCACTAGCAAATTTATTAAATAAGTATTTAAAAAATAAACCATCTACACAATATTCACCTGTACGTACTTTAATATCTGTGTATATACTTGAGTTTCAATATATTAACATGCAAGTCAAAATATTTACATGCAGAGGAAGCTATGACTTGCTCGAAGAGAAATGATCAACAGACACCTACTACAAATGCACTCCAACGTTTGTCTCCTATCGAATGACAGATACTAAGATACATACAGACCATCAAAGAGGCAAAACTGAGAGATCAGTTACGATGTACAAGTGTTCTGTTGTCCTTTGAGCTGATCATAATGTAGCATGAATATCATATTTGCTCGATATGATCCGAGGTTTCTTGTTAGGGGACAAGCTATCAAGTACTAAAGAGCAATTTACATACACCAAAAACTGTCTCAATCGAAGATTTCCCACCACAACGCTTACAGGAACCTTCACCGCCACAAGCAACGGAACTCTCCCGCTGTTTTTGTTCTCGGTAAGTGCCTCTTGAAGACCAGATCCAAATTCACTCTTCCCACTCAGATGAATTTGCATCACAGTAATATTATTGTGGCCTTGACGAAAAGCTGGGAGCTTCCCTGAGCAAAGGTTTGCATCTTTGTACCAAAATACTACCTTGCTGTCTTGACCATATATTAAACTGATATGAGAATTGGGATTATTGGCCTCCACGTTTACAATGAACTCAGTTTTCAGGCTGAAATCTGTCTGAGCTTCAAAGGTTTTCATATCCATGAACTTAACCTTGTAGGTAGGCACCTGGGGTTTGTAGATTGTGTAAAAATATAAAGAAAGTCCGGCAATAAGGAGCATCAGGAGGAAGAGGAAGCAATAACAGCAGCATATGCACTTCAGGCAACCATTTCCTGACTTTTTAGGGTGGCCGTATTGAGGAACCTTGCGATGATTGTGATTTGTGATAAGGAGGTGGTCTTATGCTTCCATTTGGCTGCAGCGTCACGTAAGTAGGTGGAGGTGCATGCATTGTTGAATGATGATCATAACCAATTAAGGCAAAGAGATGAAACCCTTTTCAGGGTTGATTTGGGTAGTGGGTGGGTGGGTTAGTGGGTGGGTGAGTGGGTGGGTGGGTTGGGGGAGAGGGAGGAGGGGGAAGAAGAAGAAAGAGAATAAATAGAATAGTTTAGAGCTAGATAGGCTCCATTGTTTTAGGGGATTGTTACACGTGTGGTTAAAAAGAAAGAATCTGCTGTTATGGGTTGAAACTGATTTTTGATGAATGACTTTTATTTTTATCTTTTTTATGGGTTGGCAATTCCTGATGACTTGTTTATATGCTATTTTTTGACAGGAGTAATGCTACAGACACAAACTATTTTACAAGTTACTGATGTGGCATACTCCACCTCAGCATATTGATTTACAAATTGTTTCAATGTAGTCTCCGACCCCACACAATATGCTGATGTGGAGTATGTCATATTAACAATTTGTAAAATGTTTGTATAATAGTTTGTGTCTCTAGTATTATTCTTTTGACAGATGCACATGCGAGTTTGTTGAGGGGATGAGTTAACTTCTTGCTTTTCATATTATGAAGTTCGTGTAAGTAAAGTAGATAGATAAAATACAACTCTCTTATAGTATTATGTCTCAGCCCCATCAAAAAAAAAAACCTGATCAATGACATTTAGTTCTTTTAACAAAGTTGAGCAACAGGGCATCTAGAGTCAATTTAGTATAAACCTGAAGACTCTGAACTACAACCAAACTTTTGAAATCCTAGCTAGAATCATAGAGGACATAAACTGATGGATTATATTACATTCAGTCGATTAGTTAGCACATTCTCTGTCCTCAACAAAAAGCTGGAATTTGCCGCCTAGGAGAGAAGACACGACTTATGGCTAATCCGGATTTACAAGACCTCAAAGAGCTTATCCGCACGAACAACACGAATGAAACAGCAACAGATTTAACCTTAATAGCAGCCTTTTTAAGTTTCCTAGACTTGAGTAATTTCCCCGAATCGGATCCTAACTTGTAACTTTGCAGGAAAATCAGCCTTTTCTTCGCCCTTTCGCGCTTATAACTAACAGAATTATTCCCACTTGCCTTGTTATAATCACCAGGATGAACATGACTAATTACCTTTCGCCTCGAACTAGTTATTTTTCGATAATTATTATCGTCTCCATCCAGTGGCTCGTAGAGGCTCCTTCGGCTAAAACTCTGAGTGGTGTTTCTTAGCAGAGTATTCATGGCTGCTATACATACAGTTTTCTTAGAAGTAGATGGACAATTCCTTCCCTTCTTTTATAGTATACTACAAGTATAGACATAGATGTATGTGCATTTATTATACACGTTTTGACTGCTTACGCATGTTATTCGTACAAGGTGGGCGCAAGCAAGCAAGCATGCAAGTCTTTAAAATAGACCAAGAAATTTCTGAGTAGTACAAGGCAGCCACACCCTGCTCCCTTGGCACTTGCGTATAGGTATGTATATATAGACTAAACTGGCACGAACGTTCGTGTACACACCATGTACCACTCCCTCAGTCCGATGAAAATTAGAGACATTTTTTATTTTGTTTAAACCATGAGAATGTTTAATTGATCGAGTATTATTATTATTATTATTATTATTATTATTATTATTATATTCTAACTGATGTTATAATATTGTGAATAAATTTTAAAATATAATATTTTTTTATTTAAAACTTATCATTTTACAAATATATTGTTAATTTTAGTAGTAGAATCCACGTAGTCCAAGTCTAGGAGACTAAAATATCCAAAACCCAAAAATATCAAATCCCATGTGAAAAAATGTTCACCAAGTTTGACCACATTTTTTTTTTGTTTTTATTTTGTTCAAGTTGTATTTGTTTACATTAATATTATCTCCTGCTGATGAAAAAAAATTGAAATCTTCTAATTTGCAATGTCTTAATTAATTAATGACTCCTGATGCTGGAGCTAAAATATTGCTTCCATGGTTCGATTATAGTACTATAATAGAGCACGTGCACCACATGTGGTCGTCACTATAAATAGTATTTAATTATGTATATATTAATATTCCAAATGATAAATCCTAGTCCATCATTCACATCAAATAACTTCATGTAAAGTTTTATGATAAAAGGGGACATGTTAGAAATTTATGGAAGATGATAAATTATAGAAGAAATGAAATATAACTTTAAAGTACACTTAAGAATACTTTCATTTCATTTGCTTCAAATGAACTAAGTACATGACAATTTATAGGACTCATAGGATACTTCTAGAGTTACCATAATAACTACTAGATGACTAAATTCATGTACATGAATCTAATCATTAATTACATATTCCAAGACATTTTAAATATATTTATGCACATACATGTATCATGTATTTAGACATTATATATTCATGTACTTAATTAATTCATGAACATTCTAGAATTAATTTTGTTTAGTTAACAAGGTCTCCCGTAAACCAAATTTATTTTTCACAATGTCACAAAACCTTTTGATCTTCCGATTCCTTAAAACGCTAGAAACTCTTTTGCCATTTTCACGGATGTGAATGACACAAATAATGTTTTTTGTTTGCTAGATCGTAAGTCAGGCTTCTGAAAATCAGTTAAAGCAATACGATCTAAAACAACTTTCAAATCTTCCAATTGCTTCATGTGCTTAATCTGTGCAAGAAACTCTTCCATATCAACACGTAATAATTCCCTTTATTTCTCTAGTTTCTGCCTCTTCACCTTAAGTTCTTCAATAGAATCATTTAGCTCTGCTCATTCCTTGCCTCTTCTTTCATGATCCAAATTGATCTCTTTTCTCTCACTATCAAGTCTATTCATTTCGAAATTAACTTGTTCTATTTCTTTTGCCAATGTTTCCCTTGGTGAAGTAATATGCTGCAATTCTTGCTTCAAAAGAATAGTTCCATCTTGCAGTTTTCCTATCAATTTCACTTTGGCAAATACCCCATCATTTGGTGGCACATCACACTCAACTCTAGTTGTTGGTCTACCATTCTCTCCAAATGTAAGACCCCAACTTTTTAAATAAAGATGATTTTTCTATAAATATTATTTTTTAAATATTATGAAATGAATTTGATATAATATTATAGTTGTGGGTAATATTTATAAATTTTGCAAAGAGTACGCAAGTTGTTATAAAATATTCGTTTAGTCGGGGAATATTCGTACGACGACACAATCATTGGTGGACCCCACAACGGAATTATTGTTGGAGTTAGAAAACGACAAAAATATTTTTATGAAAATAACGGCGGAAGAGTTACCGTTAATACTGTTGGAATACTTGGTAGTTAAAATACAGTAACACGCGTTGTTGCACAGTAGCACACTGTATTGTACAGTATTTTTTTGAATTATTGATTTTTACGTAAGAAGGCACTACTCAATAATTGTTACAGCAATTACTGTTTAATATTTTATTGATTCAATAATTGCTACGTTGATATTTTTGATTCAATAATTGTCATTACACAGTATTTCAAATTATCAAATCAATAATTCATTTAAATATATTATTATAATATTATATTATAGTAGTATGATGTGATTATATGATAGTATGTTTTTTTTATAATTTGAATGGTAACATTATTATAGTAAATTCATGGTATAAAAATAAAATGAGGTGCAAGAGAACAATTTGAATTTGAATTCTGATGATGTAAGCGATGATGTCATCGAAATGATGAGGTAAGCAATGATGTCATTGGAAGGATGATGTAAGCAATGATGGCATATGATCGATGATGTTAGCGATGATGTCATAAATTATAGCGAAAAGACTATTTTACCCTTACTTTACCAAGCTTATAAATAGAAGCTCATTCCTTCATTATTTTTCACGAATTCACTAAAGCTTTAGAGCGAGAAAGAATAGAGATAATAAGAGAGAAAGAAGAAAAATCTTCTGTTACTACAATATTGCGGTATCCAATTTCCTACTAAGGTAAGGGGTATTATTTCTTTCTTATTTATGAAGAGAACTTCTGTTATTCCATTATTTATTATTCTGTTGGAATAACCTGTATACGCGGGCTACCCTATACTTGGTAAAATTCTTCTGTTATTCCATTCTTTATCATTATGTTGGAATAACCTGTCTATGAGAAGTATCACATACACGGTGAAATTCTTCTGTTATTCCATTTTTATTATTCTGTTGGAATATCCTGTCGGTGCGTTACGCATGACCTGGTTTCATTATTTATTATTCTATTAAAATATCATGTCTGTGCGTTTTTGCATGACCTGGTTCCGTTATTTATTATTCTGTTGGAATAACCTGTCTGTACGGTTTATCGCATGCCTGGTGATTTCTTTTGTTATCCCATTTTTTATTATACTCAGTTGGTTAAAATTTTGACTTCTATACTCCATGAAATTAGTGGAATATCCTTGATAATTGCGGTTCATCCAGTATCTTTTCATGAAAATATTCTTCTGAGCATTCTTGAGTTTAACTCTACAAAGAAGTATCATGTGGACAATTTGGACGTTATTAGTTCCTGGATAAATTAATTCTTGAACTTGTTTTATTGAATTCTTATATCATTGTCATCATCCTCGTGTTTATATTATGTTGAAAGTCATCTGTGGCCTGTAGTGCATAGATGGACTTAGTATGATTATGACCAGGGATTATTCGGTGTAATCATGACCGTAATATTACAAATGATATAGAAAAAGTCCTCATTGGCCCGTAATGCATTGATGGACAGTTGTTGGCATGATCATGACCATTGATGAATACACGAATATCTTTGGCCGTAGTGCATGGATAATTTGTGGTTGTGATACTAATGAATATCATTGGCCGTAGTGCAAGGATGATGTGGATTATTTATTAAGCTGAGTCTCAACGACAAAAGAGATTAAAAACCTTTTAAATCATAAAAGATAGTAGATTTTATTCTCTACTTGACTCTTTTAATGGATTGCTTATTTCGCTGCAGTTAAACTTGATGTTTGGTATATTTTATCAGTTTAACATTGTTGAAGGCTAATGATAATTTATTCTGCATTATCTTAGTCATAATATTTCTTACTGGGCTAGTTGAGCTCACCCTTTCTTTCACTGTTTCTTTAGGAAATGAGAACATAGCCGGGACTAGTCGGGGAACGGAGTGACAGTCCAGATAATAGTTTTAGTAGTCCTCACTATTCTGTTAAATAGTGTGAAAATTAAATGTAAAGAGGACTCTTTTGAGTGTGGATATTGTCTAGATGACAATATTCTTATTAAACTCTCAGTTTACGTTTTGTCGTATTTTACACGACAGCTGTATTATTAAGTTGTATTTGAATTTTGTACCATATATTTGGCGACTCGAGATGGGTGATGTATACCTATTTTGGGGGGCGTCACACCAAATGCATATTGTGGCTACACTGTCAGGAGGATCTTCTCTTCCTTCTTCATTGTCTTTACGGCTTTTGTCATAGCAGGACAAAGATACCCATCTTTCACAATGAACTCCACCCCATCAGATTTTGAAATTAGCATTTCATCCTCAAGCCTAGCCTCATATTTAAATAATACTTCATCTAGGTCTTCAAAATTTCGTCAGTTTTCTCCTTCAATAAGTATCTTCTTGAATATTCCTCTATCTTTACATATATCCTTGACACTTGACAAAGAGAGCAACTCAACCTCAAACTGGAGAGTTGCATTTAGAGGAATAGTTAGTGGTGATCCAGATTTTCGAAAGACCAACTCAAGTGGTATGGTGAAGACATCTTTTTCACCTTTGTTTATTATTTTGATACCTTCATCTCATCCTTTTATTACTTGACCTTGACTGAGCTTGAACTTAAATGTTGTACCACGGTCACGGCTCGAATCAAACTGGATTCCATCAAGCAAAGTACCCACATAATGAACTTTAACTTCATCACCATAGTCAGGATGTCCCCATCCTTCACATTCCTTAACCATCTTCTTCATCAGCCCATTCTTTTCGATCTTCACAAAATTCATCACTCTAAATATCAAATCATTATTTTTGATATTCAAAATATTTTTCTCATACTCATCCAAATTTTTGAATTCTTTCTTTTCATCCTTTTCATCAACAATCTCTTCTATTTTTTCAATTTCGACAATTTCTTCTACGCTTTCTTTTTCTTCTTCTTTTACCTCTTCAAATGCTTCTTTACTTGGCCTCTCTTCAATTTTTCCATTTTTATCTTCAACTTTCATAATTTAATCAACACAAATTTGTCCGTCTTCCTCTTTCGAGATATCTTTAAAAAAAATTCCTTTTTACTTTCTTATTCAACTTCATCAATTTCTTTTATAAGTTTCTTACCTTCTTCCAAAAACCAAGACTCTTTAGGTAATGATGGACCTTTATAATTATTTCAAATCAATTTAAGTTCATTCCATAACTGAGAAAGAGAATCAAAACTTGCAACACGTTTCCAAACTTATTCATGCATTACTCCTTACAAAATCTTCCTTGTTCTTTTTCCTTTCATTTCTCGAACTTTTTAAAAAAAAATACACTTTTCAAGATTTGAAATGACATCTTGCCATAAATTGCAAGTTTCAAGAAATACTCTAATCCTTATGCTCCAAACTTTGTAATTTGTGACCACTAATTTTGCACCAAACCTAGAAAACATCATTTTTCTATAATTTACCTCTCCAAAACGCTATCAATATGGCGACCTTTGTGACGTGCTTCAACTCACAAACTTCTTCAAATTTCTTCTCAACAAGCACATTTGCTAGGTTGAAGTCTGAAACTCTAACGCGCACACTTTGCACTCGCCCAGCAGAACAGTTCAATGACAACACATCACCTCTCTTGGGTCCTCTACCTTTACTTCACTTTGGTTTAACCTTATCTAAACCTTCGAATTAACCTTAGCTCTGATACCACTCGCTGGAAATTTATGGAAGATGATAAATTATAGAAGAACAATTAAGAATACTTTCATTTCACTTGCTTCAAATGAACTAAGTACATTGTGACACCCCCAAAACAGGTATACATTATCCATTCTGAGTTGTCAAATACATTGTACAGAAATAACTACAACTTTATTATTACAACATATAAACTGAGAGTTTAAATACAGATATTGTCATCTAGACAATATCCACATACAAATAAATCCTCATCATAATTATTGATATATTATTTTACAAAAATGGTGAGGACTACTAAACAACTCTCACTAGAACCATCATTACATTCCCCGACTCGTACTCGCTACATTCTCGCCTCCTGAGAAGAAAAATGGAACAAAAAGAAAAAGGGTGAGCTCAACTCCCAGTAAAGAATATTATGACTAAGATAATATACAACAAATTATCGTTAGTCATCACCAGGGAAAAATCTGAGAGAATACACTAAACAACAAGTTTTAGATCAATATTCTCAGCGAAAAATAATAATTCATAGAAGAGATACGTAGAGGATGAAATCTACTAATATCTATGAATTTAACAATCCATCATCATTATTTTATCCCTGTAACATCAATCAATATATATCTGGAATCAAATATTCATCTTTGCACTACAGGCCAAAGATATTCATCAGTTGGTCATGTTCATCTAAACACCTGTTCATCTTTGCACTACAGGCAAAGATATTCATCATAAATCATTCATCTTTGCACTTCAGGCCAAAGATATTCAATTATATCATCATTTAGGACTGAGGATGATGAAAAATATTTTAAAGAAAACGAATCCAGTGAAACAAAAGAACAAATATTAAGGATTCGTACTTTAAACAATCCAAGTTCAAAAATACTTCATAAATAACCAGAGTAGAGTAAAATTCAAAAATGATCAAAACATGGATACAATCAAAGCTAGTATCCAAAATAGATATTTTGGACGAAAAGAAGAAATTTCATTTTTTGGTGAATAATGCCGTATTCGTGAATAGTGTCGTATACGTGAATAGTGTCGTATACGTGAATAGTAACTCCGACACCAAAAGATAGAAATTTCACAAAAAATATCATCATGCTTCGTGAATAGTACTCGTGAATAGTAACTCGTGAATAGTAACTCATGAATAATAACTCGTGAATAGTAACTCATGAATAGTAACTCGTACATGAAAAAGTTCTAAATTTAATAAAAAGTTCCAACCAATATTTCAGCATAATGATATTGAAGAAATAATATCATTTGAGAAGAAAATAACATCCCTTACCTCGAAAGATTAGTACTTCTAGCTGGAATATTGGGTATAGTGCTGAAGAAAACTTGCACAGTATAACAATACTCAAAGTATCAGAATCCTCACAAGAATACGCTCAATATATAGAGAGAGAAATATAGAGAAAACTTCAGTTTCTGGTGTAATTTTCAATTCTAACCTAAGCACCCTATTTATAAGAAAATGCTTAGAACACCAAAAGCAGAAAATTTAATTTAATAATATATTTTTTTCCACAACTTCCTACGCCCACTTACCAGCCCACAACATCAGCCACACATGCCAAAACATAAAAAAAAACGTTTTTCCTAATTCAAATATTTTAAACTTCAAAAATTAATTATTTCGGAGTTTCAGAACTTCAATAATTCATAATAAATAGCTATTTTGTCAGAAAAATTCAAAACTCGCGTCTTTCCATAGGAAATTCCATTATCTACAACTTTGCAGAAGGAAGTTTTTCCAAATTCCAAACATAAATTGACCGAAATCCACAAACGGGCGATTTTACAAGCTATAATCAAATTTCAGTCAAGAAATGGGGTCCACCGACATGTTTAACATGTTTTAAATATTTATTGCAACAAAAATACTATTTCTCCTCGTATACTCATATATCCCACATTCATTATAAAAATATCATTATTATTATATTATTAAAATATAATAATATATTTAAATGAATTATTTTATCAGAAAAAGATAAAATTTTAATTTTTAACAATTGTTACATTAAAAATTTTCTCCATCTATATCCACATAAAATCAATATTTTTCTCATCACATAAATCAATAATTAATTATTCACAAATAATATTACAGAATTACAATACTGACAACTAGACAGTTCCCAAGATAGATGAGGCTTTCCAATAAGGATTTCTCCTTACTGGCGCGCAATTAGGTGACCAAACCTCTCCTTAGACAGAACTTTCTAGACATTGCCAATAATGTTATCTAATAATATTATTCAGATAATATGAATTATTGCTTTGATAATGAAAAAATATTGTGTAGTGACAATTATTGAAACAATAGTAATATAAAATATTAACACAACAATTATTGAATCAATAAAATAAAATACTGAATAGTAATTACTGTAACCATTATTGAGTAGTGCCTTCTTACGTAATAATCAATAATTGGTGCAATACTGTGTTTTAACCACCGAGTATTTTAACAGTATTAACGGTAACAACTACGTCGTTATTTATAAACAACTTATACTTTTCGTTTTCTTCATCCAATCGTTTTTCGTTATGGGACCCACACAAGGCTGCGCCGTCGTACGAATATTCCCCGACAGCAAGAATATTCCACGACCAAACGAATATTCTCCGACAACAATGAGTATTTTATAACTACTTGCTTATTTGAAATATTTGCGCGTTTTACCCATAACTAGCCACATTAATCAAATCAACCCTTACTATTTTAAAATGATAAATAGAGGAAATTAAATTTTAATTATTAATAATTTGGGGTCTTACATACATGACAATTTATAGGACTCATATAATACTTCTAGAGTTACCATAATAACTACTAGATGACTAAATTCATGTACATGAATTTAACTATTACATGTTCCAAGATATTTTAAATACATTCATGTACATATATGTATCATGTATTTAGACATTACATATTCATGTACTTAATTAATTAATGAACATTCTAGAATAATTAAATTTAGTTTAGTTAACAGAACATCTTGTCTCCAAATTCTAAATATGGTAAAACTAATTTAATTTGTCGTTCATCGTGACCTACGTCTACCGGGTGAACTGCATAAATTTTGTTCCTTGTGTATTATTATTATTATTATTATTATTATTTTTCTCTCAATTTTTTTGGATATTATTTTTTGTTGCGATGTTATTCTTTAACAATATATTAATTTTTTTCCCAATAATATTTTGTCTAAATAAATTAGGCAAATTTTATTAATTAATTATCTAAAATTTTATCTTGCAAAATTTCATCAATAATAGTATATAATATATAAGTCAAGAAGTTATCCACTCCTCAATTGAATTAGATTAATTAGTTGGTGTGTTAACTCAAACGAAGTTAATAAATTATTATTCATTGAACTTGCATTAATGAATTGTTGATTGAACTTTTATTTTTCATTCCATTTACTTTCTTTCACTATCATATTAATTATTTATCTTCCTTTTCCCTTTATTTCTTATTAGGTAGGAAAATCCAAGATAAAACTTAACAACTTTCAACTTCATTAATATGTAACTTTATAACTTTAATAGTATAAATTGAATAAAAAATTTAATTATTCAAAATTTTAAATTCATACAAATGCATATTTTTGTCTATACTATTTATACATATTCACTACAAAAACACATATAATTAATAGGGAATAATGATATGTTTTATTTGTGCACGGTTTATCAAAACTATATCATTTTTTGACAGATTTGTTTTTAATTTTTGATTTGAGAGGAGAGAAATTATTTTTTTTTAAACAAATCTGCCAAAACGATAATTTTGACATATTATGCACAAATAAAATATGCAATACTGTATATAATCATATTACCTTACCCTAATTAATATTAGTTATCAACACACTAACACAAATATCTTTTATATATATATATATATATATATATATGGGAAATGATCCATAGCAAATAAAAATTAATTTTGTCATCCCCTACTTCAAGTAAGGGACACACAATTTTTTTTTTCATATCCGCTAGTTGAAATAGCGGAAGAAGAATTATCCCAAATTCTGAGAAGTCAGCGAATTACTCGTGGAAAGACATCCCCCTTCACATCATTTAGACGAGAGATATCCAATCCTAATGCTTGACGAAACAATCCTAATGCAGTAGGCCAAGTACCTCGAAAGTTGAGATTCTGTGCTCGCCCTGTAAATCACAACAGTTGTTGAGTATTAACTTCAAAAAAACAAAATTGATTGATCAGAAAAAGTTTCAATAAATAGTATTAAATCAAGTCATACCCGTCCAACTCTAGCATAAACTGAGGGGCGCTTCCCTAAATTATGGAGAAGTGGTGTGTCAAGGATGACCCTTTCTTTAAGTATCAAGTCATTCTCAAAACCCTTTTTAGAGGTGTTTCTCCTCCTTGGACTTGAAGCCTCATCGGTATTAGGTACTCCATCTGAGTTTTTCGGATTCCATAGCATATTAGATTTGGGATAATTCTTCTTCCGCTAGTTGAACTAGCTGATATATAAATGTCCTCCCTTTGTGTCCGCTACTTCAAGTAGCGGATAATGAAATTAATTTTTAAATCTCAGCCCTTAATTTATGTAATGTATGGTGGAGATTTTATTTGCCTATTTTTATTCATATCAAGCATTTGCTATGGATCATTTTCCTATATATATATATATATATATATATATATATATATATATATATATATGGGCTATATGTATATATATATATATGGGCTATATGTATATACACAGCTGTGTATTACACAGTAAGGCTTTGGCGACCGATTTTTTGGGCTATAGCGACGGTAAACTATCGCCATAGCCCAGAATAGCTATGACGACAGGTGAAATCGTCGCTATAACCCAAAAAACCGTCGTAATAGCCTACTGTGTAATACATAGCTGTGTACATACATTTTTCCCTATATATATATAGTCATTGATAAAGCCGTACCTTCTGAATTATTAAGTGATTTATCCGATCCTCGGTCGGCAATGAAAAATTCACCACGAACTAGGATCATCAATCACGATCCTTCATACATCACCCACCTAAAAAAATTTATTCACTTTCACCTTGAATAATAACTAGAACTAGAGTCATATGTATGCATGCGTGCATGCATGCTACATGTGGTGCAGAAAATAAAAATTAAAGAAAAAACACCAGTAAAATCTTGAAGAACACAACTTAATTCCTCATAATATAGTTACGTTGACAGACCACAACAAAAAACAAATTTAAGAATTATAATTAATTCGATATTGAAATTAACATCGATATATCAAATGTGTATGTCTTCTCCATATATATATTGGTCTCATGACTTATATTTTCAAATAAATGTTTGTAATACTTTGATATATGGATCGATCTATTTCAATTTTCAGGTGACAAAATGCATACTTTTTGCAAAGTTAATGTACATCGAAATTAAATTACGTACTAGCTAGGTGATTTAATATATATATATAGGGGTTCCATTCACAACAACTAGTTGCTGTAGAGCAACCCCTTTTTTAGCCTTGTGTCAATTTATTTTTCTTTTTTTGCTCCCAGCTGCTATAACACAAGACTAAAAAAGGGGTTGTTCCACAGCAACCGGTTGCTGTGGATGTGATAGACTCTACGGAACGCTTGCGTGAGGTGGTCGTCGCCCAGATCGTTTCTAGCACAGTTGTTGGGTGAATTGCTTGCAACACCTTAACCCCTCGTCTATACTTTAGATGGTAATCTTGGTATAATTGCTCGCGTTTGGAATCTGCGTTGAATGGACACCAACGACACCTTGACCCCTCGCTTATATTGAAGCGGTAATCTCGGTACAATCGACGATTGATGCGGTAGAAGACGCCACACACAACTATGAATTGTTGTATGATAAGTCAAATTGAATCTCAAAGAAATAACCAAGAAACTACTAATTTCTTAGGAATTCTTCAAAGAACCAAAAGTAGAGAATAAACTCACAAATATATTGAATAATGAATAATGACCTCTATTTATACTACTCAAAATAATTCAAATCCTAATAGGAATTTATAAACTATAACCCTAATTTCTATAAGGAAATAGAAGTCAATTTGAAAAAGAAATACTAATTAAAAGAAATCATAATTACAATAAGATTTAAAACTAATTCTAGATCAAAAATACTTTCCTAACCGTGTAGGAATTATGTTAAAACTGATATTCCTTTATAAGCCAATATCCATGTACTATTAAAAATTTATATGAACCAGCTTGATGATTGTAAAAACGTGGCCCACCAAAAATAATATGTTGTTGAATCCATGCATTGCTTCATGTATATTATTGTTGACAAGCCCACTTGAATTGGTAAGTCTGATAACTTGAAGAAAACATAAAGCCCACGTGATCAACAACCTTGCCAAATTGCTATGTCATGTATATATCCCATATAAAGTCTGATAACTTTTGAAAAAAAACTGCGGCCCACATGATAACTAATAAATTAATTAAACCATCCCATTCGGTTGCATGTAATATATGTGGACTTTGCTAAAAAGATTGGGCTTGTATTAAATTGACCCAAATTTATGTCTCATGCTCTTTTGCCTCTTCTTTGGATTTCCTTACGCTAGCTTTAGCCCAAACATCTTGGATCAATCTATTGAGACCTTGCTTGAACCTCTTAGTTATTGTCTTGTTTGATCCCCACGTCCCTTTAGTCTTATTTGAGTCCACACATGTCATGTCCTCAGCATTCCTCTCCTCTTGAAAGGGATTTGTCCTCAAATCGTCACCTACATCAAACGGACTTAGATTAGTAACGTTAAATGTGGCACTAACATTATACTCACCTGGCAAACCCAATTTATAGGCATTGTCATTGATACGCTTGAGAACTTGAAATGGACCATCTCCCCTCGGAAGCAATTTCGAACGTCTTTGAACGGGGAATCTTTCTTTTCGCATATGTAACAACACCCAATCTATTGGTTCAAAGATCACTTGATGTCGTCCCTTGTTCGCGTGCTTAATGTACTGTTCCGTCCTCCGTTCAATGTTTAGTTTGGCTTTTTCATGAATTTTCTTAACAAGATCAGCCTTTTTCTTTCCATCCATGTTAGTATATTCAGAAATAGGTAATGGTGATAAATCCAACGGTGTCAAGGGATTAAAACCATATACAATTTCAAATGGAGAAAAATTAGTAACAGAATGAACAGAACGGTTATATGCAAACTCAATTTCCCATTGCTTGATATTCTTTTTAATGATAGCCCGTAATTAATAATGCCGACAAAGTCCTATTTACTACTTTAGTTTGACCATCAGTTTGTGGATGACAAGTAGGTAAAAATAACAGTTTAGTACCTAATTTACACCACAAGGTCTTCCAAAAGTAACTTAAGAACTTTGTATCTCTATCAGAAACAATAGTTTTAAGTATACCATGTAAACGCACAATCTCCCTAAAGAACAAATCAACAACATGATATGCATCATCAGTTTTATGACATGAAATAAAATGTGCCATTTTTGAAAATCTATCCACGACCACAAATATCGAATCATAACCATGCTTAGACCTAGGTATACCCAACACAAAGTCCATAGAAAGATCAATCCAAGGTTCATTAGGAATAGACAATGGTGTATACAATCCATGGGGTTGAACACGAGATTTAGCTTGGCGACAAGTAATACATCTATCACATATTCTTTCTACATCTCGTTTCATATGAGGCCAATAAAAATATTCTTTTAAAATAACAAAAGTTTTATCTACACCAAAATGTCCCATTAAACCACCCTCATGTGATTCCCTAACGAATAACTCACACAAAGAACATGCAGGAATACATAGTTTATTTTCACGAAACAAGAATCCATCAATTCTAAAGTATTTACCCACAATATTCTTTTTCACAAGTTTTAAACTCTTCACCAAAATCAAGGTCATTATCATATAGCTCTTTAATTCGTTCAAACCCAAGCAATTTTGTATTAAGAGTATTTAATAAAACATACCTGCGAGACAAAGCATCTGCAACGACGTTCTCCTTACCTTGCTTATATCAAATAACATATGGAAATGTCTCGATAAATTCCATCCATCGTTCATGCCTTTTGTTCAACTTGTGCTGACCCTTCAAATATTTCAATGATTCATGATCGGTGTGGATCACAAACTTCTTAGGCCACAAGTAATGTTGTCATGTCTCCAAAGCTCTAACCAAAGCATACATCTCTTTGTCATATGTAGGATAGTTCAAAGCTGCCCCACTCAACTTTTCGCTAAAATACGTCACTGGTTTCCCTTCTTACATCAACACAGCTCCAATCCCTAAACCTGAAGCATCACATTCAATCTCAAAAGTTTTAGCAAAGTTAGGCAAAATAAGTAAAGAAGCATTTGTCGATTTATCCTTAATCAAATTAAATGCTTTTTCATGTTCATCACCCCACTTAAATCCCATACTTTTCTTGATGACCTCGGTCAATGGTGCTGTAATCTCACTGAAATTCAGAACAAAACGTCGGTAAAAACTTGTGAGTCCATGAAAGCTTCGTACTTGACTCACATTGGTTGGACTCGGCCAATCCCGGATCGCACGTATTTTCTCTTCATCAACTTGGACTTCCTGTGAACTCACAACAAAGCCAAGAAAAACAATTCTATCCGAACAAAACGTGCATTTTTTTCATGTTAACAAATAACTTTTCTTTCCTAAGTACATCTAAAACAGATTTTAAATGCAATACATGATCTTCCAAGTTTTTGCTATAAATCAAAATATCATCAAAATAAACTACAACAAATTTTTCAATGAATGGACGCAAAACATGGTTCATTAATCTCATGAAAGTGTTGGGTGCATTAGTTAAACCAAAAGGTAATACCAACCACTCATAAAGACCATATTTAGTTTTAAATGCTATTTTTCATTCATCACCCTCTTGCATTCTAATTTGATGATATCCACTTTTTAAATCAATTTTTGAAAATATACAAGATCCATGTAAATCATCTAACATGTCATCTAAACGAGGAATGGGATGTCGATATTTTACCGTAATGTTATTTACCGCTCGACAATTGATGCACATCCTCCATTTTCCATCCTTTTTCTGTACTAGAATCACCGGAACTGCACACGGACTCATACTTTCTCTCACGAACCCTTTCCCAATCAGCTCGTCAACTTGCCTTTGTAACTCCTTCGTCTCCTCGGGATTACTCTGATAAGCTGGACGGTTTGGAATTGTCGTACCAGGAACAAAATCAATTTGATGCTCATTGGATGATATGATCAATATGAATAGGTGGTAGTCCATGAGGAAGCTCCTCGAGAAATACATCATTGAATTCTTGTAAGAGGGATGAAACAACACTAGGCAAAGAATCATTAGCGTTAGTATTCAAAAGTGCATCTTTATACCGAAGTAAAATCATAGGCTGTTTAGAAATCAAAGCTCTTCTCACATCACTCTTTTTTGCCAGTATATTTCTTTTTCTCTCTTTTTTCTTCTTGATTTTTCTTTTATTCACTCTCTTTTCTTTGTACATAATCTTTCTGCAAATGAATTTGATCTTCATGTACTTGTTGTGGTGACAAAGGACGCAAAGAGATCTTCTTCTTGTTGTGAATAAATGAATATATATTGGTAAACCCATCATGTTGAACCCTCCTATCAAACTGCCATGGTCTTCCCAATAACATATGTCCTGCCTACATAGGCACCACATCACACAATACCTGATTAACATACCGACCAATAGCAAATGGAACTAACACCTGTTTGGTTACTTTAATGTCTGCTTTATCAATTTATCATTGAGCCACTACAAACGATACGGTTGTGGATATTTGGTAGTAGGTAACCCCAATTTCTCTACCATCGTAGTGCTTGCCACATTTGTACAGTTGTCTCCATCTATGACTACACAACAGATTTTCCCATTCACAAGACATCGAGTATGGAATAGATTTTTCCGCTGTTCACTGCTTTCATCCTTAACCTGCGTACTAAGTGCTCTTCTTGTAACCAGAATTTTACCATGTATCGCATCATCACCTATCTCCTCTAATGGTGGCATAGAATCAGTGTCGCTCTCTTCCCCTCGATCTCCACATCTCCATTGTCAAGTAACAACATTCTCCTCTGATTTGGACATTGACTAGAAATATGTCCCATGCCTTGACACTTAAAGCATACAATATTCCGATTACAACCAAAAGAAGGTTGTTAAGTTTTACCTTGTGTTTCACGGCTAGTCGATGTGACGCCCCCAAAATAGGTATACATCACTCATCTTGAGTCGCCAACTACATGGCACAAAATACAAATACAAACTTAATTATACAACCATCGTGTAATATACGACAATACATCAACTGAGAGTTTTAATAGGAATATTGTCATCTAGACAATATCCACACTCAAAGAAGTCCTCATTACATTTATTGTCACACTATTTAATAGAATAGTGAGGCCTACTAATGCTATCTTCTGGACCATCACTCCTTTTCCCGACTCGTCCTAGCTATATTCTCATTTTCTGAAGAGAACAGTGAAAGAAAGGGTGAGCTCAACTAGCCAGTAAGAAATATTATGACTAAGATAATGCATAATAAATTATCAATAGTCTTCAACAATGTTAAACTGATAAAATACAATAGACATTAAGTTTAACTGCAGCGGAATAAGCAATCCATTAGAAGAGTCAAGTAGAGAATAAAACCTACTATCTTCTATGATTTAAAAATGTTTTCATTAACTTTTATCGCTGAGACTCAGCTTAATAAATAAACCACATCTTCTAATCATCCCTGTACTAAGAGCTAAGGATATTCATTAAATCATCAACGGTCATGACTATACCGAATAATCCCTAGTCATAATCATACCAAAAACTGTCCATCAATGCATTACAGGCTACTGAGGATTTTTACCATATTATTTATAATATTATAGGTCATGATTATACCGAATGATCCCTGGTCATAATCATACTAAGTCCATCTATGCACGTAAGCTAAAGATGACTTTCATTATAATATAAGCATGAGGATGATGACAATGACATAATAATTCAATAAAATAAGTTCAAGAATTAATTTATCCAAGAACTAATAACGTCCAAATTGTCAACATGATACTTCTTTGTAGAGTAAAATTTAAGAATGCTCAGAAGAATATTTCCATGAAAAGATACTGGATGAAGCGCAAATATCAAGGATATTCCACTAATTTCATGGAGTATAGAAGTCAAAACTTTAACCTACTGAGTATAATAAAGAATATATGAAACTGCAAATGGATTTTCACCCGTCGTGTGGTAATCCACGTATACAGATCATTTCCACAATTTAATAAGGAATGAATACAAATGATCATTCACCATGCATGTGGTAATCCACATAGACAGGTTATTCTAACAGAATAATAAAGAATGGAATAACAGAAGGATTCACCATGCATGCGATAGAGACCGCACAGACAGGTTATTCCCAACAGAATAATAAATAATGGAACCAGGTTCGGCGTAAACGCACAGACAGGATATTCCGACAGAATAATAAATAATGGAACTAGGTCGGGCGTAAAACGCACAAACATGATATTCCGACAGAATAATAAATGTGGAATAATAAATAATGGAACCAGGTCCGGAGAAATTCGCACCGACAGGATATTCCAACAGAATAATAAAGAATGGAATAATAGAAGAATTTCACCATGTATGCGGTACTTCGCATAAACAAGTTATTCCAACATAATAATAAAGAATGAAATAACAGAAGAATTTTACCATGTATGCGGTACTTCGTATAAACAGGTTATTCCAACATAATAATGAAGAATGGAATAACAAAAGAATTTCACCATGTATGCGGTACTTCGCATAAACAGATTATTCCAACATAATAATGAAGAATGGAATAACAACTCTTACGAGTATTGAAAGACAGTAATTCTCTTCATGAATACGAAAGAATAATACCTCTTACCTTAGAATGAAGCTGGATACTGGAATAGAAATGTAGCAGACTTCTCTTCTTCTTTCTCTCTATAATTTCTCTCTATAATAATGGCTCTAAAACTTTAGTGAATTGGTAAGAAATGAAGGAAGAATGAGCTTCTATTTATAAGAAAATATAGTTTCGGTAATTGCACGTTTTGGGGCTCGAAATATTACAGTACAATACCTCCAACTTTTTTTCATTTTTAATTCAGTCATCCAAGTATTATCAAACTTGCACCAACCCCCCTAATAGTAAATCATGTGAATCAATAGTAAAATCATGTGACTCAATAGTTCTAAACATGTGAAAAATTAATTACAATATAGTACTTCCATCTATACCTCCATCTTTAACTTAGTCATGCAAGTATCATCAATCTTGCACCAACTCCCCTAATAGTAAGTGAATGTGGCTCGATAGTAACTTGTGAATAGTAACTCGTGAATAATACTCCGACACGAAAAGTGCCCTGAATACCCGATTGAACAATATAATCTCCAGACATTAATTATTATCGAAATAAATGTCGATTTCTACTAACACAAAGAATCCCAACACAATAGAACTATCAAATTCATCTTTAATCAACACGAATTTATTCAACATTAATATTATAATTCACAATATTTAACAACCGGGTCATTCCCAAGAAAGAGGGGCTTTCCAATAAGGATTTCTTCTTATTGGCGCGCAATTAGGTGACCAAACCTCTCCTTGACAGAACTTCTGGACATTGTAAATATTGTAATTTAATAATATGAATAACTTTGTCGTCTCAATTATTGATTTAATAATATATAAAATATTATGCAGATGATACTGTGACAATAACTAAATCAATAATATGAGATATATGATGCAGCAATCACTGTAGCAATAATTGAGTATAACTGAGTGACTTCTCACGTAAGCATCAATAATTAATACCGTGTGCTACTATGCAACCACGCGTATTACTGTACTTTTACTACCGGGTAGTTCAACAGTATTAACGGTAAAACCTTCGCCGTTATTTTCATAAAATATTTTTGTCATTTTCTAACTACGACCGTACTTCCGTTGTGGGTTCCACCAATAATTATGCCGTCGTACGAATATTCTCTGACAAAAAGAATATTTTCCGGCCAAACGAATATTATATAACAACTTGCGTACTTTGCAAAATTTGTAAATATTACCCACAACTATAACATTAAATAATATCCACACCATAATATCCAAAAATGTAATTAGAGAGAAATTAATCTTTATTCATTAAAGTTGAGGTCTTACAGTCGATCCTTGTTTAGGTTGCACCTTTGGTTTGAACACAGCTGTCTTTTCCTCTCGCTTTGCCAAATTAGGTCTCCATGATGAACTAGCATTAGATTGTCCTCATTATCCTCTTCGTCTCTTGAGTTGTTTCTCTATCTTAGTAGCCATATGGACCAGTTCTTCTAACTCTAAATAATGTTGTCGTTCAACCAAGTCTGCAATCTCCCAGTTCAATCCTGCCGAGAACCTAACCATCGATGTTTCATTGTCCTCAATCAAGTTAGCCCGATCCTTCAACATCACCATCTCCCTGTAATATTAATCTACACTCCGACTTCCCTGTTTAAGAGTTTATAAACTACAAATGATCTCCCGTTGATAGTATGCCGGTACAAATCTCTTTTTCATGATAGCTTTCATCTCCACCCAAGTTGTAATCGGCCGCTTTTCACACCTTCTTCGATTAGCTGTCAACTGATCCCACCATATCAATGCATATCCAGAAAACTCCGTAACGGCCAGTTTGACTTTCTTAAGGTCTGAATAGTTGTGACAGTCAAAGATTCGCTCCATCTTGGTTACCCAATCTAAATAAGCCTCAGGATCACCCGTGCCTTGGAAAACAAGAATCTTCATTTTTATACTATCCAAATTGCCATCTTCTCTATCCTGACCTCTTCTTTCCCTAGCACCTCCATGTCTTTGATGTCGAAAATTAGATTCACAATCTTCCGCTGCACTACTGTCCTCACCGTAAAGGTCTTCCCTTCTTGTGTCAGTTTGTTGTGTCCTCGTCTTGTTTTGCATCCCATTAGTGTTTTGGGATAGCTCAGCCATAGACACCCTCCTCTCTTCTAACTATTCTTGCATTTGCTCCATAGTCTTTCTCAATATTCGATCCCATTCTTTATGAATGGCTTCCATCTGGAATTTTAATTCAGCTGTTGAGGGTTGTTCCTCATAAGTTCCTTTATCCTTCGAGTTAGACATATTTCCTGCAAAATAAGGGTTAGTAGAAAACAATTTCCTCACCACTCCCTTACGTGTTTCGCTCGACGCAATGGTTCACTCGTGTATACTCTCAATAAATTGGCTTATACCCTCGATTAATCTCACCACTAAGCCTTTTACCTCAAAATATTCTCTCTAACAGGTTCTTCTTGAATTCCCCTAGCAAAATTCTTAGTTTTACTAATCAATTCAAAAATTACTTATCAAGAAACAAAATTATAGATGTTGTGACTAACAGGATACCACAAAATCACCGATCGATCGCATTGTACTCCTCTTGTATACCTCAGATTTGTAAATTATAGCTCCGTTTCAGAATTGATGATGATGGAACGGTATGAACTCTTGGTTGGAATTTGTGCTACAAATTTGGTTAGCACAATGGAAATAAAATCTAAAATTTTCTTTTCTTTTCTTTCTTTTTTTTCCTTCCTTTTTTTATAACTTTTTTTTACTTTTTTCTTACAATATATATTTCGACAGAAAATTAAAGATAAGTAACTCGCTAGAAAGGCTTGGCTTTGATACCAAATGATAGACTCCACGGTACGCTTGCGTGAGGTGGTCGTCGCCCGGATCGTTTCTAGCACAGTTGTTGGATGAATTGCTTGCAACACCTTAACCCCTCGTCTATACTTTAAACGGTAATCTTGGTACAATTGCTCGCATTTGGAATCTGCGTTGAATGGACACCAACGACACCTTAACCCCTCGCTTATATTGAAGCGATAATCTCGGTACAATCGACGATTGATGCGGTAGAAGACGCCACACACAACTATGAATTGTTATATGATAAGTCAAATTGAATCTCAAAGAAATAACTAAGAAACTACTAATTTCTTAGGAATTCTTCAAAGAACCAAAAGTAGAGAATAAACTCACAAATATATTGAATAATGAATAATGTGTTTGATTACATCAACTTGGACCTCTATTTATACTACTCAAAACAATTCAAATCATAATAGGAATTTATAAAATATAACCCTAATTTCTATAAGGAAATATAAGTCAATTTAGAAAAGAAATTCTAATTAAAAGAAATCCTAATTACAATAGGATTTAAAACTAATTCTAGATCAAAAATACTTTCCTAACCGCGTAGAAATTATGTTAAAACTGATATTCTTTTATAAGCCAAAATCCGTGTAGTACTAAGAATTTATATGGACCAACTTGATGATTGTAAAAATGTGGCCCACCAAAAACAATATGTTGCTGAATCCATGCATTGCTTCATGTATATTATTGTTGACAAGCCCACTTGAATTGGTAAGTCTGATGACTTGAAGAAAACATATGGCCCACGTGATCAACAACCTTGCCAAATTGCCATGTCATGTATATATCTCATATAAAGTTTGATGACTTTTTTAAAAAAACTGCGGCCCACATGATAACTAATAAATTAATTAAACCATCCCATTCGGTTGCGTGTAATATATGTGGACTTTGCTAAAAAGATTGAATTTATATTAAATTGACCCAAATTAGCGTCTCATGCTCTTTTGCCTCCTCTTTGGATTTCCTTACGCTAGCTTCAGCCCAAACATCTTGGATCAATCTATTGAGACCTTGTTTGAACCTCTTAGTTCTTGTCTTGCTTGATCCCCACGTCTCTTTTATGTTGTTTGAATCCACGCACACCATGTCCTTATCAGGATGGAACCCCATATATATATGGGCTATATGTATATACACAACTGTGTATTACACAGTAGGTCTAGGATGACAGATTTTTTGGGCTATAACGACGGTAAACTGTCGCCATAGCCCAGAATAGCTATGACGACGGGTGAAACCGTCGCTATAGCCCAAAAAATCGTCGCTATAGCCTACTGTGTAATACACAGCTGTGTACACATATATAGGAAAAAATGTGTGTACACAGCTGTGTATTACACAGTAGGCTATAGCGACGATTTTTTGGGCTATAGCGACGGTTTCACCCGTCGTCATAGCTATTCTGGGCTATGGCGACAGTTTACCGTCGCTATAGCCCAAAAAATCTGTAGCCATAGACCTACTGTGTAATACACAGCTGTGTATATACATATAACCCATATATATATATATATATATATATATATATATATATATATATATATACAGAATTGATCAGGTCCGGACTCCCGGACCTGATCAAATCCGGACCCTTAATTTTTTTTTTTTTTTTTTTTTTGTAGAACAACTAAAAATAAAATAAAATTATGGAACTGAAATTTTTCCATAATACAGTGTTTTGGGCGTGTTTTTAATACCTACACCAACCAATGTATGTACAGTCTGCCCAGACTGTACAGACATATTTCGTTATAGGCATCTAAATCACGCCCAAAACACTGTATTATGGAAAAATTTCAATTCCATAATTTTTTTTAGTTGTTTCAAAAAAAAAAAAGCAAAAAAAAAAAAAAAGGTCCGTATTTTAGTAGAGTCCGGGATCCCGAACTGGATCCGGACTCTATATATATATATATATATATATATATATATATATATATATATATATATATTGGCCGAGGGCTTATAAAATATGCATCTTGTGCAATTATCCGTTTGCTTAATTAGTTGAAGAAATACATATACCAAGTGAATCTTGATTCAAATAGTACATGCAAGAACCTATCATGCATGTGTAAGACATAGTAATCATCACAACATAGAATAAATCGGTCCAGTTGACGTTTTTTCCTGGTGCACCCACCTGGCCACCTTGCATCTTAGATTCTCGATTAGACGCACATTAATATTAATTGTTACATACATTGTATACAGTAATTTTTTATTTTAACTATAAACATATCCCATTTAACTTACTGTTAGACTTTGACCACTGATCACTTACACCTAAAAATTTCTACAAATTCACTATGCATCAACATTATATTCCTTGAATCAATTATTTTTTATATAAAAGAAATGATCTTACTAGTAGTAAATGATCTTAAAGCACCTTTGCACGAATTAGCAAACTTGTAGATCGAGGTTTAATGGCCACAATGTGGAAGGTTCATTAAATACATCACGTGCAATAAAACAAACCTTTGGTCATTCATTTTTCCCTCTTCTTGAGAAGACAAATTAAATATGAACTGAAGAGAGGAGAGGAGAGGAGAGGAGAGGAGGGATAATATTAATTGATGCCAAAGCGCAAGAAACGTAGCTAGGTAATTAAGCCATAAAACATTAATGACCCAGTTCACAATTTATTACCACATGCAGCTTATGTTTTTTTTATTTTTGAGCAATATAATAAAATTTAAATTTATTGCAATATGCTTTAATTGTTGTAAGTCAGAAATTCACGTAAAAGAAGCACTCCTAATTCAGTAATTGTTTGTTTCCCCTTGATTAAACCGATAGATCAGAAAATTGTGAAGAAGCTAACAGAATCCATGCATGGCGATGCACCATTTGTCACAGGCTTCTTCTTTTACCTGCATTGCACTTCATGTGATCCGTCTTTTACATTTAATCTTAATCTTTCCTTTAGTCTACACGTACTTTTGCCTGTGACTTGTTTCAATTCATTACCACCTCCTTTTGCCTCCTGCCCCCTGCCATGCATCTATATATATATCTCCTCTACCTAGCTCTTTTTCTTCCACCAAACCAAATCCTCACATTTTCTTGAATTAATTAATTCTATAACTAATTAACTACTAGCTAGCTAAAAATATTAGAAAATTGAGATATTGAAGCTACTGCGAGCTAGCCATGGAGGGTTCTGGTTGTGTCCGTGCAACTATCATCGTCACCATTCTTCTTTTACTTGCCCAAATCATGTCTGCTAGGCACATTAGCCGCCAACAGTACTCACGTATGCTTCTCAAACTGTTTTCTGTTCAATTATATATGACTAATTACTTTCATGCATGCTAAACTCTTCCGATCGATCCTTAATTTGGGTTAAATTTTTTTAGTATTTGATAATATTTTCCCCTACCAGAATTACAATCAATTAAGTATATGTTGAAAGAAATATAAATGGGTGTTACTGAAATGACCAATTAACTAGTGTTTTGAATTATCTTATGTTTGTACAAAACAAACAAACAAACAAACAGACGATGGCCACCACCATTCAACAATGCATAGCAAAAGATCAGAAATGGGAACGATGAAAGCTGAAGGAGTAATCAACAGGGAGATGAGGAAGGCATGGATGAAGCATAAAAAAGCCGATACGCTTCAAATTGCAGGATCAACTCTGCCGGACTGTTCGCATGCCTGCGGTTCATGCTCACCGTGTCGACTAGTTATGGTCAGCTTTGTTTGTGCAACCATTCAAGAGGCTGAGACTTGTCCTATGTCTTATAAATGTATGTATAATAACAAGTCTTATCCCGTCCCCTGATCACAAACTCATAACTAAAGAATACTCCTATATAACAATACTTCAATCCATAAGTA
The DNA here is from genome assembly GCA_020205505.1 of Panax japonicus. Lineage (NCBI taxonomy): Eukaryota > Viridiplantae > Streptophyta > Magnoliopsida > Apiales > Araliaceae > Panax > Panax japonicus. The sequence continues at coordinate 24,262,292 of CM035093.1, forward strand.
TAACATACTTGTTCTTTCTTTATTTCTTAATTTCCATCCCTTTTTTGCTCAAATCAAGTTTCTTTGTAATGGAGACGAGGATTTAAAATGTAGGTGTAATCAAAAGAGTTTTAAGCTTATTAATTACGTACTCCATTTAATTTGGTTGATTAATGGATTAATTCATGCGTGTCTTGAAAATATTCTATGTTGTTAACATTGATTTTTTTTCTTCAAAGTTTGCATGTGCTGTATCATTGAATTTTAAGTGCTTCCGTTCTTCTTTATCAGTTAATTAATCATATAATTTGGAACCGAGGGGTAACATTACATTTATATTGCTCTTTATCAAATAAATTATGTTTCTTAATTTACTTTTGTGCATGTAATCTCATGTTTATTTTTTATTTTTTGGACATGCATATTTATATCGTCATTATTTTGTCATATTATTGGGTGTTATGATCACTAAATCTTTAGAAGCAAAATAAATTGAAGTTTTATACTTATTATTTATACAAATGCCAAAGGAATTTAAAATTTTGTGGGAATGAATATGAATTTATAAATATATTACTTGGAAAAAAAATAAATAGAAGTTTGAAACATCACTTAATAAAAAAATGTGATAAAAAGACTTGTTTATCCTTACTAAAAAAACTTATTCATGTTGACACTTATTTATATTTTTTCAAAACCCACATCATCATTTTTTATTAAAAAAAATGACTAAATTGTTCCTCAATCTTAGAGTAGAAGGACTAATAAGACAAAAAATAAATTATACATAAATAAAATTGAAACCAACTATAAAATACAAGGATCAAAATAATTGTTTAACCCGTTCGAAAAAATTATTTAACAAAATTCTAAGCGTTCAAAGTAGTAAAAAGTTTCCCCGAAATTCCCCATTAACTTTCCCTATAGGCTTGGGCTCCACAAAAAAAAAATAAAAAATGTAGTCACTACTAGTTACAAAATGGAGAATAAAAATTAATTTTTTTTTAAAAAAATTAATTAATAAATTTTTTTGAAACACAAAGTGAAATCTGTTTCTTTTAATAAGTCTATTATGTTCACATATACTAATATATATATTTTGATGTCTTACTTACAGAGCAAATCTAAGACAGAGCAAATCAGGTGAATTATCAAATTATGCATGTGCGGGGGGTGGATAAATAAAGTTTTGGTCACTGTACTGGGGTCCGGTTTTATTTGTGATTACCGAAATTTTTTTTGTTACAATCGAATAACTGTACTTTCAAAAATTTATAAAATGGTCAATCCGTCCGATTTTCCGTCCAAAAAACGTTAGGAATGCTGACTGTGCAAGTTGACTTGACTTTTTTACTGACGTGGAACACAGAAAAGACAAACAGGCGGATTATTATGGCACAAATGACCAAAACTATTAACTACTTCACATAAACAATTCCAAAACTAATAATAATAATAATACTAATAATTTCAAAATAATAATAAAAAAAATGTTAATTTTAAAAAATTTAAAAAACGTTAATTTTCTAAAAAAAAATTTAAAAAACGTTACTTTTCTAAAAAAATTAAAAAAACGTTACTTTTCTAAAAAAAATTTAAAAACATTAATTTTCTAAAAAAAATAAAAAAAAATCTATTTTTATAAAAAATTAACGTTTTTAAAAAAAACAGACTTTTTTAAAAAAATTGAATTTTAAAAAACAGTTTAAAATTAAAAAAATTATGTTTAAAAATTTTAAAAAAATTAACGTTTTTAAACTGTTTTTTAAAAATTTATTAAAAAAAATTAACGTTTTTTAAAAAATTAAAAAATTCTGTTAATTTTTTTTTAAACTGTTTAAAAAATTAATGTTTAAACTGTTTCAAAAATTAATGTTTAAACTGTTTAAAAAATTAATGTTTTTAAACTGTTTTTTAAAAATTAACGTTTTTAAACTGTTTTTTAAAAAATTAATGTTTAAACTGTTTAAATTTTTTTTAAAAATTAATGTTTTTAAACTGTTTTTTAAAAATTAACGTTTTTAAACTGTTTTTTAAAAATTAACGTTTTTAAACTATTTTTTAAAAATTAATGTTTTAAACTATTTTTAAAAAAATTAATATTTTTAAACTATTTAAAAAAAATTTAAACAGATTTTTTTTTAATTTTAAACTATTTTTTAAAATTCAATTTTTTTAAAAAAGTCTTTTTTTTAAAAAACATTATTTTTTTATAAAAACAGATTTTTTTTAATTTTTTAAAAAACATTAATTTGTTTTTAAACTGAACTAATATTTTTTTAAAAAAGACTGTTTTTTTAAAAACGTTAATTTATTATAAAAACCGAGAATTTTAAATTTTTTAGAAAATTAACGTTTTTTAATTTTTTTTAGAAATTTAACGTTTCTTACTTTTTTTAGAAAAGTAACGTTTTTTTAATTTTTTTAGAAAAGTAATGTTTTTTTAATTTTTTTTAGAAAATTAATGTTTTTAAATTTTTTTTAAATTAATGTTTTTAATTTTTTTTTAAATTAACATTTTTTTATTATTATTATTTTGAAATTATTAGTATTATTATTATTATTAGTTTTGGAATTGTTTAGGTGGAGTAGTTAATAGTTTGGTCATTTGTGCTATAATAATCCGCCTGTTTGTCTTTTCTGTGTTTCACGTCAGCAATAAAGTCCAGTCAACTTGCACAGTCAGCATTCCTAACGTTTTTTGGACGGAAAATCAGACGGAGTGACCATTTTGTAAATTTTTGAAAGTACAGTTATTCGATTGTAACAAAAAAAAATTCGATAATCATAATAAAAATCGGACTCCAGTACAGTGACCAAAACCTTATTTATCTCTGTGCGGGGGTATGTGACTTGTTATACGTGTTAGACTTACTGTTTCAAGAAATAAAGAAAAGTGAAAAAGGGGAAAACTAAAGGGAAACAATGAGGCTACGAAATAGGCGGGGTTTTAGGAATATGGCTGGTTATGAAAGCCATCGCCGGAACAGCCACCCACCCCAGGGGACAGGAACTCATTTTCCCAGCTCTGGTCTTGTGGATTTTCTCTCTCTTCTCCCTCCCTCCTTCCCTCTCTGTGTCTTAGGCACACAGAGGGTTTCCCCCGTTTTCATCCTTATCTGAGCTCAGATGCCCCAGTCTTCTTCTCCCCCTTTCGATCTTTTGTTACTGCCCTGGACCCACCACCACTTTCCCCTCCTTGTGAATCGCTTCTTACCAGAATCAACAACAACAGGAGCACCAGTTTCTCATCCCAAATGCAGAAGTAACTGGTAAATATAATTTCACCCTTTTTCCTTTCTTTCTCTCTATATATTATATACATGAACCTAACCATTATATTTTATTCTCTGAGTTTCTGATTGTGAATGCAATGCCATTATGTTCTTTTTGTCTTGAGTGTTAACTTAGGCAGACAAGGTAATTCTTCCATTCCCTTTGATTAACTTTTACACTAAACTGCATTTCAAATAACCCCATTATTACCCTCTATACTAAGGTTTCCCCCAAGTAATGCTGATTGTTTCTGTATTAAATTTTATACAATAAAGATGAACCCTCTAATTGTGCTGTTAAACTTACCTTCCCGTATTAAACAAATTAGTAAAATTATATTTGGCAAAAAGGGATATCGCCCCATTGTTAGGGAGGGCCGATTTAAGCAATGGCTTGAGGTCCCAAAATTGAGAAGGTTCCCAAATTTTTATAATTCATATATGTTAGAGTTCATTAAAAAAGCCCAAATTTTTTTTTCCCAGCAAAGTAGTAGCTACAAGTAGGACTGGGCGAAATGTTTGGTTTTTCCGGTTTTCTGGACCGGACCGAACTGGCCGGTTCGGTACAAAAAGAATCGGTCCGATTTCGAACAAAAAGACCGATATATACCGGTTTTTCGGTACCGGTTTCGGCACGGCCTTTTTATGGTTCGGTATTACCGAACCGGACCGGTATATACCGGTTTTCAAAATTTTTTTATTACTAAATAATTAATAATAATAATAAAATAATGATTATAATAATAATAATAATAATAAAATAATGATAATAATAAAATAATGATAATAATAATATTAATAATAATAATAAAATAATAATTATATTAATAAAAATAATAATTATATTAATTTTCGGTAAAAATCGGTACCGAATTGGTAAACCGGTTCGATATATCGGTTCAACCGGTACTGGTACCGGTAATCGGTATCAAAATTTGGCCGGTATCGGTTCGGTTCAATACCAGTTCGGTTCGGGCCGTTTTTACCGGTTGCCCACCCATAACTACAAATACAATCATACAAGATATTTTTTCTCTCTCTAATGGAAGGCTGAAATTTATCTAATTTTTTTCCAAGGCTAAAATTTATTTGGCTTGAGGCCCCAAAAAGTCTGGACCGGCCCGCCCATCGTGGTTGTCTACTTTTAAGCATTACACCACTAAATTTTAAAAATAAACAATTAACTCATTGAATTAATTAAAATTTAGGAGTCGTACCATTTTGTTAAATGGACATCCGTTTATTTATTACTTACATGGCATTTTAAATAAAACCAAGAAAATGACGTAGCAACAAATAAGACACGTGAGATGAACATCCAAAAACAGACCCCACAAAAGCAAAGAACATCCATTGCCCAAGCTTCTCCTTCCCTCCCAAAACCAAATCCACACTAATAGATCCAACATGCTTCTTCGTGTGAACTCTTTGAATCAAATGATGATGATGATGGTGATGGTTTTTTTTCTTCTAATGACTCGAACACATCAACAGAAACTAGGCTATTATCAAGTTCAGATATGGGTGAGTTGACCGACAAGCCAATCTCATAATGGGTGCTGAAATTATAGTTGTGGGTGTTAGTATTTTGGCTATTACTATTGTTATTGCATTTGAATGACTGGGCACGACGAGTCATTGGACGGAAAAATTGAGGGTTGTTGACGCGTTTAGAGATTCCGCCATCGGCGGTGGATTGGTGATGACTATGGTGGTTTGGGTGGCCCATTTGTGTATCATATGTTTGCATATATATATATATATATATATATATATATATATATATATATATACAACACGGATCAGGTTCGGGAGTCCGGACCTGATCCAAAATCCGGACCCTATTTTTTTTTTTGGTAGAACAACTAAAAAATAAATAAATTATGGAACTAAATTTTTTCCATAAAACAGTGTTTTGGGTGTGTTTTTAATACCTACACCAACCAATGTATGTACAGTCTGCCCAGACTGTACAGATATATTTTGTTATACGTATCCAAATCACACCCAAAACACTGTTTTATGTAAAAATTCAAGTTCCATAAATTTTTTTTTAGTTGTTTTAAAAAAAAAAAAAAAGTCCGGATTTTGTTAAAATCCGGGAGTCCGGACCTGATCCGGAATCTATATATATATATATATATATATAAAGGAGACCGATTCATAGTCAACGTTGTCAACTTAAGGATAGCCTTACAACACATCCTCAGCGGTCCTCCGATGATCTAACGGTTTAATAGAGGTCCCGTCTGCAGTTTAGTTTCCAGCATTCCGCAGTTTAATATTGTGGACGGGACAAATGTCCAAAATACCCTCATTGTAAAATCTCTCGTCCGCAGTATTAAATTGTGGATGCTAAGTTGATTTTTTTTTACATTCTTCCTTCATTCCTTTCTTTCTCCATTCTCTCTCCTCCCCTTCTATCATTCACCTCATGAAAACCAAAACCACTCGAATATGATGAACAAGGTATATATTTTTCAATACAAGATTCATCCAAAACCAGAAAGCTTTCGATAAAACAAAAGCTGAACCATGTCTAGTCCCATGAGATTTGTCTAGAAGCAGTTCATACAACTCGGGTTCTACATCTATTACTGATTCAGACTATCTTGTCACAATGACCCCATTAGATCCTTTAATGGACACAATAAAAAGAACCGATAATGGAAGAATTACAATTAAAATTATATCAAACCTGATTCGGATTCTGTTTTTGATTCTCTTTCCAATATCAAGCCTAAGCTTTCTTAGATAGATCTCATAAATTGTTTGGATTCCGTTTCTAATTTGGAATTATTGCTGAAAGGTCTATTATTTGGCATCCGTAGTTTAATACCGCGGATCCTAGAAAACTAAAGAAAATTTGAATTTGGCTTAAAAACAACGTCGTTTCTCAATTGGACAGTGTCCGCAGCGGATGAGAGACTTTTACAAGGATGGTATTTTGGACATTTGTCTTGTCCGCAGTTTAATACCTGCAGATGGGGACTCTATTAACCGTTCGATCTACTGATAGACGCTCACGATGTGTTGTAAGGATAATCTTAAATTGACAACGTTGTCAACGGATTAATTTTCACACACACACACACACACATATATATATATATATATATATATATGGAAGTATTTATGAGTTGAAGTATAGGTTATGAATTGATAATTGAGGTTGTTTGTTATTGATTAGATGGGATTATAGCCATTAATGGTATGAGAAGAAGAGGACCCTAGAACAGAGAGGGGTAAAATCATTAATTATTATCTATTACAGAGAGAAAAGGGTGAGAATCCAAAATGAAAAAATTGAAACCCTAAATGTTCCCCCAAATTCATTACAAAGACATGAGGAAAAAGAAGATAAAACTAGAATTTGTAGTGGAGGAAGATGATGAGATGAAGGATTTGTGGGTAATGGAATAATCCCAAATCTGAAGGAACTAATCTAGAAGAAGAAAGAACTCAGAGAAGAGAGAGAGAAATAATAGGTAAAGAAAAAAAAAGAAAATAAAACATAAAAATATTTTTATTTTTAAAATTTTTGTGTGGCTACCAAATCCACATGGGATATGCCCACTTAAACATTTTTTTCGTATGTGGCTTTAGAAATTTTTTTAATCCATGTCTGAAAATAGAAGCTCAAATTTAACGTTTGTACAACTAATTTTACGGAATAACTTAATTAAGTTTTTTTTTTAAAATCTAGTTGGTTAATTGCATATTGTTAAAATTCAGTGGTGTAATGCTTAAAAGTGGACAACCACAATGGGGGTAATACCCTTTTTGCCCATTATATTTTCAATGCGAGTTCTCAAGAATCAGGTTCTATGCAACCCCTCTGCCTCTCTCCTCTTTCTGTCTAGCTATATATATCTACTTATCAACAGAGAGACGGAGGAAATTTAAGGAGAGAAAACTGAAATGATGAGCGGTTGAATAATTGGAGCAAAGCATGGGTTGGTGCCATCTTTCATTATCATATATTTATTTTTCTCTTTTTTTTTTCATTTCTCTTTCTATTAGAAAGGGTGAGAGTGATCCCTTACATTCTTATTGTCTCGGATGAGATTAAAGCCTAGACGATGTATTCCTTCTTGTTCTTCTCACTAATGAGTAAGCAGCTTCTTTCGCTCTTTTATATATTAAAGTAAAAGAAAATGGATTATTGACCCTCTTTCTGTTCTTAACACTTTTTTAGTATTATCTCCTTATATTAATTCTCGGGTTTAATTGTTCTGATGCTGATTATTTAGACCTCATCCACTTGCTCGAGTTGTTTCCTTCCGCTAAATTCTTCATTGCTTTGTGCCATTGAATCAAAGTAGCTCTTGATGGGACAATGGGGCTAAACTCACCTGCTTCTCTGCCTTGAATGTGCAAATCCAAATAGCTTCTTTTAACTATCTAGTCAATTAAACAATAAAGAATGCTTAGCATGTTGAAATCACTAGCCCATAATGAGTCTTGTTGTATTATATAATTGCTTTACTTGCACTAACTTGTTGCCTTAAAACTTGATATCAATGTTGGCTCACTGGTGAATGACTTAGTTCTCCTCTCCTCTCCTCTTCGTATGAGTATTGGGTTCATTTATGAGCTTACCCTTCACATTTCAGGTATTATTAGATTGGGATAGTCCTAAATTTGCCTCCATGTAAGATACAGTGAAATTTCAAGTGAGGTTAAAATATCATATTATGTTTATCTATAGACAGATCAATATATATATATATATATATATATATATAAAAATGGCATCCATATTTTGTTCTATCTATATTTAATGTCTGGCACCTACCGTGCTGTGCATCATTTTTGTCATAAAATTGAACTAACATTGGACATAAAAGTTATTTATCAGGATTAAAGGAACCATTTTAGAATGACACTGGTAGTATTTTTTTGCTTGGCATTTCTTATTTTTCATCCCCCCTCTACTTCCCCCTGCTTCTTCTGATTTCATACTGTGTATCTTACATGCTTAAATCGCTACTTTGCCTATACAGTTGTAATGTCATTTTAGATGGATTAAAACTAAAATTGTACATAGAAATTAGTCCTTATTTTTCTTTCCTGTGCTACGGGAGGTGAGAGTTGGAAGGGGAACTACTGCGGGTGAGTTTATTCATGCAATTAAGGTACTGTTATTCATACAATTACCAACGAGAAAGTTGGATTCTGTTTGGTGCTTATGAGTCGGCTCGTTTTGTGTAAAACCACCAAAAAAAATTCATTTACATCCTACTTCTACTTATGGAGGCTTTAATTCAGGTTGATGAAGATGACATATTTTGGAGACAAAAGAAGGGCAAGGAAGAATCGGTGGGGTCACAAAATTCTGCTCACGTAACATCGCCGTTAGTGAGTGAAAATTATCAGACACCTTCTCCTTACTTCCTGCTATAATTTAATATCTAGTTCTCTATCAATCTCAATGTGGCCAAGGATTTGTGTGTTTCTTTGTTTCTTTTCCAATATTAAGATTCATTATGCATCCTTTTTTCTTCTTCTTCTTCTTCTTCTTCTTCTTCTTCTTCTTCTTCTTTGCTGTAGGTAGATATACATTTCGTTTACATTTCTCCTTAGATCGACAGTAATAAATCTGATGCTGCTGTAGTAAACGTGCAACCAACAAATGATATGCAGTTGTCCTACTTGGCAATAATCATAGTAAGAAATATTGTCAATCAATATAAACTATACTTCGAAAGCTTGATGTGAGAGTGAAATTGATGCATTGGAAGAAAGCTGTGAAGAACTAAAGATAGAAGATTTGGCTAGCTTTCTTGTTCAGTTTGCTGCTTCGTATATAGAATTGGTTGTTTTGTGTTTGATAGATGTTTTGAGGTGTTGTAGTTGTAATCTTGTTTGTTATTATCTGTTTAGTTGTAAGCTCTTTGGTGCAAAATATTTACCCCACCTTACACCTCCCAAGAAAAAAGTAATTTTGATTTGGTGTGTTTCATTTGTTTATTAATTGTATAGAATGATATTCTTTTTGCAAAAAATTCCATGGTGCTCTTTCTAGCTAATAATGGAAAGTGCACCTAACTTATGGGCTCTAAATTCTTTTGTATTGCAGAGCTTGTCGCAAATGAGAGAATGATAAAGTCAATCTCTGTTTTCTTTGACATGTATAAAATTTCGCTTAAGTTCTAAGTGCACCTATCTACTTCCCATGATTACAACGGTAGATGATATGGCTGATAACCGAGTGTCTTTTGTAGATACTGCTATGGTTGGACTTGGACCACGATCATGGATAGTAGGACTCTTTAACCGATCAGGCAATAAACGATCTGGAAGTGGCAAATTTCTTGACCGTCCTTTAACTCCTCTTCAGGTAACTGTGAGATGTTAAGTGCAGGTCGTTGCATTCGATAATGTATCTCCCCCCCCCCCCTCTCTATCTATCTCTTCATAGGTACATGTCTGTTTTACCTATAAATCATATTTAGCGAAATGGCTTTTTTGCTTACTCAAAAGCCTAGTACTTTTCAGCCTTAACAGATATTTCTTTCTTCTATTATTTTTCCCTTTAATCTTTTCTTCTATCAAATTTCTTACCAGGAAGAAAGACTTCAAAGGCTTCAAGAACGAATAAACATACCATTTGATGAAACTCGCCTTGATCATCAAGTATGTAACATCTCTCTCTCCATTGTGTTGATGAACATGATCAATTTATGCTATAAGATCATGGAATAAGTTGTAAGCTTCTTAATTTGCAATGTTTCTTTTATAAAATATCTTCTTTTGATGTGTGCTTCTCTAAGGAAGTGCATCATTTTTACTTTCAGCTTATTTCTGTACACTGTTTTATCTCATTATTCATTACAATTGACAGGCATCTCTTTTAGCATTGTGGAAAGCAGGATTTCCAAATGTTACTCTTAAAGGTTTGATATCTGAGCAATGGAAGGATATGGGGTGGCAAGGACCTAATCCATCAACTGACTTTAGGTATTGCTATACGATTTCAGATGGCAGTTTCAGTCATCAGACTGAGAATAAGACATAGGTTGCTTAGGATATGTAGAGGTACATGTTATTGTTATGTGAGAATCAGATGAAAGCTTAGATCTCTGATTCTCTATTAATGATTACACTAAATAACTGAGTGCCATGTCGAAAAAGCATTACTTAAAATATCGAAACAGTTTATTTAGCTTTTCTGGGGTAACGGAGTGAGTCCACTGCGGCGTTGGTTCCTCGGGTCCAATCAAGATTACATCAATTGATAGGGGCTTATGCTAACTATTACCATGTGTAGTGCTTCATCAGTTACTACTTTCTCATAACTGGTTCCTTTTCGAATGCCATGTGACTTTCTGGCTGTTGGTTCAGATTCAATTAGAAACCACAATTTATCCTGTCAAATTAGACTCATGTTTAGGCCTTTTTAAACTTAATCAGATAGGTACTAGTGTATGGATCAATGATCCTTGTCCTGTCTATGGGTTCAATAGTAGTAACCCGGAAAATTAGTCTATGATTTCATCCTCAGAGATGTAGAAGCTCTTTTTTAAATGAAAATATTTGTAATGTACAAGACTACAAAAAAAACTTGAGAATTGTCAATCAACTTGCATAAATTCTTTGGAAATAATAGGTTCATGTTTACTCTATCCATCTTACTGCACCAAATAATACAACGGTTATGTTGTAAGTATTGATTTATCCATATTCAAATATATTCTAGTTGAAATACTTTTTCTTTGTAGGGGTTGTGGTTTTATTTCGCTCGAGAACTTGTTGTTTTTTTCAAGAACTTTTCCGGTACGGTTGTCTTGCTCTTGCATCTGCCCACAATAGGATGATAATTTTTCTTCTTTCTAATTTCAATCTATCTTGTTCATTTCGTAATATTGGCAGATATTTTGTTTATTTTTCTGAAGCATGAATTCTGAAAATGGATTATCACTAATTGTATTAAAATTCAAAATGAAGGCTTCTTTTCTTAGGTTATTGTTTAAAAAGGGTGGGAAGCGAGCAGAGTGGGAATATCCATTCGCTGTTGCTGGCATTAATGTCTCGTTTATGTTAATCCAAATGTTGGATTTGTATGCAGGTTAGTATCTGTTATTGAGTAGATTGTTTCAGTAATAAGTTGTTATGATTCTAATTCAATTTTTCTTTCTTTTTTTTGGTGTGAGAGATGGTGGTGGTGATATTATACTTAAAACACTCAGATTTAGACTTTAACCACATGATTGTGTCCACATAAGCTTATAAAGCTCTAGTCCAGTCTAAAGATTCGTGAAAATGAAATATCCATCTTTATTCTTTCTAGTATTCATGTTGTACCTTCTACAGTTTTTAAATAGTCGATATTAACAGCTTGGTAGTATATATCTTTAGGATATACGGATTATTTTTTCTGTTAAAGTTATAAAAGGACTTTTTTCTTTAATCATGTTAGTGTTTTCAAATTAAGATATTGTATTTTCAAATGCTACTGATCCAGAGGCGTCGCCATGCCCATTAGTGGTATTTTCAAGTATATTGACTGGTAGCCCATCAATATTAACATGCATATCAGCTGTAATGCTAGTATATCAATGATAACAGCTGAAGAATTGCTCTTATGTTGGGCTTCTTGTCTTCTATATTACCAATGAAGTATTGGTAGTTGTTCTATATGATGGTATTTCTTTGATTATTTATGAACAATAAATTAAAAGGTAACCATCTTTTTTATTTTGTGTTTTTTTTTGCAGCAAAACCTAGATGTCTTTCGGGAATGAATTTTCTTAGATTATTAGGAGGTAAAGTACCAATCTGGCTGTTTTATTCAAGTATCTAGGTATTTAAAATACTAGTTTGGATGATCCATGATCCACCTTTTCCATTTTTTCATGGTGATGAAAATTTTCATACAAAAAATTGCAGAAAATGAAGAAGCATTCGATATTCTATACTGTGTAGCTTTTGCAATGATGGATGCTCAGTGGCTGGCTATGAAAGCTTCATACATGGAGTTTAATGTACTCTTTCTCTCTCTGTTGCTCTCTCTCAATACATATACATATATATATATATATATTTATATATATATATATATATGTATGTATGTATAAGCACACTCACTATTAAATACTATATATATACTCCCTGCGGTCCAAAATCCAAACCGAGAGACCCAACAGTCATTTGTGGAAAGTAGCCAAGTTCCCTCTTTACCAAAATAGAGGATTACATTTGACTGAGATTTGCAAATTCAAAATTTATATGAATACATTTAATTTTAGACAATGCAATTATGAAAATTGTAAACTATCTAGAAAAAAGTACTGCTCCCTCTATCCTCGTCCTTAAAAGGATGGCTGTTACAATTTTCTTTGTCTTCAAAAGGACGACTTAAGGTACAAAAAGTCAGGGGAAAGTATGTCATTTAGTGGGGTCCATTAGTATAAAAGAATAAAAGGACACATCACTTTATGTAATATTGTTCGGCCACTAAGGATAAATATAGAATTTTTTTTACTCTCTTTCATCTATTTTTGTGAAAAATATACTTATGCCATCCTTTTGAGAACATAGGGAGTATTATTTACAAGATTTATTATTTTAAAAAGCTCAATGAATCACATCAATTTTGAATTTAAAAAATATTTGAAATTGTCTTTAAAAAAGTCAATATTGATCTTATATTTCGGAATTGAGGGAGTACTAGTTTTTTACTAAGGAAAAATTTAGAACCATTTCTTATTCTATTTTTAGAAACGGGGCTCTCAAACTGAGATACACCAAAAAATGGGATCCTAAGTTTGAGACGTAGGGATTATTATATAATAATCCTGCATGTCAACAACATAAGTAATTGTATTTTTTTTCCTTTTCTTGTATTCTTAGCACTAAATGGATATGGAAACAATAACAAAAGGGTCTTTATATTTGCCCAAGAGAATTTGATAGTTTCACAAAACACCCCACACATGAATAGTAGATGGACCCATATTCATCCAAGTAAGGAAGGCCTTGTGAACTATCAACTTACCCTTCTAGAAATAACAATTCCTTAACGAGAAAAATTTGTGATTTAGATTTCTCGTTCATACAATAAAACAAATCTTCATGCCAACTAAATAATGGAACCACTTTCTATCATAGAATGAGGGCTTATTTCTATCCCCGAGTACATCATCTTTTTTTTTTTGTATAGTTAAAAGCTTAAAGTTGCATATCAATATTTCCACTGCTTTTATAATTTCTCATTTGAGCAAATTTTTGTACATTTATTATAACACCCCCTTCCCAAATAGAAAAGGGAGGTCACATGCAAAGCGCAACAAACCTCAAAATAAGTAAACAGAACACATTAACTTCAAAATATTAAATAGTTGATAATCCATCAATATTGAATTAAATACAAGTCTCCAAAAATTAGCACAATAATCAAACCTAAAATCAAATAAACCTATTCGGTCAAAGGTAGCTAGCTCTCTTCACATGAAACCCTAAACTGCCCTTGCAAACCTGTCGGAAGAAAAACACAGCATGAACCAAATGACATGTACTGATATAAAGATGCACATATATTTAACAATATATAATCAGTGTTCTAAAAGGCAGCCGCCTAGGCCCCCCTTGCCGCCTTGCCTAGGCCAAACAATCCTTCTAGGAAATTAGGCGGGGCCTAGGCTGGGCCTTGGCGGAGATTTTTTTTTACTTTTAATAACTACCCAAACCAGATCTTGATATATTTATTTTTCTAATGATTTACCATATTCATAATGCATGTTTTAGCATATCAAATCATAACAAGAAGTGAACAAGATCAAGTCCAAATGAATAATTTTATTATAGTTATAATTTTTTAAACTTGTACTAACTTCAAATTATATAAATGATGATACATTTGTAATATTTAGTTTAATTCAATATAATTCTTAAATTTATGTTTAGTTTCTTAAGTTTTAATATTGAATTGAATTCTTGAAATTTTAAATTTTATTATTTAATAACAATCTGGTTTATGAATACAACTAATACGTTAAAGATATGTGTTTGAATTTTAAGCAAAAACATTTATTATAGATTGTTTTGCTTTATATTATTGTTTTGTTTGGATAAAATGTAAGATAAAATATTAAAATTGGCTTGAAATAAAAAATCCCGCCTAGGCCCCCCTCGGCCGCCCGCCGCCCGCCTCCCGCCTCCCGCCTCCCGCCTAGCGCTTTTTAAAACATTGTATATAAGGTGCCCATAAGAGTTGAATGAACGAACAAATACAAACTTCAAACAATTACAAACTACGAACCAATTATGAATAATGGACACTATCGAACAAACAACTATAGTCAAAAGGATCCCAAACAAATAAGGCTGAATCAAATGTTTATAAGGTAATAATTTTATATTGAGCTCAAATACAAATAGTCAAAGGCTAACAAAATACATTGGTACCATGATGTATGCAAATTAAGCCGGATAGTATGCACGACACATACGTCACTAATCCGCCAAACAAATCAAATCAAATATTGGGTCGACCTATACGTATCCTAAACAGACAAATCAAATTGTCAAAGCTCACACCCGGAGCCACATACAAAACAAAATAATACGATGTGGACTGATCACACCGTCATGGAAGGTGTCATGCCCGGGTGTCAAGATGACATGCATGTGATACCCCACAGGTGGTTAGCTCAAGTATACCCTAAGGATCGAATTACAAAATGTAAGCTAAAAGGGGTTCAAATCATAATACTTACATGACTATCTCCAAATGACATCGAATTATTACAAATACGAACATACTATAATATCACAAGATACCAATGATCAAAATAACTCAACGAAGAATAATACAAACGAATAAGGTTTTCAAAATATATTGACATGATTAACTAGTTCAAAGAGTACAAATATGAGTTCCAAGTGACAAAACTATCACATGAATTTGAGAAGGAACAATCAGGTGGAACAATAACTAATTTCTAAACGAAGAGCAAAATGAACAAATCAAAATTAAAAGGATGATCGTTGAAGGAGTACGGAATTCGTACTTGATACGCAAAATCACTTATAGCACACTCCACAAAATCTTACCCTCAAATGCTAACGATATCAAATACGAAATATTATCACCACCTAAACATATTCACCTCGAATTAAATATAATCCAAACTAATAATTCCAAAATAATTCATAATCCATTTAAGATGCCTTTCATTATCGCCTTAGATCGCTATTAATACTCCAAAACTTAAAAATCAATAACAAAACCCGACAAATTATTCTTAAGATGTCAGTTCACTATTTTGGTCTTATCACCATTAATCAAAACTTATTTATCAAATTAATTAATTTTAGCAGAAACTAGACTTCAATTACAATTTAGCCTTAAGAATCATCCAAATCGGATTTAAAATCATTAAGTTATACATTTTTAAATATTAGAACTTGTTGTAAATTCTGCTACAAAAATTTTAAATCAGCCCTTGCTTAAAATTAATAACAAATCATACGTTAATTTTTAACGGTTCAAAATTGGTGAACATATTCTCAGCTTATTATATATGAATAACATATCCAAAAATTATAACGATTCAACGGTCGGATTAAAAGATATAACCCACGCAATAGATCTTAAAATATCAAAACTGATTTTCAGATTTTAACATTTACATTCAATCAAATTATATTCTTTAATATAAATTTATCTCCTCTTTCAAATTATCCTAATATCTAATTCCATGTCTATATTTTATTTAAAAATAATCTCTAATTAAAAAACCTTCATCACAAATCATAAAATCAAAATACGAAATAATATTTACCTTCTTGTTCGCCTTTATTCAATACGCAACAATAAAGAATCTGACTTTTGGGTCTTCTAGAATCTTCAAAATCTCGTCATGCCTTCATGAAAATTGTAGCTCTCGAAAAGATACACGAAATAGACTCAAGAATCATTCGATTTGGTATTAACATGACTTAGTTACGAATTTTCAAAATTAGGGCTGAAAATAGTTGCGGGAATTGGGATAAGTTGCCGTTTTTAGCAATTTAAGGTGTGAAGATAACGTCAAATAACTTTTCTTCCTTTTTCACAATTGTAGAGGACGAAAAACTGCACAAATAGGCTTTGGATTCACTCAATTCCGACATCGGATGAATTAATTATGATTTTGCTAAAGGGTTGTAGTGTGTATAAGTATTCTACTCGGGAATTCAACTAATCTAATTAGAATAGGATTAGGGTACATCTCCATTCTTTAAATATAACAAGGAAACAATATAAGAGTTACCAAAATCTTAATGAACTCTTCAATTTTAATTAAATCAATTATTTAATTATCAATTAAAAAAATTTAACTTTCCAAGCGAAACAAGGAAGAAAAAAAATTAGTAACCTTTCCAATTCAATTTCAATTTTATAAAATAAAATAAAATAAAATAATATTTAATTATTAACAAAAATCTGGGTTATTACATTTATATTAGGCAAGTTTTGTAAGGTTACCATTTCATATTCATATTCATTTGTAGCTTAAGTTAGAAGTGTTGATGGATATGTATTTTCTTCATTTATACGAAGAAGTTATTATGAACTCGATTTGTCACTGATGAATATCATCTCTCTCCATTATATATAGGGAGGGATATTGCAACTGTTGTATTGAATATATACTCCATCGATGGAACAAATTTTCTGTATAGTAAAGCATGATCTTTTGCAGAATGATAATGGGAATATGCTAGTGTAATTGAAAACTGAAGTTTAGCTTTCCAAAAACCCTATATTCTGATCCTACATCAATTTTATTATCTGCAGGATGTTTTAAAAGTAACACGGACACAGTTGGAGAGAGAACTATCTTTAGAAGACATTCGCAGAATACAAGATTTGCCAGCTTACAACCTTTTGTTTCATTAGTTTTTTTTAATAAACCTCTTTTCAGAACCCACTAGTAATTTACTTGGACATCCTTTTGTGATTATTTTGAGTGATGTTCCAGAGCAATTTACTATGTCCGTCATGGTTTTTTTTTTAATGCCGATTTTGAGCATTCCTGGCTAAAATTTGTGTACAAATACAGACTGAATTGTTCACTATATTGGTATTGAAAAGAAGAAAAAATTATATTGTAAATTGGTATAGAGATTCACTCGTACGTGGTGACAAATTTTTTTAAAGATGGTCATGTGATCCTGTCCCCCACCCCCCTCACCCCAATGCACTGCCTTGGATTCACCATGCCTAGTACTTGGTAGGCAGTTCTCTGTCTGTGTAAAAGTGAGTTTTTTATAGTGAACTATTAAACAACGTTTTATAGGACTATTACTTTAATTTAGAGTACTAATATCTTACTCTCTTTTTTATAAAAGTAAATTAAAAAAATTTAAGGCAATAATATATGCTAGAATAAAATAGTATTAAAAATTTCTACTACCTTATCATAATTTGACTAGTAAAAAGTAATCTAGGTTTTATCTATATTTCTCTTTGATTTCAAGCTCTCTGTCACTCCCTCTGTTTAATCAGTTCTTTTGTAGTTATTGTTAGAGAGAAGAATGGAGACTATTGATGATGATACAGAGGCCAAGCAGAAATATGGCATTACATGTTTCAGTTTGCAGACACACTATGGCTTTAAAATGTGCTGTGGAGCTCCGCATACCTGATATCATACACTCCCATGGCAATCCAATCACATTGTCCCAAATGGCATCTGCTATTGGCTTTAACTCTCCAGATATCACCTGCCTCACACGCAGGGACGGAGCTAGACTTCTTTGCCCAAGATTTTAAAATTTATTAAGTATTAAGGCTCACCCACTTGAATTGTGACATAAGATTTGTGTTTTGTGGGTTTTGTGGCAATCCATTTCATTTCATTTTCTCCAATTCTCCACTACACAATACACACTAACAAATAAAGTTTTGTTATACTTTTGCCCTAACATTTGCCAATCCTACTTGAAGATGAAAGTAGTCAAGTAGAGATTCTTTACTTTATTTATTCTCTATTCTTTACTTTATTCATTCTTTACTTTATATATATATACTAGGGTTAACCCTCGTGTAATTATTTAATACCTAAAGATGAATGAAAAATATGAGTTACAATGTTTAAAGAGTATATATTTGATAAAAATTAGAAAATTTCGTAAATATTTGTTGTAAATAAGAAAATTTCTAATCAAGATAGACATCTCACTCAAAAAATAAAGAAGTCAAGAATTTTGCCACAAAATTTATCTACATGCTCATTATTTATAAATCGAGACTGGCAAGAAAAAATGAATTTGTTAAGGAAACAAATAAAGCCAACATCCACATTCACTCAACCATAAAATTGACCTAGGCCAGTTAGCTACATTTATTAAATTCGAAACAATCCCAATGCCAATGACCTTCATATTTTCTTTAAGCACATTTAAAAGCACTCCTCCACACCTATATGCTATTGATTCCCTTCATTTAATTTGCAATTTTAGATGGAACATGGATTAATTAGTAAAACTAATTTAAGCACAATCAATCATACAAATGTGTCCACTGAATACCAATCGCTGATACATTAACAGGTAAAAGCATTGTAGTAAGGAAATAACATAATGATACCCACTTGCTTAAAAGGTTCATGTGCACCAAATTAGTTTGGAACTCCTTTGCCTGATTAAAGAAAAAATAAAATAAAATAAGAACTTCAAAAATAATTGACCCAACCACCAAAAAAGGTAAATTTGGTCAAATATATAGCCAAAAAAATCATCTGGGCCGTCCAAAATTTAGAATAAACCCCACCGTCCATGGACACAGCTAGAATATATATATTGTAGCAACAAATTCAAAACAAAACACTATAAATAATTATATACTTTACCTTTTTACAACACCACAGTTACGAAACTCATATTACAAAATGTATTAGAAAATAACTCAATTAACATCATAGAGTACTGGAGCTTCTCATGTTACCATTCTCTTATGAGTTTGTCTATGAGTTCATCAACCACGTCCGGTCCGCATCCTTTATAATGTCATCTGTTTCAATAAATGTAAACATCACCTCATTCCACCCAAAGTCCCACATACAGTTAACATTTGGATCTGTAATTTTGATGTTTCTTTCGAGCATTTTGAGCAGGTTTTCAACAGCATCACTACATATTCAAACTACCAAAACAACCATCATTTCATATCCAAAATCATCATAACTATGTATAATTAGTTAACTTTACAAAATACGGAACACAAAAAATACACACATGCAGAAATTAATACATACTCGATCATCAACACATATCTAACCACCAAAACAGCAAGCTAGTCGCTACTGATTTTCAGGTTTTTTGGTAGAGTTTCATTTAAAAATAGATATCCAGACAAATCTAAACCTGTCTGTAAAACTTACAATCATACATACATATCCAAACCACCAAAAAACATCATTTCATACCCAAAATCATCATACCATACAGAAATTAATACATATTCAATCATCAACACATCCAACCACCAAAACATCAATCTAGTAGCTACTAATTTTAAGAAATTTCGGCAGAATCTCCTCTAAAAATAGATATCCAGAAAAATCTAAACCTGTTTAAAAAACTTACAATCATCCATATATATTCAAACCACCAAAAAAAATATCATTCCATACTCAAAATCATCATATCCATGTAAAATTATCCAACTTTACAAAAGACGGAAAACAAAAATACATATATGCAGAAAAAAGAGAAACATGTTGAGCATAACCCTTTACTTTACAGCTTACACCAAGTATCCTTCAATATATACCTGAAAATATTTTGAATTCTAAAATTATCGAAATATGTTAGTAAAAATAAAACAATTGTAAATCCAAAACATAAGACCCCTTACTTTACCCTGAATTATCTAAAAACAAATAAACACATATTTGTATGTAATTGGGGGGGGGGAATGATTTAGATTGATATAAGTAAGAATTTAGAGAGATTGTAATAAATAATCAATTTATTTAGAAGAAGATATGGACTTACGATCAAATAAAGTTTTCTTAGTACCATTTCAACAAACGATTTATTTGCTTAATGATTTAAATCATAAATCTGTATTGGTGGCAGTATAATGGTGTGTGAGTTCGATTTGTGAGTGTTTGATTGGTTACAGTTATGTGTGTGTATTTGTGCATATATTATGTGTGTTGTGTGTACGGAGACAATTTAGTTCATACTCATTGTGAATTACCACTCCTACATTATTATGACGAAATCTTCGAACCTGTAGACAAAAAAATAATGAATAGTAAATAAGCGGGTAAAAAGATTAGATAATAGATAAGAAAATGATGATTAAAAAATTCATTATTTCATAATTATTAATTTAAAATAAAATCGTATTAATAATATAGTTGGTTAAAAAGAGCATTTGAAAAATCATGTCAAAAGAATCTAATTTGTTAGCTTAAAATTTACCAGTATTATGGATAAATAATAGTACTATATTCAACCATCATACACCACCACATCATCATCATCAAGTCATCCCATCGTCCTCCTCACATCTCTCTACTTGCAGTTTTTCGAGCAATAATTCAAAAAGAAACAGATAGATAATATATTCATCCCACTTGTAGTTTTCCTCATTGACATAGCAAATATACAATACATGTCTGATAAATAATACATGTGTGTTTGTGCGTGTAAAAAAAAATTAAAAATACAAATTATGCAACTTACAATAATTGAAGACAAACCCACTACAGATAATTTGTTAGCATTTACTCCTGCAAAATTGCCATTGAAACACAGATTTATACAACTAAACTTGGGTCATAACTGTGCAAATTGTGAGCAAAAGAACAGAATTGTAAAACTTGATCGTGAGAAAACAACAAATATCATACTTGCTTCAATAAACAATTAAAACAATTACATGAAATTCAGTGAAACTTTGAATACATGAAATTTTATTAAAGCTAAGAAAATAATGGATTGATGACCGAAATATTCAAAAATCAATTAAACAAATATGGAAAAAGCGGTGGTGACTGACCATATTTCACGGTAATGGAGAAATTAAGACGACTGTACAAAGTAAACGCTTAGAATCCAAGCAATAAATTGAGTTTTATTATGAAAACAATTATAAATTAAGTCTGAACTCCAACTCCTCGCCGTCACCGCCTCACCCTCCTCGCCGTCCCCAACTCCTTCCTCCGTTCCTCCGACACCTCGTCCTTTTCCCCCAACATCGCTGACGTCCATTACTACCACATCCTCCTCTAATACCTCTCCCCCGCCGACCTCCGCCAGTGACAATAATTGTGAGATGATATAACTACATAAACGCTTAGAAATAAGGGGTGGAAAGGTGCTTACCGGAGGGGAAGAGGATGATACGGATATATCCTAAACAGATGATGATAGTGTGACGGTAAAACCCAAACCAAACCTGAAGCCCTTTACTTCTTAGGAGGTATATTGAAGAAATCGAAGGAGGGAGAACGAAAGAGGGGGAGGAAAGAGGGAAATCAAAGCTGTCAAATAAGTTTTGTCTATAAAATTAGTAAGGTTGATTTGTATAGATAGATTTTTGAACAATTAGATTTATCCTAAAAATCATAGAAATTGATACAACGGGTCAATTATAAGAAGATTCAATTTGAGATAGTTTTCTGTGATTTTTGTTTGTCCGTTCCCAAAAATCACAGATAAATTTATCCGTTTCAGATAAATTTGATGGAACAGACAAACAAAAATCACAGAAACCATCTCAAATTGAATCTTCCTATAATTGACCCGTTGTATCAATTTCTATGCTTCTTAGGGCCACATTGATTACAAATGTATACCCCTTCACAGTTCATACATTTCTTACAAAGTATATATTCGGGGCCTCAACTTAATAACTGAGGAAATGAGCCATGAGTCAATTATAGCAAAAATCACAACAGAAAACAAACTCTAAAAATATGGTCCTAATGTATATACACATACAAAGATATATGAATGAACAACAACCTGAGGGTTTATGGCTTCTTGAACAATCTGAAATGCAAAATCTACTGGTGGACCGGGTTGCAATATAGTCTTCCTGAACAAATCCTGACAATTGAAAAACAATGTAACCTGATTATGTAATTGTTTACAAACAAATCAAAAGAAGTAATAGTATACAAAATTACACTTCCAAAATGCCCAATTAACCCTTAACCAAGATTAAGATTTGGAAATTAAAGCAACCAAACACAATCACCGAAAAAGAAAACAAAAAGAAGAAGCAAAAATTGCTAGTCCCAAAACACAGATCTTCCAAAGATATGTAAATGGTTCCATTCAAACCGTAGCAAATAAGTTTGTACTTTAAGGCAGGGGTAGTCGAGAATACCATTTCTTGAGAATGAGACAAAAAACATAATGCTCTAGATTTCTATCAACATATAGGATTTCGGTATTCCATAAAATATATGACAGTGTACATGACTGAGTTTTATTTCCATCATATATATATTCGGATGACTTAATAGATAACATCTAGCAAACCGTCACCAAGCTACTTGGCTAGCATACAAACATCCCAAAACAGTAATTATAATTAGGCATATAAAGCATGTGTTAGCAACATTACACAAAAACAGACCCTTATCTTGTCATATTCTCAAACATGTAGGGCGCAATCCTTATATTCACACATAGTACATGTATTCCTAACTCTTTGATCCCAGCCTTGTGGCTTTAAAATCATAACAAAAGCAACCACCTTATATTATCAACATAGCCACAATGATAATCTTTAATCAAATATAAACACCACCTTAAAAATCAACATAGCAGTCCGTATAATTTCCAAGTTATCCAACCAATTACCACCAAAGAATAAACACCAGAAGAACAAAAGATCCACTAAAAAATGATTACCTTGGTTTAGGACAACGCCAATTGTTGATCAATTTCGCAATCAATGAATACGTGCAAGTATACACGGTCAACAAGTAATAAAGTGAAAGTAGAGTATCGTTCCCACGTGGAATTATTTAATAAAAATCACCAAATACTATTTCTTAACCAAACTAATTTTATTTAAACAATCTCAAATCGTGTTTTTTCTAATTAAGAAAACTAAATTAACTAATTAAAACTAAGATTTTAACGAATGAATTCAAATAAATAAAGATTAAGACTTCAATATCCCCAATTATGAATTATAAATCAATTATCCAATTATCCCAATTATTATGTCTACTGAATTGTTAACAGGAATTCTCAAATGCCAAAAGTCATTTTCCAAGTGATCAATTGCCTTCTATTTAATCCAGATTAATCTTGCTATATTCCTATGCAAAATAAGTGAATTAAACTCCTTTAATCTCAATTCCTTATGTGTTACATGCGGTGAACAGATATTTTCATTCAATTCACAAACCTAATTATTCACTTTGCAAATAACTAAGTCACATGATATCATGCCCAGTTCTAACCCTAGAATTCCTCTTCCAATTCCTTCTAGAGTAACAAAGTAATTACTGATCAGATAATTAAGCAATATGCACAAGACAAGATAAACAACTCACTTTAACATAAATAATTGGAATATAATGAATAACTAATTCATAGCCATAAAAAGTTCAATTGAAATCTCAATAAAAGAGTTAGTTCATAATTAATGAATTAAAACCAAGAATCCACAATTGAATAGACATTAAAAGATAAAAGTATGATAAGAGAAGAGAATAGAATCTGTTGTCAGCAAATCTGATGCTCCCCTCTTGCTCTTGATCTTCAATGGTCTCCAAGTTGCTTCAATCTCCAAAACTAATAAGAACTAGGGTTAATATTCTAATCTAATGGAGTGTTTTTCTAATCTAAGCTATGTAATCTCTTCTATTTTATGCCTTACATCATGTATTTATAGGTTACAAGTCCAATTTTTAGCTTATGAACAAACCCAATCCTATTTGGAGTCAAAAAGGTGTCAAAATTCGCCCAAAACGCGTCCAGGCCCGCACCAAGCCTTTCTCCAGTGCCCCAGCGCTGGCCACGGCGCTGGGATTCTGCCCCCTAGCGCCCCGGCGCTGTAATTAAGCCTAAGAATCGCGCCCCGGCGCTGGCCCAAAAACTTGATATTTTCTGCTCCGACGTCCTTTGGGAAAATGACCATAACTTCTTCGTCCGAACTCCGATTTAGATGATTCAAGATGTTCTGGAAAGAGGAGAAGTTGATCTACAACTTTCATTCTTGAAGATTTTCGAAATAATGTCTGTAGATCTAGTCAAATTGGCTCTGAAATGACTGCTGTGTAAATGACAAGCCGAAAACGCGAATCTAGCCACCCCAAACGTCAATCCATGCAACTTTTGTCCCAAATCCTACAAAACAATATAAAACATGCTTGAATAGACACAAACACATAAAAACATCCTAAAAGACTTGAGAACAACAATAAATTAAGCCCGAATGTATCCAATTCATGTGTATAAAACTCACTCATCACCAATCGCCATCCATGCCACTTCCACGACCACCTCCTACTTGGTATCCTCCCCCCCCCCTCCTCTACCACCACGATCCCCTCCTTGATCTCCACCACCTCCTGCAAACACAGACATTAAATAATAGTTGATGAGCAACATATTGCAAAATAGTTAACAATTATAGTTTCAAATTGATTATTACTTTAATAAAAGAATATTTATGAACTACACTTATGGATGTTTGTACAAACAATACTTTAAATGTGTTGTAGAGATTAGTGTCCGTGATGTTTAATATTAATCATTTGTAAATCTAGTTTATAATACATAGGAAAGTAGATACATAGATATACACATATATGAACATGTAAGAGCTGCGGATTAAATAAGGAAATTATAGCATCAATTACATGGATAAATAACAAATTAGTTATACAATATACACATATACGAACAATCCGCGTAATACCCAAAAAAATGTCTAATAAGCATAAAAGTGGAAAGATATAGTAGAGCAATGTAATACTAACATGTGAGAATAACAAAAAAATATTGTGGCAACCAAAATTCCAAGTAACATGACAGATATGAACACATCATCAACCACATAACGGAAGGGTACTTAAGCCCATTACTTGGCCAGGAAATAATGAGCTCCTGTACGACAAATGAAATACAGATAAAAATCTTAAACTAAACAAATGTACAGTATCAGTTCATTGCCAAGCTAAAAGATAAGAGTGGAAGTTCAAAACAAAAATAAGATGTGTCATATTGAAAAGGAGAAACTGAAAGTAGAATGAAAACAGATTCCAAAAAGTAGAATATAAATGATCCTCTTTAACTTACTAACCCCTTCCCCCATCACAAAATTAAATTTATAAGTCCACATATAACCCCGTGATTGTAGTAAAATACTTGAATAAAAGTAAAAAGGAGTCATGTCACAAAATTGAAATATCCAAATGTATAGTCATTCTCACTCATATGAACTTGCAACCACTTAGCATACTCTCAAAAACTCCTAACCATGTGGTGATGACAAAAGTAAAAAATAAGTCCCCATCAATTTATTTCAAGTGGGCTTAGTAATTACAATGTGTTGTGTGAAAGCAGAAGTTGTGTTAATGCCCTGTTCTTTCATAACTTTTTTATTGAATGATACTTGCTGAGAGTCTTACTTAGATGAGCAAAAAAATAACAGAAGATTGTGCAGCTCAGCTTTGCTATTACAGCCAAGGGAACCAGTAAGCATCAGATTCTGATAGAACACTTTGTAGTTATAAGAACACAGAAAACAGAGAGTATTAAATTTCTTCAGTGGTATCTTTAAATTGTGAGACATTACAATAGTCTCATGATTATCTTTATCATGAATGACAATATTTGCAATCATAAGGCGAATACTATTGCAATTAAGTAATTTTCCTTACTTTCTTGTTCTAATAAGAGACAAACCAAAGGGAATTCAAACTATAAGTATTAATTGAAACCCATTGGCACAAATTCATGACTGGCTCTAAACATTCTGTAGAAACCCAAAACTAAACTATAAGTATTATTTGATAGTGGGGAATGTTAGTGGAGCTAGCTAGTGCCTAGTGTTGGGATAAATTTTCACGGTGCCTTTAGTATGTCTACAAAACCCAAAACACACATAAGTTTATTACATAGCTTAATATATTCAAATTCCACGAACTTCAAATTAAATTCTTATTTCATAAGCTTAATATCTCAATCTTAATTGTATCCATTATATTAGATTTATCAATAATATCATAATTTAAATACATATATAAAATATTAATTTTAATAATTCATTTGCATCACGTCAAAATCTAATTGAAAATGAACTCGGAGTCGCAATTGGAACCAAAAATGAAACGTTGCGTGCAGCCTGGCAGCCACAGCGCGCGCCTGCCCTGGCAGCCAGCGCCGCGGCTGCTGCTGCCCCTGCCCATTCTGCAGTTTGGATTTTTTTCCTCACCTACTTGGCAATTTTGTAACTTGAGATCCATACATCCGATTGAGTCCCATTTTTAATATATTCTACATGGTACTTCATAGTATTTTATAAAAATATATAACACAGCCAAAAAGAGCATTTAAATGATAATTACAGGGCCTTAAAAATGCCCACTTTACCTAAGGTGTGATGTAGTGGATCCCCCAGTATTGAATATCAAGCCCTTGGTTTTGCAATAGGTGTGGAGTCACTTAAGGTGTAATGTTGTGGATGCTTGTAGTAGTGATGAAATGTGCACTGCCAACAGAAACCAGAAACCCTGATGAAGGAAATGAGTTAATTTATGGACAAACAGACTATAATACAATAAGAAGATACTATTGCTCAATCTAAGACGAATAGTAAATTAAAAAGATCAACATTTTCCTCAAATACTAAAAGATCAAACTTACATGTACAGTGGGTATCTTCTAGAATTATCTTGTTGAAGGAACTTACACATCAACCTTTGTTCTCCATAATAAATAAATATAGCAACACAGGGATTTAGTACAATTACCTTTTTTGTTTAACTAACCCTTCAAATCAAAGAGAAATTATTCTGCTCTTTAGTTACTATATTCAAAGGAAAATCAAACTATCTACTATAACCAAACCCCTAAATTATGATAGCACAAATCAAAATAAATAGCAACACAAAGGGACTCAGTACAAATCAAAGAGAAATTTGTACTGGCTACGATAAATTTTTGAACTGGTTAAAGAGCATGATGCCGAACCTTAAAGGAAATTCTTAGTTCTTTAATTACCATATCTACTGGATACGACAAAATCCCTAAATTATGCTAGCGCAAAACGGATCTAGAAAAAATAATTGAACTGGTTTCGTCCCCCTCCGTGAGCATGATGCCGAACCTTAAAGGAAGATCGTGTAACCCAGTCGATCGTGTGGCTTCGTCCCCCTCCGTGAGCGGGTTGTGTAAGGAAGATACCACCGCTGATCTTCATCTGGGTTCACGTTCACGTTCTTTTTACTTCTTTTGTCGGGTTGTGTTGTTTGGCATAATGGAACTGTAATTGAACGGTTAGATTTATCCCAAGTTTTTAACGGTTCCGATCTTTTAATAGTTTAAGCGGGAAACTTAATTTTTTCAAAATCAATTGTGTTTTGTATAGATAGATTGGATTTAGAAGATAATATCGTGTTGACAATGAGTGAACATGTGGTGTAATTTTGAGTCGAATCAAATACATCTAAATAAGACCGACCCAATAATATGCTCGCCCAAAAGGTCATGGTTAAATGTACTATTAGTAGTAACTTAATTCAAACATTCCTATCAATCATTGAGGCCTACCCAGAATGAATGAGCTGCTGGATATACTATAGGAGTGTTACGTTACTCCTAATTCTACCCAGCTGAAGTTCATTGGATTACCTTCATGGTCAAAAAGTCTCTGGCTGTGAGTTGGCCAGGCCAGGCCAGCTTAGCTTTGTTGGTCTTTTGATTTTTGGGTTGAGTTTTCAGCCTGTTGTTCCTGTGAGGTTCTTGTTAAAAGTAACTGGTTTGTTATTAATAAAACTTGCTCCCTATTTTTCACAAAATTTGCAAATAGTAAGGATCTATTTTTATTCCATTTTTTCTACTTAAGTTGCTACTTTAGTAGTGGTGACATTATTATAATGTCGAAATTTGTGTCCTTGTACAATTATGCAAAAGCTACACATCAAGTTTTGAAAGGGTTGGAATATTTGACTGAACAATTGATCAAGAAAACACTGGTGTATTTGTACACATAAAAAAAATTAATATTTTTACATGAAAATTAAAACTAAAGGGATTTGAAATTCAAATACACTCTAATTTAATTTTTATATCTACGCCGTAATATTTTTATAATTTTTCAAAATATTATTATTATAAAAGAATAACTCGTGCCTCTTACAAAAATACAAGAGAAAATAAGTTGGTTGCACTTAAAAAAATTTGAAATCATAGATTGCTTAAAGTCAATGAGTGATAATAATGTTGGGGTGGTACATGTGCCATCAATGTGCTTAGTGGTTTGTAAGAGCAGAGGAATATAAAATAGTAGTATGTTCAGAAATAAGTTCCAAACAAATACTAGTAGTACCAAAAATAACAAACTTACTTTTGGCGCGCAAATAACAAAATTTACCCAGCTCCATGGTAAAATATGTTTAACACACTTGTTTAGACATTCAAAACTAGTGCATGAGTGTGATTAATGGATTAAGGTTGTTTCTATTGTTCAAAACAGAGCATTAGCATTCTGGACCCACATTTTCCAGTGGGTTTTAGACCATTTCTGCATAAATTACCAAACCTGTAAACTCACAATTTACTCCAAATTCAATTAGTCAAACACATTAAGCCGCAAATCAACGAGAGGTTAGTGCAGAGCTATGCAATTTTTTCTTAAGAACACAACAGGTCTCTAATTACGCCAACTCCAAACTCAAAAGTGGCACATCATATAATACATATCTAAGCTTTATTGTGTAGCCATGAGGCCATCAACACTAGTGTTTGTACTGATGTAAAAGGGGAAAAAAATACACATTAATCCAAAGATTTAGATTATAACAAGATCAAATCGTGCAAAGTTCGCAAGCATTCCCTAATTTACATTTACAGGTACTCCATTGTGAGAAAATACAAATACCATTGAAAAGATTCACAGCTAGTTGGCTTCTCTCTCTCATTTCTTATCACTTTTCTTTAATCTCTCAAGACATATCGTCATCTCTTCATAGCAAAATGTTTGCAAAAACATAATAAAGGGAGTAACTCAACTCTAAATAGTTGCCTGAGTATGGTCTCGGTGAAAAAATGCAAGCTCAACAAAGACGGGTATAGCCTACAAATCTACAATCCTTCTCTGTCAAAGGCCAGCTATTCCTCCGAGTAACAACACAAAACCTAAGACAAGGACAACAGGATTCTAAAAATCAATCCCTTTTTTCAGGTTTGTTGAAGTGAATGGAGTGCATGTATATCACCCACGCCGAATCCCAGTGAAGTAGTTAAAGTCATGGTGCTGGACCCTCAATTGCTTTAGCCAAGAATCTGCTACACTCCAAAGTGAGTTCAACCTCTCCTGGTCCCGGCCATTCTTGTTGGAGACCCACACATGTCCTTGCATCTTATAAGTGGCCATTCCGAATGGAGGGAGAGAGATGCCTTCCACTTCCTTTCGCTTCCTCTTGGTTCCCCCCATCTCATTGTCAATATCCAAATCTGTCCATTGATAGATTAATCAGCAATGCTTACTTAGCAAGCACAAATACAAGGTAAATAAAGGACAAAATTGTAAAAGAACGAGAGCATAAACAAAGGTTAAGAAATAAAGCAAGTTAATACCTTGAAAAGAAGATGAAAGGGTGTGGTATGTGAGGAAGCATGTGGACAAATCCTTTATTGTTCTTCCCATGGGAATATGATAAATTGGGTACCTGAGATATTCACATCAATAAAATACGCTATAGTGCCTTGTCCCCATACCCTTCTTTTTAGAGACAACTTTGCATCACTTAAATTTGGGAATGTTTGGAAAGAAATTTTGTTTCAGATGTCGAAAAAAAAGTTCTACTAAAAAGTAATAAAATTATTTGTCAAATCTGTTCACCCAAATTCTTTTTAACAAACTGAAAAGCAAGATCAAATAAAAAACCAGGGGTTTCAGCTTAAAAACTCAAAGAAAGAGTGAGTAAGATACCAAGCAACTGCCACCCAACTCGCTGGTGAGAGATCTACACTTCTTAATGACATTAATCCCGAGTATCTTTGTGAGAGTCCACTTATCTGTAAGAAATAACAATCATGTCAATAAGATATCTAGCATGAATATCTGTCATCTCAATGTTAACTCATCTTTCGCATGGAATCAGGTTTTTAACCCCAAAAAATAGCATTGGACCAAAAGGAAAGAACATATGCTCAGGGAACACAATAATTTGTTTGATAAGCTAAGAGCAAAAAGATGAGGTTCTTATTAATTCACCTAAAAAACACACGCACAGAGAGAATAGAATAAAGATAATGTATAATTGACAGAACCAATAGTGTAGACAAGAAGGGTTAAATGAAGTACATTATTTCAAATTCCCCAGTCAAAAGTTTAACTATATCTTTATCAGATTCCGATCATGATAAGTACGTCACATGATTCTTACAAAATCCATAACTTCACATAGCTACTAGTGAATAAACATTTCATATCCAACAAAGAAATGAAAGTAAAATAAAGGGAATAAATATGAAATGCTAATGCAACCAAGCTTTTTACTGTGCAGAAGGGTAACATGAACTGATAGAAGGTACCTTATCCATGAGTGGTACCCTTCCATACGGAGTTGATCTCTCAAAGTACTGAAAATAAAGGCGACCCAATCTATCATTTTGATTCCAGAGGCTCTCTTGTTCAAACACCCCCTCCTCAGAGGAACATCCATCCCATCTCGACAGTTTTTCGCTCTCACTCTCATCACTGAATGAATCGCTAAAAGAATCCCTTGTCCCACACACCGAATCAGCGTCTTCCCTGTATGAGCATGCATTCAGTTTTGATTACATCGCATATATCTTTAAATAGCCAACATAATAATGTTTATGCAATTCACAACTATGCGAGTTCCCAAACTACGTTGGAAACGCACTAAGGCCTAAAACAAGTTAACAGGTGTCTGTTCATTTCAATTATAAATTTTATGTACTGGAAAATAATAGTAACAAATAATCGACATACTTTGAGCGATGCTCAGCAATTCAATCTTAAAATTTATAGCCATGGGAAGATATAAATGAATGCAAAACAAAAAAAACCATAAAATATTCAATTAGTAACTCAATATGCTTGGCAATAACTATTAACCAGATGTTAACGTTCTGAGATTAAAAAGTCGAAAAATGAAATTGATACCTTAGAGAATTGAAGGATGGATTGCTAGTAAAGATTTGAATTGCAGAAAGATACGGCACATAGTACTGAACCAAGGTTTCTCTATTGTCCAGATTGATTGGAACTCCAGCCCCATAAGCACTCCATTCATCATAACAATTCCAGAGATCACTCAAAGTAAAGAAATCAACTTTTTCTCTCTCCCAAGGATGCCAAAGTTTTTTGAGGTTTCTGATCTCACTCTGATTAAAGAAACATCATTCACAAACAATACAATAACAACAATCCTTTACACATTAATAGATTAAAATTAATTAATTCATTTGTGCTCAAGAAACATATTATATTAGAAGGTATAAAAAATGCATACCTTGGGTAGGAATTGGGATGGAATCACCGGTGTTGTGCAATCAAGGAAGCATTCTAGGTTTGACTGAATTGATCCTTTCTTCAAAATCATGGTTTTAAAAAGATAGAGAGAGAAAGACAGGTTTTACTGCTTTCCCTCTCCTAGCCCTGAAAACAGAGGAAGCCTACAGAACAAAGGAAAAACAGAGATTAAGAGAGAAAAATATGGGAGAGGGAGGGAGAGAGAAATTAACGGGATTTCTTTGCTGTTAAGGAGAGAGGGAGAAGAGGGAAATTGATTTACAAGAATTCTATTTATTGACTTCTACACACCTATTTTTTTATACAAATTCTCTCTCCAAGACTTTCTCTCTCCTTGTTGACTGTTTGAAGAAAGCGAAAGTATTCTCAGTTCTTTATCCTAATCCGGGGCTCCGGCGAGATTTTCTCGTCAACAAAGGGAAGCGAGAAAAAAACAAGTTATGTAATTCCACTTACCTTGAAGAAAAACTAAAACCCAGCCCAAAGAATGAGAACCTAAACCCAGAAACCCAAATTTCCACGGAAAATGACATGTATAGTCGACTTTCCAAGAAAACCGCAGGAAATAAGAGAGAAAACCCAAGAAACTGTTGAGGATTTTGTGGGAACTTCTAATGAAGAATATGATTAAAACCCAGAAAAATTTCTATCCAAGATATCCTTTCCTTAACGGAAACCCGTGTTTTCTGAAGAAAAGGAAATATAACTTTCTCCATAAAGCTATAAAGAAACAAACAAATTGCGCTCATATTAGTCATGTACGCGCATACATGTGACCATAAGTACTTGTATAGCAGACTCGTAACAGAACCGTTCAATGAAGAAAAAGTACGCGGAGAATAGACTTTTTGGTTTGCCTATGAGACTGAAAATGAGACGGAAGAGATAAAAAAAATAATTAAGGCATGTAGTAATGGATATTTTCAAATGTAGATAAGGATATACTCCGAAAATATCCGAAAATAAATTCTAGTTCTAGCCCCATTACTGATAAGTGAGGCATTGACAATACGAACTAGTCTAATATTTGTATTTGTATTTGTATTTGTATATTTATTTGACCAATTTATAATATAAAACAGAACAGAAAGAGAAAATAGACAAATATCCCGTCCAAGTTTACGTCAGCACCCATCTCTCTATCACTTATTCAAATTTCAAACCTTTTATCTCTCTCTTCTACCACACACAACTCTCTAATTCCCGCAAACAACTCGATCTCTCAAAACTCCCTTAAAACTCTTATACCCAATACCCAACACTAATTTCACCCTCAAATCTCTCACAGCCAACCCTAAATCTCATACCCAGCCCCTAATCTACCGGCCAGAGCATACGCAAAGCAGAACAAAGCAAACACCACAAGTCGCAGTCATCTCTCTCTTCTACTCTCCCGCCGACGTATCAACGATTCGCCGATGCGATAACGGCAGCGTGGCATACACAGTCGCTATTTTAGTCCAATCTCTCTCTTCCTCTCTGAATTCGGTTCTATTAGATAGCAAAAAAGTTTGAAGTGCAACCGACCATGAATGAGAAAGCCAGAGTCTCCGAAGACTGAAAGGTTTTATCCTTTTTTTTGTTTTACAGCTTGATTTTTTATCATATTTTTCATGATTTCCAGAATGAAATTTTATTACCCTTTTCTTTGGTTTACTGATATGCTTAATTTGAGCTTAGTTTGAATATACCCGTTTTTTTCTGGATCATTATTAGGCATTTATTTCGATTTTATAGTTTTTATTGATGATTATTTTGTTCTGGGTATTTTTTTTATAGCTGTTATATGTTTATGTTCTTTTTCTTTTTGTTGTTGTTGTTTAAGCTATGATACTTGGGCTAACCATGAAGTGAAGGGCCTATGATTGTGATTATATTGTACAAATCCAAATATTCATGATTTTTTTTATTATGTTTGGAGTTAATGGTGTACTTTCCAAGCCATTACAATCTGACAATTCATATAACATTGTTTTATGATCGCTCTTCTTTTACAGTATCAATTGGATTCTGCGTTATTAACACGTTTTTATGCCATAATATATCTATACTGTCAATTTATTCGTATTGAAGTTGTAGAATCTATATAAACAGAGCCGATATCATGATTTTGGGATAAGAGGAGCAAAGTATAGCTGTATGATGCATAAAGGCTGTTTTTAGTACTTTTGAGTTTGCTTTTGGAATTCAATTTTTTAAAAAGTTGACTGGTGGAAATCACAAAATATAGTGAACTTAGGGTTTGAAGATCTGCTCAAGAGCTATTTGAAGAACTATAGAGCTTTTTTAACCATGTATAAGTTGACAATTTTTTTTGGGTGCTAAATATAAGTTAACAAAGATTTATTTTAAATTGTGACCATCTAAAATCTTATTACTTTAATATAAGGATGGTTCCTGATTAATTGAAGTAATAGGCTAATGTGTGTATATATAACTTTATGCGTATGCGCACAAGCCTGCATTTGTTGAATATGAATAGCATATGGATTGGATATGCTTGTTTTTGTTTTTATGATCAAGGAGGATTTGAAGTTAGGGTATTGTCCTTATATCATTATAGTGAACCTTTATACACAAGCATGTTTGAGGCTTGAGTTATAGTTATTCATCCTTCTGGTGTTCCTTTCGATCAAGGTTTTCAATGTAATTGCTTTGGTATTTTGCAATTTGATATTAGGATTGTGATTGTTAAATTACACCAATTGCAGATCGTGGTTATTAGGAATCTGAATAAATATAATGAGGGGTCAGATTACTATTAAACTGGAGGATGGATGGTCGTTCATGCAGGGTGGAATTTTAAAGCTGAAGAACATTCTTGAAGGGCTCCCAGAGCCCCAGTTCAGCTCAGAAGAGTACATGATGTTGTACACGTATCCTTCTTCACTTTAATTTTTAATGTTATGCTTTCTTCTTCTCTCTCTCTCTGTCTCTCATTCCTTTCCCCCCCTCCCCTTTTGGGTAATAAGTTGTAGTTCTTTTTCACTTTCATTTTTAATCTGTCAAATAACCAATAGGACGTTAATTGTGTTTTATCTTATTTTCATTTTTTCCTGTCATGTATTCAGTTAATTTTTAATTTTTAGGATAATTATTGTTGTTTGAACTTGTTTTTCTCCTTAATTTCGAAATATAGAAATATTTATAATATGTGCATCCAGAAGCCCCCAAATGATTATTCTGAACAGCTATATGAGAAGTACAAGGATGCATTTGTAGAATACCTTAAATCATTGGTGAGGAAACTTAATGGTTAAATGAATATGTAAACTGCCTACTGCACTGGATATCTTTCTATCCATAAACGTACATTACAGTATTTATGTCTTATAGTTTCTTTTAAGATGCAATTATTTATGTACCATAAGGTTGTGCATTAGGAATTGCGTAGTGAATCTTAGGTCAAAAATATTCTTCACGGGAGTTAAGTGTTGCGCTATTTTTTACTATTTAAATATTCGTGTTTTTCCCCATCGAATGAATTTTTGTCTTTTTCCTTACTCACTAAAAGAATGAAAGTCATTATATTGGCTTGTTAGTCTTGTAAAAGTTCAAAGCTCTGATAACGGCAAAAATAATAACTTTCTTGTAGGTTATACATGATTTCATACTGAAATTGCACAATTTTTTTT
Source organism: Panax japonicus (assembly GCA_020205505.1). Lineage (NCBI taxonomy): Eukaryota > Viridiplantae > Streptophyta > Magnoliopsida > Apiales > Araliaceae > Panax > Panax japonicus. The sequence continues at coordinate 24,297,883 of CM035093.1, forward strand.
AAAGATTGTTGCACAAGATTTATGTATCATGTCTCCTAAACTCTGATATATATAGAGAAGTAAAATTATGTTCCAACATACCAAATACCAATTAGAGGGAGCGAGCGGAGACCAAGAACAAGAAGTTCTAGCTAGAGAGCAAGTAGAGGGTTCCAATATTTATACTGAATAAATAGTGATAAAATATAAGAGTGTTTATGAGTTCCTTTCGGCACAGTTTTTGTGCCAAAGAGGATTTTTTCTATTTTTTCTATTTTGTTATACCTCAAATTTTACACCAAAACTTTGACAAAATATTTATATACCCATTTTTATAGTGAGATAATTTTAGAGTTTGACTCGTGGTTTTTCTTTCTTTCATTTGAGAGTTTTTCCGACCTAAACTTGATGTCCCTGTGTTGATGGTATTCCCTCTATTCCAATAAAGAGTCTCATTCACAAAAATAGTCCTTTTTTAACTGAATAATTTCATTATCAGTTAAAAAAATATATGGGCATTGATATTGTGTCCAAAAATATCCCAACACCAAGTTTGATTATAATATTATGGGCATTGATATTGTGTCCAAAAATTTCCCAACACCTACACCATGTTCCACTTATTATACATCCAATTTTTACTAATTTTTGTACTATGTTTGGAGTTAATGGTGTATTCATAGTACCAATCTTTGTTTAGGAAAATAAGTGGTAAAATAAATATTTGCGTTTCTTGAATACCAGATATTTGACTTTGTGTGCCGTAACTCATAAGTGGTAAAAAAAATATTTGAGTTTCTTTGTAAATTCACTAGCTATAACTCGTGCCTGAAGGCACGGCGTAACGAAAAATTAAATTAAAATTCGATAAATATTACATTATCTAAAGACACATACCACCACAAAAATTAATACATACTCGATCTTCAATACATATCCAACCACCAAAACATCGAGTTAGTCGATACTAATTTCAAAAAAAATCGACAAAATTTCCTTTAAAAATAGATATCCAGAAAATTCTAAACCTGTCTATAAATCTTACAATCATCAATATATATTCAAACCAGTAAAAAAATCATCATTCCATACCCAAAATTATCATAACCATGTATAATTAGCTAACTTTACAAAATATGAAACACATAAAATACAAACAATCATCAACACATATCTAACCACCAAAACATCAAGCTAGTCGCTACTAATCATCAACATATATTATAGATTTTCAAGCTTAACAGCAGCAATTTGTCCATTAGAACCAGCTTCCAATGTTTTTATAGAGACACCCTAAGAATAAATAACGATATTCAGAACTACATATGCTGCAAGTTTTTAGTAAAGTAAAACATAGTAACTTAAGAGAGAGAGAGAGAGAACCTTAACAAATTTGACACCGTTGTTTTGGAAGAGTTCTTCATATCTCCGGGCAAGTGAAGGAGTAAATAGTCTTTGCATAAGATGGTTATCCGGAAATACAACCTATGTTTTCCCAAATACCATATAACCTATGTTTTCAATAGTCGGGCACTGTGATTATTGATAAGTTCAGCTTATATGGTATTTGGGAAAACATATGTTGTATTTCCGGATAACCATCTTATGCAAAGACTATTTACTCCTTCACTTGCCCGGAGATATGAAGAACTCTTCCAAAACAACTGTGTCAAATTTGTTAAGGTTCTCTCTCTCTCTCTCTCTTAAGTTACTATGTTTTACTTTACTAAGAACTTGTAGCATATGTAGTTCTGAATATCGTTATTTATTCTTAGGGTGTCTCTATAAAAACATTGGAAGCTGGTTCTGATGGACAAGTTGATGCTGTTAAGCTTGAAAATCTATAATATGTGTTGATGATTAGTAGCGACTAGCTTGATGTTTTGGTGGTTAGATATGTGTTGATGATTGTTTGTATTTTATGTGTTTCATATTTTGTAAAGTTAACTAATTATACATTGTTATGATGATTTTGGGTATGGAATGATGGTTTTTTTACTGGTTTGAATATATATTGATGATTGTAAGATTTATAGACAGGTTTAGAATTTTTTGGATATCTATTTTTAAAGGAATTTATGCCGAATTTTTTTGAAATTAGTACCGACTAGTTCTATGTTTTGGTGGTTGGATATGTATTGAAGATCGAGTATGTATTAATTGTTGTGGTGGTATGTGTCTTTAGATAATGTAATATTTATCGAATTTTAATTTAATTTTTTGTTACGCCATGCCTTCAGGCACGAGTTATAGCTAGTATGTAATATAAAATATTTATATTTATATTTGATTTATCATATTCCGATATAATTATTATCTGTATTGGTTTTATATAATATAATATGGATAAACATAGTATTTGTATATAGAGTTCGATTTCAGTCCAGTTCCTGTTTTTTTATATGTATCAAAATCACACCCAAAACACTATATTATAGAAAATTTCAGTTTCGTAAAACATTAAACTTTTTTTAGTTGTTTTAAAAAAAAATCAGAATTTAACAAAATCTGGGCGTCCGGACTTGATCATGCGTGTCTATATATATATATATATATATATATATATATATATATATATACACACACACACACACACACATCTGTTTAAAATAAAATTTTAAAAGTTTTAATTTAATTTTTTAATTCTTGCATATTAAATTAATGACAAAAATATTCACTTAATCAATTAATAATTAAAAATCTATTCTATAAAGCGGGAGGAAAAAATAGTTATATTTTTGTATTAACAATTTTGTGAATATTTTTAGTGTTTCTTTTTCTCTCCCACCCTATTATTCCTTTTATTCTCTCACTTTTAAGTTTTACTCACTCTACTATTCTTTACATTAAATCACATACATAGTGTGTGTAGTTAACTAGTGAAATATAATATGGCTTTGTCTTGAATTTGACTGCCTCCTGAGTGAAGGATTCGAACCTTGGGGTTGATTTGAATTGTTCTTTCCAAATAAAATACTTAATAAAGAGGGTGTATTCAATAAAAAAAATTTAAATATTTTTTTTAAGTGACAAATTTTTGTATAGTTTATTAAATCAAGATCCTCTGTGAGGATTTCTTTGTGAGGATCTTGTGATTGTTTTGTTGTGAAGTTGATAACACATTACAAAGGAGATCCAACAACTCACAACATTTTGATAAGAATTTTTTTTTACAAGTTGACAGAAAATTAGAAGCCACCAAACGTGCTTATTTTTACATATATTTTTTTAAAATTTTTTGATAAAATTTGTGAGTCGTTAGATCTTTTTTTTAATGTGTTGTCAACCCCACAACAAAACCCTCACAGAGAAATCCTCACAGAGGATCCTGATTCTTGTTTGTGGAGTTTAATGACTTTTTAAAGACTTTTAAAATTACTTTTAAAGATTTCATGAAATAAATGACATATTTTTATAGACTTTTTATCAAGATTTTGATAGACTTTTGTATATTTCTAATATATCTTACAGTTTATATTAATTGTTAAAAAGTGATCAAAAATCTTATATTTTAGATGAAATGAGTACGATATTAAATAATATTAAAATATATTAACAATGTCACAACTTAATTTGAAATAAAAGGCATTATTGAAGTTGAATTATTAGATTATAATCATTCTATTGCAAGAAAATGTCATATTTCATAATTTTTATATTTCATAAAAAAAAATTTCTACTAAAAATAATATAAAATAATAATTTCGATTTTAAAATTGTTCATTGTCGTTTTCCTATCAAGTCATTATTGCTAAACTAACAATTTATAATTTTTAACGAAAAATAAAATTAACAAATTTATTACTTTTAAAAATAAACATAAAACAAAATACCTCTTTAATACTTACAAATATAATAAATGAGTTTTTTTATGGGAGAAAAGAAATATAAAATGATATTTGTTATCTCCATTTATACCCTTGCTTCTATTTGAAACATTTAACACTACTCTTATCTTTTTAACCCTTCCTCATTTTTCTCTCTCCTCACCTACTATAATAGCTCTCTTTCTTTTAGGTATTTTTATTTTGAGAGGACCGAGGTAGGTAGAGAGAGAAAGTGAGAAAGATATATATATATTTTGTTTTTTTTCTCTTCTTTGTTTGATCTCATCTATCTCTTTCTCCTTTGTTCACCTCCTTCCTTTCTCAAATGTTTAAAAGTGTTTGAAAGTCTTTAGAGATGAGATCAGACTTTGGATATGGGTATATATCTCTTCTTCTAAAGTCTGTCAAACTCTACCATTTGATAGAAATCTAAAAAATCTATGACTTTTCGAATACCAAAATACTTTTATAGACTTTGTAAAAGTCTCAATTTAATATCACCCAACTTTTAAAGACATTACAAAAGTTATAATTAAATACCAATAAATTTTTATAAACTCTTTAAATGTCTAGATTGAAGACATCCAAACTTTAAAAGTCTTATTTAAATACACCCTTCTAGGTATAATATTCGTATATATTTTTCCATATCATACATCAAAAGATATATAATCAATTGATGTTACCAATTTCATAATATATTAATTGTATAGTAATATTAAATAATATGTACATATATATACGGTCCGGATCTTAAGCTCACCCCTTATCTAACATAACTTGCTCATCCCCCTTAAGCGACGATTCGGTCCGTCGCTATATATAGAACTGATGTCTTAGCTTTTAGCGACGGATAATGTGACGCCCCCAAAATAGGTCCACACAACCCATGAAAGTGTTATGATGAGTTATATTGGTTATTATGTGAAAACATGAAAGTTTCTTAGAAATCACAAAGGGTTGAAAAATCAAATTTTGGTGAAAATGGAACATGAAATTCAATTGACCATATCTTCTATTATATTTTGAATTTTTAAGTGTGGTCAAGTTCTAGAGTTAGATCTATGAGTTTCCTAACTTATCCAAGTGGAATAACTGGAAAAGGTGTTGTAGATTTTCATGTGGACTGATTTTAGCAAAGCACGAAAAAGTGAAAAATGGGAAAATAGCTACTGCCAGAATTTTTAAAAGGGCATTTTCGGCCACTTAATTTGTGAGAAAAATTTTGGCCTTTTGGGACATGAAAATATATGGTATAAAGTACCTCCTGTCCAAAAATGAGCTCATTCCGACTTAAAATGAGCAAGTTATGACCATTTCAATATTTAGGTTTTTCCGATAAAAAATGATATAATCGGAGTTCTATAACTCCGATGACCTAGAAATTTAAACTGGAAGATCACGTTAACATGTGTAAGATCCTGCCATGATTTGGGAATTTCTGGAGTTAAACTTGAGGTAGCTAATTTCTTAAGGAATTAATTAGAAATTGATTTTTGAAAAATAGTAAATGAATTTTAAAAATTCCGAGAATAATATATGTTTAATATGAGATTATATTCTACTTAATCTCAGGAAAAAAATATTTTTGGGACTGATTTGGAATTTTTCATGAAAATGCAATAGTTATGAGTATATGAGTTAAATATGTTATGTGAAGTTAAAAATTTGTAAATAGGGTTTTATGACTTGGGAATCCTATATAGGATATATGCAGATTTTTGATAAGAAATTTGATCATTGGTGATGAAATCATATGAGTATGGCATTTTTGAATGATTAAATGCATTATTTGGTAAAGTGTAAATAATTGAAATAAATTGTTTATAAGTTTAAGAAGTGATTAAAATATTGTTATGATATTAATAATATTAGATTATGAGTAGTGGATATTATTTGGATAAATTTAAAATTTTTAATATTTATCCTTATTTTCGTTTGATTAATACTTATATCATTGTCATCATCCTCATGTATATATTATGTTGAAAGTCATCTGTAGCCTGTAGTGCATAGATGGACTTGGTATGATTATGATCAGGAATTATTCGGTATAATCATGACCGTAATGTTACAAATGATGTGGAAAAAGTCCTCATTGGCCGTAGTGCATTGATGTATAATTTTTGGTATGATTATGGCTATGGATTCTCTTCGGCCAAGGGTGCAAAGATGAATTGTTTTATGGCATGATCAGGACCGTTGATGAAAACACGATTATCTTTGGCCCGTAGTGCATGGATAATTCGTGGTCGTGATACTAAAAGAATGTCCTTGGCCTATAGTGCAGGGATGAATTGATGATGTGGATTAATTATTGAGCTGAGTCTCAGCAGTGAAATATTAATTCATGAATGTGATAATAATGAATATCCTTGGCCGTAGTTCATGGATAATTCATGGATGTGATATCAATGAATATCCTTGGCCGTAGTGCATGGGTGATTTGATGATGTGGATTATTTATTAAGCTGAGTCTCAGCGATAAAATATTGATAATAAACTTTTAAATTCGTAGAAGATAGTAGATATCATGCTCTACTTGACTTTTCTAAAGTACAGTTGTATGTCTTTGGCCTGTAGTGCAAAGATGAATTGTTAATGAATATCTTTGGCCGTAGTGCAAAGATGAATTTATTAGTATGATTATGAGCAGGGATTGTGATTTGGTATAACCATGATTTTTGATGTTTCAGGTAAAGATAGGTGATGAAAATTATCTTCGTCCTGGGTGCGAAGAGGAATTTAGAACCATGATTATGATTATGAGTTATTCATATGATTGTGTATAGGAATTGTTGATTGATGTTAATGGGATAAAATATTATCGGTGGACTTTTAACATAGAGAAGATAATAGATCTGATGGTCTATTTGACTCTTCTAATGGATTGCTCGTTCCGCTGCAATTATGGTCAAAAAGTTTTATCATCTACCATATGTTCTAAATCTCTGATTTATTATTGATGAAAGCTATTGATAATTTAATTATCTTTAGTCATGATATTCTTTACTGGGCTAGTTATGCTCACCCTTTTTGCTTCACAATTCCTTTCAGGTATTAAGAGTGTAGCTGGGTCGAGCGAGGATAACAGGAAAATAGTGTGATGGTTCGAGACTGTCGAAGTTTCTTAATACATTATAAAACGGCATGACATGCAACAGATAATTGTATTGAGGACCTAAGATGTGTGTGTCATATTTTATACGTCACTTAATAATTGATTTTGGCGAACAACAATAGGGTGATGAGAACCCGACTTTGAAAGCGTCAAAAGTGCACCTCATTAGAATGAATATGATAGTAATCTTCTCGTTCTTCTTTGGGGTCTTAAAATTTTTGCTGCTGTATTTTATATGGCATTGTAATAATTTAAGTTTGGATACTGTCTACGAAACAATATTGTATTAAAACTCTCAGCTTAACTGTGGTCGTATTCTATACGACAGTCCAACAGTTGTATTCATGAAGTTTGTATTTAATTTTTGTAGTGTGATATCTGGCAATTCAGAATGGGTCGTGTATACCTATTTTGGGGGCGTCACAGCTTGGCTGTGACAAACCGTTCGTTGCTATCATTTCTACATGTATTTTGTACACGAGTCTTGTTGCCTCTTTTATAATTCTAATAAAAGAGCACTAACTCATGTAAACATACACGGGTTAACAAGTAATATAGAGTAAGTAGAGTATCGATCCCACATAGAAAGTTGTTAAATTTAAACTATCCTGCGTCAATTAACTTACCAAATTTATATGCCTAGACTGATGACTAAAAGTGTTGAATTAAACTAATTGTGAATAACAACTGAAAATAAAAATAATAAGGAAATAAATATAATTTAGAAATAATGGGATCCTAATTTCATTTAATATTTCATTCAATCGCCACTATCATGCAAGAAGTGTTCACATATCACAGGAAAATAGCCAAGAGCACGAATAGAGTTATAACCATTTTTCAATGCACTATAACCTACTTACACAGCATCTACAGATGTTAAACTCTATGTAATCACCAATACAACCAAAATCACTATATGTCAAGTATACGCATAGAACCAACTTTAATTGATAAAGTTAAAGTTGCTCAAGCCACCGACCCGGAGCTGATGCATATGAAGAAGAAAGTACAAGAAGGTGTTATTCTGGAAGTGAGAATCGATAAAGAAGGAATACTTCGAGTCCACTCCAGACTTTGTGTTCCTAACGATTCTGATTTAAAGAACAAGATCATTATGGAGGCACATAATACACCGTTTGCAATCCATCCTATAAGTACCAAAATGTATCGTGATCTTCGACATACATTTTGGTGGAACAACATGAAGAGAGAGATCGCGAAGTTTATCACGAGGTGTTTAACTTGTCAACGTGTAAAGGCGGAGCATCAAGTGCCTAAAGGTCCATTGCAACCACTTAAGATTTCGAAATGGAAGTGGGAACACATTACCATGGATTTTGTTATGGGTCTTCCCACGGTTTCTCAAGACATAAATGCTATTTGGATTATTGTTGATAGATTAACCAAGTCTGCTCATTTCTTGCCGATACGGGAGACTTATTCCCTTGAATGTCTTGCTCATATGTATGTAAATGAGATTGTGAGATTGCATGGCATGCCAGTATCCATAGTTTGGGATCGTGACCCAAGATTCACTTCACGATTTTGGGTTAGCTTGAAAAAGTTATAGGCACAGATTTATGATTCAGTTCGGCATATCATCCTCAAACAGACGGACAATCAAAGAGGACTATTCAAACTCTTGAAGATCTATTAAGACTCTGTGTCCTAGACTTCAAAGGGAGTTGGGATAAGTATTTACCATTGATGGAATTCTCCTACAACAATAATTATCATGCAAGTATAGGTATGACTCCATTCAAAGCATTGTATGGACGAAAGTATCGCTCTCCAATATGTTGGGATGAGGTGGGTGAAGCAACATTGTTGGGACTCGAGTTGGTACGTATGACTACGGAAAAGATCAAAATGATTCGACAACGTATACAAACGGCACAGGATCGACAAAATAGTTATGCAGATCTTCATCGAAAGGACGCAGAATTTAGTATTGGGGATCATGTATTGTTGCGTGCTGGTCCATTGAAGGGAGTTACAAGATTTGGGAAGAGAGGAAAGCTCAATCCACGATTTATTGGTCCATTTCAGATTCTTGACCGAGTAGGAAATGTAGCCTACACGCGTTACCTCCAAGTATGTCTCGTGTTCATAATGTTTTTCATATATCTGTGCTTCGTAAATATGTGAAAGACCCGAACCACGTTATTGAGTTAGAACCGGACGAGATAGCCGAAGACTTAACGTACGAAGAGGTACCTGTCAAGATCTTGGATAGAAAGGAGCATGTCCTACGCACAAAAGTCATACCACAAGTCAAAGTTTTGTGGAGGAACCATGCTATAGAGGAAATGACCTAGGAGTTGGAAACAGAAATGAAAACGAGGTATCCTCACCTTTTCGAAACACCAGGTACGTACGTCAATTTCGAGGAAGAAATTTCATAAGGAGGGGAGGTTGTAAGACCCCAATTTAATATAAATGAAATTAAATTTCCTCTATTTATTATTTTGAAATAGTAAGGGTTGATTTGATTAATGTGGTTAGTTATGGGTAAAATGGGCAAATATTTTAAATAAACAAGTGGTTATAAAATATTCATTGTTGTCGGGGAATATTCGTTTGGTCGTAGAATATTCTTACTGTCGGGGAATATTCGTTAGACGACTCAGCCTTGTGTGGGCCCCATAATGGAAAGTGATTGGATGAAGGAAAAGACAAGTATAAGTTGTTTATAAATAACGGCGTAGTTTTTACCGTTAATACTGTTGGAATACCCGGTGATTAAAACACAGTAGCACAAGGTATTGCACCAATTATTGATTCTTACGTAAAAAGGCACTACTCAATAATTGTTACATTGGTTACTGTTCAATATTTTATTTTATTGATTCAATAATTACTACGTTGATATTCTATATTATTGATGTTTCAATAATTGTCACTACACAGTATTTCCATTATCAGATCAATAATTCATATTATTTGAATAATATTATTAGATAACATTATTGACAATGTCTAGAAAGTTCTGTCTAAGGAGAGGTTTGGTCACCTAATTGCGCGCCAGTAAGGAGAAATCCTTATTGGAAAGCCCCCTTTTTCCTAGGAACGGTCTGATTGTCGATATTGTGATTCTGTAATATTATTTGTGAATAATTAATTATTGATTTACATGATAAGGAAAATATTCATTTTATGTGGATATAGATGGAGAAAATTTTAAAGTGACAATTGTTGAAAAATTGATATTTTATCTTTTCTGATAAAACAATTCATTTAAATATATTATTATATTTTAATAATATAATAATAGTGATATTTTTACAATGAATGTGGCATATATGAATATATGAGGAGGAAGAGTATTTTTGTTGCAAAAGTTGTTTAAAACATGTTAAACATGTCTGTGGGACCATTTCTTGACTGAAATTTGATTATTGCCTGTAAAATCACCCGTTTGTGGATTTCGGTCAGTTTCTGTTTGGAATTTGGAAAAACTTTCTTCTATAAAGTTGTAGAGAATGAAATTTCCTAGGAAAAAGACATAAGGTTCGAATTTTTCTAACAAAAGGGCTATTTATTATGAATTATTGAAGTTTCGAAGTTCCGAAATAATTGATTTTTGGAAGTTTTAATTATTTTTAATATGAAAAACATTTTTATCATTAATTGTGGATCTTGCATGTGATGTAAATTGTTGATTTCATATCTAAGAAAGTGGGCGTAAGAAATTTGTATATATATATATATATATATATATATATATATATATATATATATATATATATATATATACGGTCCGGATCTTAAGTTCACCCCTTATCTAACTCACCCGAGCTCACCCCTCATTTAGCGACGGAAACGGCGACGGTTCGGTCATACAACCGTCGTCTATACTTTTAGCGATGCACAACATATAGTGTCACTAAAAGTATAGACGACGGTTGTATGACCGAACCGTCGCTGTTTCCATCACCAAATTCAATAATCTGTCTCAACCAGACATTGTTGAGTTAATAGTTAGTGGATTTACAGGTATCCTCAGGTCTTGGTGGGAAAAACATCTCACTGAAGATACTAGAATATCAATAATCCATGCTGTCCAGTTAGATGATGATGGCAACCCCATCTTCAACGAGGATCTTGGCGTTGGACCGCCAGATGGAGTAAATACACTTATATTCACCATAATAAAACACTTTATTGGCACTCCTAGTAATATTACAGAAAGAATTCATGATATATATATATATATATATATATATATTTTATTAAATTTTCTGCTTTAGTGTTCTAAGTATTTTCCTATAAATAGGGTGCTTAGGTTAGAATTGAAAATCACACTAGAAACTGAATTTTTTTTCTCTCAATATTATTGAGCGTATTCTTGTGAGTATTTTGATACTTTGAGTGTTGCTATACGGTGCAAGTTCCTTCTGCGTTATATCTGATATTTCAGCCAAAAATATTATTCTTTTCGAGGTAAGGGATGTTATATTTTTTTAAAAATGATATTATTCTTCTAATATCATTATGTCGAATTATTGGTAAGATTTTTTTCTTGTAAAATTATTATCTTATAGTGTCGGGGTTATTATTCACGTATACGACACTATTCACGAATACGGAATTATTCACAGAAAAATTAAAATTTTGTTTTTTGTCCAAAATATCTATTGTGGATACTAGCTTTGATTGTATCTATGTTTTGATCATTCTTGAATTTTACTTCACTATGATTATTAACGAAGTATTTTGAACTCAGATTGTTTAAAGTACGAATCCTTAATATTTGTTCTTTTGTTTCACTGGATTCGTTTTCTTTAAAATATTTTTCATCGTCCTCAGTCCTAAATGATGGTATTACTGAATATCTTTGACCTGTAGTGCAAAGATGGTTGATTTTCCTATGAATATCTTTGGCCCGTAGTGCAAAGATGTACAGGTGTTGAGATGAACATGACCAACTGATGCATATCTTTGGCCTGTAGTGCAAAGATGAATATTTGATTCAAAATGAATATTGATTGATGTTACAGGGATAAAATACTAATGATGGACTTTTAAATTCATAAATTATAGTAGATTTCATTCTCTACATAACCCATCTATGAATTATTTTTTTCGCTGCGATTATTGATCTGAAACTTGTTGTCTATTGTATTTTATCAGATTTCTCCCTGTTAAAGACTAAAGATAATTTGTTCTATATTATCTTAGTCATAATATTCTTTACTGGGCTAGTTGAGCTCACCATTTTCCTTTTTGTTCCATTTTTCTTCTCAGGAGACGAGAATGTAGCGAGTTCTAGTCGGGGTGTGGAATGATGGTTCTAAAAAGTTGTTTAGTAGTCTTCACCATTTTTATAAAATAATGTACCAATAATTGTAATGAGAACTTATTTGGGTGTAAATATTGTCTAAATGACAATATTTATATTTAAACTCACAGTTTATTTGTTGTATTAATAAAGTTGTAGTTGTTTCTGTACCATGTTATTGACGACTCAAAATAGGTGATGTATACCTATTTTGGGGGCGTCACAATTTTGTCGTTTTCTAACTATGACAATACTTCCGTTATGGGGTCCATCAATGATTATGTCGTCGTACGAATATTCCCCGACCAATCGAATATTCCTCGACACAACGAATAACAACTTGCTTACTTTGTAAAATTTTTAAATATCACCTTTAACTTTAACCCTTTCTCAATTTAACCATTTACTAAATAAAATAATAATTATAAGAAAATTGAATACTTTCATTTCATAAAATTTGGGATCTCACAAGCTTCATAAGAACATAATCAAATGAAGTTTAGCAAACTTGCTTCAACGTAAAGTTTAAACAAGAGTTAAAAAACTTGCCTAACGCATATTTCTAATCTTTACTTGAACTCGGTCTTTATAACTTCTACATGACATTATCATGACGACACACCAATTAGTCATAAATAGACTCCACATATGGTTTACATTAACTTCATTTTCTTTCATAATCTATCTGAATCATTAAACTCGAAACATTCTTTAAATTCATTAACATTCGCTATGGTTTTCCAACGTTTACACATTGTACACCTGACTCCGTTATACCAACGTCCAAGTCATACACCCTTGTATATGCCATGTACGTTCATCCTACATGTATACTAAACATTTACATTGTTTTAAGTATTTTACGTTTACAATGTTTATCTTTTTAATTAACAATCAACCATTTCATAAGATTTTAATCACTTGTTATTGTGATACATTAAGTGAACGCTGATGTTCAAAATCATTCTATACGATCACCCAAGCTCCGAGTTCAAAATAACTCATCTCTGGACCCTGACCCGAACTGGTGTTGTAGCGCTTGGTTCACAGCGTTGTACCCCTTCCCTTGTATGCTCAGAGTTGCGGCGCAGCATAGTAGTGTTGTAGCGCTGCATAGTAGCACTGTGACGCTGTATAATAACGATGAGGCGCTAAACTCTATTTTGCTTCAGCGCTACCCTACTGCACCTGGATTTCAGTTTTGCAATTTTGTCTAGTATACTTTACTACTTCCTAACTTCCACATTCGACATCAGAATGAGCCCGTTCTTGATTCTACGGCTCAAATATACTACAATCTACACAATTCCATGAAACCTTAATCATTCGAAAACATTAACTAGCTTTAAAATTTATTTAAAATTAGAACCTAGCTAGGTTTTTCGACATTCAATCTCTTTTATTAGTATTTTCGTCGTAACTTTGTTATAGCACGTTTTTAATCTGTTCCACTGGGAACTTTTTCGTATCTTACATACGTATATTACCTTCTCTACGGACTTCCATTATTAGCCTATGAACTAAGATTTCAACTAGCTCGATTAGATAATAATTACTACGTTTTTTATTCGTTATTGATTTAGCTCGTTATTTCAATTACAATTTCACTTTGCATACATATTACCGTGATTGAAATCCACTATTTCTTCCTTATTTCTCCGGAACACTCATCATTCACATGAATCAATCAACAACCACCAAACAAAGCATTTTGTTCTATATTTACAAAGCATTAAATATGTTTAAATACCAAAAATTAAACTATCAACCTTCTCAATCACTCTAATTAGAATTGTTCCGTTAATAATTTAATTTAAATTTTTTAATATTTGTATCACTTTATTCAAAAATGTGTTAATTAAATTAAATTAATTTTTTTTATAAGTTACCAACAATTTAAATGAGATAGTTTTAATTACAAATAAAACTATAATTAAAATGTATTGTATTAAAAAAAGGATAACATATATATATATATATATATATATATATATATATATATATTATTTAGAAATTAAAATTTGATAAAATATAAGAATAAATATATAACTTTATCTATTTAGTCAACCTAAAGACTTGCATTGATATTAAGTGTTACTTAAAAAATAAGAGATGTGGTGAGTATTATTATAATTATCTAGAGGAGATTTTACTCTAATCCTATCAACAACCTCTAATTTTAATTTTTAATTTTAATATTATCAGACCAGTAATACTACATTTTCAATTAGTGTTACGAATAAATTTTAAAAAATGTAACTACAAAGAAGCAAAATTTATGGAATACAAAATTGTGGATAGCAAAAAAACCTTCAATAAATATAATTTAAATAAGTTTAAATTATAATACAAAAAATTCTCTACTACCCATGTTCATGTGCGAGTAGAAGTTCCCTTTCATCTTCCCCTTTGTAGAGCCTTCTCAGCTGTCTCCATCTCTTCCAATATTCTTGCCCTCCTCTTCGCCGGGATCGGTGCCGTCGGCCCAAAGCTAATATAATGGCCGGAAACTGCATTAAGCGCGGAATAAATATCACGGAAAGAGGACCTGCCAAGCAGAGCTTTCTCTTTCCGGTACTTAGCCACCCATGAATTGGAAGTCTCTCTTAGCTCAGCCACCGCATCGGCAACGTTGGGATCATTTTTGTCCTTGGAAATGGTGGTTCTGATCTTGTTGATCACCTCTCCGGCGTCCTTCACGTATTCTTCATCCGAAGCCGCACAGGCGGAGGAGACGGGGAGTAGGGCAGGAGAGAGAATTCCGGCGGCCAGTGAGATGAAGTCGCGGCGGCGGGTTGGTAGTGAGTTGGTGGTGGGGGTGGCGAGTTTGGATCGGATGGGGGTGATGAGTGGTTTACGGGTGGAGGTGGTGGGAGTGATAAGGGTTGGAGAAGCCATGGTTAGGTTGTGGTTGGAGAGAGTTTTAAGGGATTGTCCTAATGGAGGGGAAATAGGGGGTTTTTTTTTTGGACACGTGGGCTTATCACCTTATCTGGTGTTTTTCAGTTTTTGTGGATGATAAAGCGGCAAATGAGATTGTGATACGGTATGATATGATTTGTATGTTTGTTTATAGTGTAACCACGTTTTAGAGTTGTACATAAAAATTAAAATAATATTTTTTATTATTATATATTTATTTTATAGGGCTATATCTATATAATAAAACAAAACTCAATTTGAATTCTATAATTTGACAAAGCACAATAACGTCTCAAATTCATTCTAACATAATCTAAAGGCTCACATTTTATCTCACACAAACAAAATTTTGTCCAAATTTTTTCCTCTTTCTCTCTCCTTGGCTCCTTCCCCTTTCTCCCTCCTCTCTCCTCCGCCTTCTCTCTTTCTCTCTCCTCTTATTCTTTTTTTGCTAAATATCTCCTCCTCTCCTCTTATTACTGTCCTCCCTCTCTTTTTCTCTCTCCTCTCTCATCTTTCTCTCTCCTCTTTCATCTTTCTATCTTCTCATGTTACTCCAATTACTTAATAATAATAATAATAATAATTACTACTACTATAATAATAATAATAATAATTACTACTACTACTATAATAATAATAATTATAACAACATGGGCAGATCCGGCCACAAAGTTTAGTGGGATCAAATTTAATTTTTTTCTTGTTAAGAATAAAAATTATATATAACTATATATATAATTTTTTAAAATCAATATAATTTCTCAACATTTAAGTGGTTAAGTTTAATATATATATATATATATATATATATATATGTGTGTGTGTGTGTGTGTGTGTGTATTCATAATTTTCTTATAAGGAAAATATTAGAATAATTTTTTTAATCAGCAAATTTTTTTATTAAAAATCCAATATAGTAAAAATGTGACAAATTTAACAGAGTTGGATAAGGCCACACGGGGTAAAGAAAACTAAGTAAATAGTCTTGAAGTTTTAACACCTTATATTTGTCTAAATTAAATTTTAATTTGGTAATAAAAGAAAAAGGAATTGAATGAAAACAAAAGGAGATAATGTCAATTTTGTAATAGAAGATAATTTTTTTTAAAAAAAGTGGTGTTTTTGAGTTTTAATTAGAAAAAATATATATATAAAAAAAAGAATGTATTTTGAGTCAAAATTTCTTCTCATTTTTTCTACAACTAAAAATTTTTATAGGATATTAGTTAAAAAAAGAAGGTAGAAGAGAGTACTTACTTTTTGAGCCAAATATTACACATGGAGAGAGAAATAAGGGAAATAATATAAAATTATCATTACTTTAAAAAGTCATTTATACAAAAAGAGAGTGGTGGTGGTGGTGAGGATGTGTACTATGACGAAAGCCAAGGAGGACACAAACCCATGAACTGAAAATTCAGTAACAATAATAATATTAATAATTATAATTTTAATTATTATTATTATAATAGTTTTAATAATAATAATTATTATTTTAATAATAGTAATAATAATTATTATTATAATTATATTATTAATATTACTATTATAATTATACTAATATTATAATTATTACTATTATAATAATTATAATTATAATTATTAGTACTATTATTATAATTATAATTATTATAACTATTGTTATTATTATAATTATTATTACTATTACAATTATTACTATTACTATTATTATTATTATAATTATTATTAATAACAACAATAATAACAATAATAATAATAACAATTATAATAGTGCTAATAATAATAATAATAATTATAATTATAATTATTAGAACTATTATTATTATAATTATTATTACTATTACTATTATTATTATTATTATAATTATTATTAATAACAACAATAGTAACAATAATAATAATTATAATTATTATTACTATTATTATTATAATTATTATTACTATTACTATTATTATAATTACTATTATTATAATATTTATTATTAATAACTACAATAATAACAATAATAATAATAATAATTATAATATTAATAATAATTATTATTAATATAACTTTAATAGTAATAATAATAATTATTATAATTATTATTATTATTATTATGATAATAGTAACAACAACAAAAATAATAATAATAATAGAAATAATAATTGTTATTATGGTGGTGTGGTGAATTATGAAAATTATTATTGATGATTTGTCAGTTTTGTTGAAAGGTTTAGATTTTTTTGGATATCTATTTTTAAAGAAAAATTAATTATTGTGGTGGTGTGGAGAATTATGATAATTATTATGTGTGATTGTAAATTATTTTAGGTTACAAAAAATATTTAGGTAATATAGTACTTTTAGAATTTTAATCTAATTTTTCGTTACGTCGTGCCTTCAGGCACGGGCAATTACTAGTATATCTATATAATAAAACAGAACCCAATTTGAATTCTATAATTTGACAAAGCACAACAACGTCTCAGATTCATTCTAACATAATCTAAAGGCTCACATTTTATCTCACACGAACAAAATTTTGCCCAAATTTTCTCCTCTTTCTCTCTCCTTGGTTCCTTCCCCTTTCTCCCTCCTCTCTCCTCCGCCTTCTCTCTTTCTTTCTCCTCTTATTCTTTTTGAATAATGCTAGAGACACAAACTACTTTATAAATATTTTACAAACTGCTGATGTGGCATACTCCATATCAGCAGTTTGTGTGGGACCGAAGACTACATTAAACAATTTGTTGATCAATAGGCTGACGTGGAGTATGCCACATCACCAGTTTATAAAATGTTTGTAAAATAGTTTGTGTCTCTAGCACCACTCATTCTTTTTTTGCTAAATTTCTCCTCCTCTCCTCTTATTCTTGCCCTCCCTCTCTTTTTCTCTCTCCTCTCTCATCTTTCTCTCTCCTCTTTCATCTTTCTATCTTTTCCTGTTACTCCAATTACTTAATAATAATAATAATAATAATTACTACTACTACTATAATAATAATAATAATAATAATAATTACTATAACTACTATAATAATAATAATTATAACAATAGGGGCAGATCCGGCCACAAAGTTCAGTGGGATCAAATTTAATTTTTTTTTGTTAAGAATAAAAATTATATATAACTATATATATAATTTTCTAAAACCAATATAATTTCTCAACATTTAAGTGGTTAAGTTTAATATATATATATATGTGTGTGTGTGTGTGTGTGTGTGTGTGTATTCATAATTTTCTTATAAGGAAAATATTAGAATAATTTTTTTAATCAGCAAATTTTTTTATTAAAAATCCAATATAGTAAAAATGTGACAAATTTAACAGAGTTGGATAAGGCCACACGGGATAAAGAAAACTAAGTAAATAGCCTTGGAGTTTTAACACCTTATATTTGTCTAATTTGAATTTTAATTTGGTAATAAAAGAAAAGGAATTGAATGAAAACAAAAGGAGATAATGTCAATTTTGTAATAGAAGATAATTTTTTTAAAAAAAAGTGGTGTTTTTGAGTTTTAATTAGAAAAAATATATATATAAAAAAAAGAATGTATTTTGAGTCAAAATTTCTTCTCATTTTTTCTACAACTAAAAAATTTTATAGGATATTAGTTAAAAAAAAGAAGGTAGAAGAGAGTACTTACTTTTTGAGCCAAATATTACACATGGAGAGAGAAATAAGGGAAATAATATAAAATTATCATTACTTTAAAAAGTCATTTATACAAAAAGAGAGTGGTGGTGGTGGTGAGGATGTGTACTATGGCGAAAGCCAAGGAGGACACAAACCCATGAACTGAAAATTCAGTAACAATAATAATATTAATAATTATAATTTTAATTATTATTATTATAATAGTTTTAATAATAATTATTATTATTTTAATAATAGTAATAATAATTATTATTATAATTATATTATTAATATTACTATTATAATTATACTAATATTATAATTATTACTATTATAATAATTATAATTATAATTATTAGTACTATTATTATAATTATAATTATAATTATAATTATTATAACTATTGTTATTATTATAATTATTATTACTATTACAATTAATACTATTACTATTATTATTATTATAATTATTATTAATAACAACAATAATAACAATAATAATAATAATAACAATTATAATAGTGCTAATAATAATAATAATTATTATTATTATAATTATAATTATTAGTACTATTATTATTATAATTATTATTACTATTACTATTATTATTATAATTATTATTAATAACAACAATAGTAACAATAATAATAATAATAATTATAATTATTATTACTATTATTTTTATAATTATTATTACTATTACTATTATTATAATATTTATTATTAATAACTACAATAATAACAATAATAATAATAATAATAATATTAATAATAATTATAATAATTATTATTATTATTATTATAACTTTAATAGTAATAATAATAATTATTATTATTATTATTATTATGATAATAGTAACAACAACAACAACAATAATAATAATAGAAATAATAATTGTTATTATGGTGGTGTGGTGAATTATGAAAATTATTATTGATGATTTGTCAGTTTTGTTGAAAGGTTTAGATTTTTTTGGATATCTAATTTTAAAGAAAAATTAATTATTGTGGTGGTGTGGAGAATTATGATAATTGTTATGTGTGATTGTAAATTATTTTAGGTTACAAAAAGTATTTAGGTAATATAGTACTTTTTGAATTTTAATCTAATTTTTCGTTACGTCGTGCCTTCAGGCACGGGCAATTACTAGTATATATATATTCCACATATTTAAAAGATGTACAATTATAATATGTGCAATATGATCATACACAATTGTGTATGTTTTATTTGTGTACGGTGTCAAAAATACGTCGTCTAGGCATATTTTTATTTTTATTTTTCAAAATAAATTCTCTCTTCCTAAATTAGAAATCAAAAATAAATCTCGCAAAACAACTTAATTTTGACATATTATGCACAAATAAAACATATACAGCTGTGTATGATTATTATAATATTTACATAAAATTTTTATATTAATATTCAAATAGCTCCAATATTAGGGCAATAAAACCGACAAAAGAAAGTGCAATGGAATCCTAGATTAACAACTTATTGATTGACTGTGTGAGGCCAATTATGGTAACAGTTGAGTCATAAATAATGAAGAAATGTAGTGGAAGATGGGAATAAGTTAGATTAATATTATTATTACTAGTGTCTAGTACACCTACAGTTTTAGTGGAAACATAGGGCTGACTGTTAGTTTGTCCACTTTACTAATTGTAGAAAGAAATTGAGCTAATTCTAAAGTAGGATGCACCTACTGGAACGACTTTTATATACAAACCTCCTAATTCTACCCAACTCTGCATGTGATGTTTAGTAGCAATGTGTTTCAAGAAAAAGGAATTTAAGTGCTTAAAATCATATATATATATATAGAATCCGGTTCCGGTCCGGACGTCCGCATTTTAGTAACGTTCGGACCTTCTTTTTTTTTTTGCTTTTTTTATACAACTAAAAAAAATGATTTAGATACCCATATCAAAACATGTCTGTACAGTCTGTGCAGACTGTACATATATTTTTTGGTATAGGTATTCAAATCACGCCCAAAATATTATATTATGGAAAAATTTCAGTTCCATAATTTATTTATTTTTTAGTTGTTCTACAAAAAAAAAATTCAGGATCCGAATTTTGGACCTGTCCGGGAGTCCGGACAGGATCCATTGTATATATATATATATATATATATATATATATAGGGTTGATCCATAACAAACGTTCTAAAAAATAGTATATTCTTACAACAAATCATGATTATCCATCCGAATATTTAACGATTAATATAACTCTTGTCCGTAGTTTAATATTAAATATTTAATAATTTAATACTGGGAACGAGACAAATGTCCAAAATACACCTCTTTGTACAAGTTCTCTGTCTACGGTAGACTTGACAATATAGTTGGTCAACTTTCGGATCAACCCATATTAACTGGAACTAAATGAGTTAGTTAACTATTTTTATTTATTTGGGTTGGGTAAAGTTTGGAACAATATTTTTAAAAAGAAATATAGTTCCAACCCGGTTAACCATTTTTCGACCCATATTTTATTTCAAATTTAAATCAAAAGTGTGACGCCCCCAAAATAGGTATACATCACCCATCTTGGGTCGCTAGAAAATACACTATTAACAACTTTATTTATACAACTGTCGTGCAAAATACGACGACAAGTATACTGTGACTTTTAATACAAATGTATGTAACTCTCATGGTGCCTCGACCACAACCTTACAATGGTACGTTACATAAAAGTACAGTCAAAATCTATTTTAAAAATTAAAATCTTTGGGAAGTGCTCAAGGAAACCTTCGTACATAGGAGACCATGAATCTAAGTTATGATAGATATCATATGTCCAGAGAATTATCTTTGGTTGACCCAATAGACCCCAAAGAAAAACGAGAAGATTACTATCATGTTCCTTCCAATGGTGAGTCTTCTCTTGACATATAACTATCTCTACTGTCTCCAAGTGAAAATTATATTTCAAATAAACTCCAAGATCATATAGGTGGTGCTCGTAGATATACTCAGCAAGTGGATGTGCACAACCCTGTTTTATGATAACACGAGGTTGTATATTATTAAACATCTTGTATGATAGTGACAAAACACCCTTCCAAAGTTAAGTTCACCTCACCCTATTCGGTTCACCAAAATTAAATATCAAATGACGTATACAATACGACACACTTATTTAAAATTCTTAATAAAATTATTTTCGTACTATTTAGGGAGAACCTCAACAGCTATAAACCACCGTTCTATTCTCTTGTTATTCCCGCTTGACTCGACAACACTCTTATTACCTAAAAGGAATTGTGAAGCAAAAAGGGTGAGCACAACTAGCCCAGTAAAGAATATCATGACTAAAGATAATTAAATTATCAATAGCCTTCGTCAATAATAAATCAGAGATTTAGAACATATGGTAGATAATAAAACTTTTCAACCATAGTTGCAGTGAAACGAACAATCCATTAAAAGAGTCAAATAGACCATCAGGTCTATTATCTTCTCCATGTTAAAACTCCACCAATAATTTTTTATCCCTGTAACATCAATCAACAATTTCTGTCCACAATTATATGAATAACTCATAATCATAATTGTGATTCTGAATTCCTTTTTGCACCCTGGACGAAGTTAATTTACATCACA
The DNA here is from genome assembly GCA_020205505.1 of Panax japonicus. Taxonomy (NCBI): domain Eukaryota; kingdom Viridiplantae; phylum Streptophyta; class Magnoliopsida; order Apiales; family Araliaceae; genus Panax; species Panax japonicus. Next base: position 24,320,245 of record CM035093.1, read on the forward strand.
TATCTTCACCTGAAACATCAAAAATCATGGTTATACCAAATCATAATTTCTGCTCATAATTATACTAATAAATTTATCTTTGCACTACGGCCAAAGATATACAACTGTATAACCAATAATCAACAGTTCATCTTTGCACTACAGGCCAAAGATATATAACTGTAAAACCAATAATGCTGAGACTCAGCTTAATAGTATCACGACCACGAATTATCCATGCACTACGGGCCAAGGATATTCGTGTTTTCCATTACAATCATGATTATACCGAATAATCCATGGTCATAATCATACCAAGTTCATCTATGCACTACGGGCCAAAGATGACTTTTACCACATCATTTATAATATTACGGTCATGATTATACCGAATAATCCCTGGTTATAATCATACCAAGTTCATTTGTGCACTACAGGCCACAGATGACTTTTAACACAACACAAGCATGAGAATGATGACAATGATATAAGCATTAATCAAACGAAAACAAGGATAAATATTAAAGACTTTAAATTTATCCAAATATTATCAATCACTTAATAAACTCATAATCTAATATTATCAATATTATAACAATATTTTAATCACTTCTTAAACTTATAAATAATTTATTTCAATTATTTACACTTTACCAAATAATACATTTAATCATTCAAAAATGTCATACTCATAATATTTCATCACCAATGATCAAATTCCTCATCAAAAATCTATATATACCCTATATAGGATTTTCAAGCCATAAAATCATATTTTCTAACTTTGTTACTTCACATAACATATTTAACTCATTTACTCATAACTAGATCATTTTCATGAAAAATACCAAATCAGTCCCAAAAATATTTCTTTTCTAGGATTTAGCAGAATATAGTCCCATATTGAACATATATTTTTCTCGAAATTTTTAAAATTCATTTACTATTTTTCAAAAATCAATTTCTAATTAATTCCTTAAGAAATTAGTTACCTCAAGTTTAACTTCAGAAATTTCCAAATCTTGGCAGGATCTTACAAATGTTAATGTGATCTTTCAGTTTAAATTTCATGGTCATTGGAGTTATAGAACTCCGGTTATAATATTTTTCATCGAAAAAACCTAAATATTGAAATAGTCATAACTTGCTCATTTTAAGTCGGAATAAGCTAATTTTTGAACAGGAGGTACTTTATACCATATATTTTTATGTCCCAAAAGGCCGGAATATTTCTCATAAATTAAGTGGCTGAAACAGCCCTTTTAAACTTCTGGGCAGTAGCCTTTTTGTAATTTGCAACTTTTGACTCCTTTGCTAAAATTTGTCCACACGAAAATCTAGAACACCTTTTTCAGTGAGTCCACCTGGATAAGTTAGAAAACTCATAGATCTAACTCTAGAACTTGACCACACTCAAAAATTCAAAATATAATAGGAGATATGGTCAATTGAATTTCATGTTCCATTTTCTCCCAAAATCTGATTTTCAACTCTTTGTGATTTCTAAGAAACTTTCATATTTTCACATAATAACCAAAATAACTCCTCATAACACTTACTAATACTACATATACCCATGATTTTCATCAGTCCAATACTTTTATTATGACTTTCATCATAATCCACGTAAACAGATCATTTCCATAATTTAATAAGGAATGAATACAAAGGATTATTCACCATGCATGTGGTAATCCATATTGACAGGTTATTCCAATAGAATAATAAAGAATGGAATAATTGAAGAATTCACCAGGCATGCGATAGATCGCACAGACAGGTTATTCTCATTAGAATAATGAAGAACGGAACTAGGTCAGACGTAATTCGCACAGACAGAAAATTCTAACAGAATAATAAAGAACAGAACCAGTTCAGGCGTAATTCGTACCGACAGGATATTCGAACAGAATAATAAAGAACGGAACCAAGTCACGCGTAAACGCACATACAGGATATTCCAACATAATAATAAGGAATGGAATAATAGAAGAATTTCAACATGTATAGGGTAGTCCGCGTATACAGTTTATTCCAACAGAATAATAAAGAATAGAATAACAAAAGTTCTCTTCATGAATATGAAAGAAATAATACCCCTTACGAGTACAACAAATAATATCTCTTACCTTAGAACAAACTGGATATAAGAGTAGTGAAGTAGCAGAATACTTTTCTTCTTTCTCTCTATAGTTTCTCTCTCTAGAGTTTCAGTGAATTCGTAAGAAATAATGAAGGAATGAGCTTCTATTTATAGGAGAATGGACTGAATAGTTACTAATTCATGAACGGTCTAGATTGATTTACTTTAAAATATTCTAATAAAACAAAATCTTTTAAATAGAATATAATATATTATATTTATAATCTAATAAAACAAATAACTTTATAAAAGTATTCTATTTTATATAAAAAGATTTTACTATACAAACACTGTGCAGGCACTATGCAAACACTATGCATAATAAAATATAATATATTCTAATTATTGTCTAATAAAACAAATAACTTTATAAAAGTATTCTGTTTTATATAAAAAGATTTTACTATGCATAATAGAATATAATATATTTTATTTATAGTCTAATAAAATAAATAACTTTATAAAAGTATTTTGTTTTATATAAATTTTTTTTCCTGTTTTATTACATTAATAATACTAATAAAACAAAACTTCATCATCATTATTATAATTCACACTATTAATCGACCAGGTCGTTCTCAGGAAAGAGGGGCTTTCCAATAAGGATTTCTTCCTATTGGCGCGCAATTAGTTGACTAAACTTCTCATTGGCAGAACTTCTAGACATCGTTAATATTACAAATAATAATATTAATAACTTTGTTATCTCAATTATTGATTTAATAATATATAAAATATCGACAATAATTGAATCAAACTGAGTGACTTCTCATGTAAGCATTAATAATCAATACCGTGTGCTACTATGCGACCACGCGTATTTTACCACCGATTATTTTATGACAACTAGCTTACTTTAAAAAAATTTCAAATGTCACCCTTAACTTTAAATTTTTATCAATTTAACTATTCACCAAAATAGAAAAATTGAATACTTTTATTTTATAAAATTCGGGGTCTCACAAAAAGTTCTTTCCACCCATATTTACATATTCAAAAAGTTTAACCACCCACGCATCCACCCACCCACCCACCCACCCCACCCCCACCCCACCCCACCCCCACCCCACCTACCCCCACCCCCACCCCTACCCACCAAACCCACCCCCACCCAAACCCACCCACCCCCCCACTAAAAAAATAATATTATGTGATTATGTATATACCCCTTATCCCCCACCCCACCCCACCCCACCCCAACCCAACCCAACCCAACCCAACCCAACCCAACCTAACCTAACCTAACCCAATCAAAAATAATAATATTATGTGATTATGTATACACCCCTTACCCCCCACCCACCCCATCCCACCCCACCCCACCCCACCCCACCCCCACCCCACCCAAAAAAATAATGTGTACATCACCCCGTATTATATTTTTTGAGAGGGAGTGGGGGAGTGGGGGTGGCTAGGTGTGGGTAGGTGGGTAGGGATGGGTGGGGTATACATAATCGCTTAATATTATTATTTGGGAGGGAGTGTTGGGTGGTTGGGTGGGTGGATAGGTAGGTAGGTGGAGTAGAGTGGGGTGGAGTGGGGTGGGTGGTGGGTGAGTGGGGTTAGAGGGTGAGTGGTGCATACATAATCGATTAATATTAATTTTTTTTGGGAGAAAGTGGTGGGGAGTGAGTGGGGTAGGGGTAGGGGTAGGAGCGGGGTGGGGGTAAGGGGGTGTATACATAATCACATAATATTATTAATTTTTTATTGGGGTGGGGTGGGTTGGGTGGGGTGGGGTGGGGTGGGGTGGGGTGGAGTGGGGTGGGGTGGGGTGGGGTGGGGTGGGATGGGGGGTAAGGGATATATACATAATCACATAATATTATTTTTTTAGTGGAGGTGGGGTGGGGTGGGGGTAAGGATATATACATAATCACATAATATTAGTGTCAAATCAGGCCTTCATGGAACCCATAACAATATTAAAATGGTTAATATGGTTTTTAATCATAACCATATGGTTCCAACCCTCATTATCCATATTAAAAATGGTTAATATGGTTTTAGTTCTTAAATGGAACCATAACCATATTTTGAAAACCAAAACCAACCCATAACCATATTTTGTCAGGCTTAGTCTACGGTATTAAACTGCGGAGCCTGAAACTTTTCTTAAAAAATAATCTTGGACATCTGTAGTAAACTGTGGAGCCTTTAGAATCCAAGGCTGCTACTATAATAGCTTTAAGCTGACAAAATTAGTTTCACAGACACGCTTTTTCATCCTTTTTCTCTCTAAAAACTCAACAATACCACTCTACTTTCTCTCTCTACAACAACACCTCCATTTTCTTTCTTCCTCATCCTCCCACCATCCATCTTCAGCCACAACAAATTCTCCAACATCTGCTAATGCGGCCTGTTCCACCGCCCACCAAAGTAATCATCATATTTCATGTTTTCCTTACTTATAACATGAAATCCATAATTTGCAATCGCAACCATATGAAACTAAAAAAAACCGTGAACTTTTTGTTAATTATGAAATTACCTTCGAAATTGGGCATATGCTCAAATATGCCGATAGTTAGACTTGATAGAGAGAATCCCCAATTTGTAATTCAATCTGGGTTTCATGTTATTTGAAGAAATTCATGTACTTTACTCAAAAATCTCTCCATGAATGCAGCATCCAAAGTTTGATTTCAACTTTGCTGAAGAAACTCATGAAATTTTCTTTTAAAATCACAAAACCCAATATAAATCTGATCCGAAAATTGGGGATTAGAGAATTTTTTGGTGATGAAGAATAGTCAGACGTGATAGTGATTGAATGTAAGACCCCGAATTTTTTTATATATATGAATAAAATTGAATTTCCTCTATTCATTATCTTGAAATAATAAGGAGTTAATTTGATATAATATTTTGGTTAAGGGTGAAATATGAAAATTTTGCAAAATAAGCAAGTGGTTATAAAATATTCATTTTGTCGGGGAATATTCGTTTGGTTGTAGAATATTCTTGTTGTAGGGAAATATTCGTACGACGGCGCAACAATTTGTGGGTCCCATAACGTAAAACGGTTGGATGAAGGAAAACGACAAAGTATGAGTTTTTATAAATAACGGCGTAGTTGTTACCGTTAACACTGTTGGAATACTCGGTGGTTAAAAATACAGTAATATGCGTGGTTGCACAGTAGCACACGGTATCGCATAATATTTTTGAATTATTGATTCTTATATAAGAGGGAACTACTTAATAATGTTATAGTAATTACTGTTCAATATTTTATTTTATTGATTCAATAATTGCAGGTCATGTCTGCTTCGGCGTGATAACATTTTCCTATAAATAGAGGGCTAAGTTAGAATTGAAAATCACACCAGAAACATAAGCTTTCTCTCTTTCTCTCTCTATATTATCGAGCGTAGTTTGTGAGTATTTAGATACTTTGAGAGTTGCTATTCAGTACAAGTTTCATTCAGCATCACTTCCGACCTTTCATTCCGAAGTACTGTTTCTTTGAGGTAAGGGATGTTATTTTCTTCCTAAATGATATTATCTTCTTCAATATCATTATGTTGAGATATTGTTATGAAGTTTATTGTGGAATTTCTACCTTTTTGTGTCGGGGTTACTATTCACGTATACGACATTATTCACGTATACGGCACTATTCACGAATACGGCACTATTCATCGAAAAATGAAATTTTCTCTTTTTGCATCCCAGATGTCTTTTATGGTTACTATCCTTGATTGTATCCATGTTTTGATCTTTAATTTTGAATTCTACTTCACACTTGGTTATTATGGAGTATTATTGAATTCGGATAAATCGAAATACGAATCCCTAATATTTATCCTTCTGTCTCACTGGATTCGTTCTCTAAAATTTTTTTTATCATCCTCAGTCCTTAATAGTGATACTTGATGAATATCTTTGGCTTGTAGTGCAAAGATGTATGATTACCTGATGAATATCTTTGGCCCGTAGTGCAAAGATGAACATGTGTTGAGATGAACATGACCAACTGGTGATACAAATGAATATCTTTGGCTCGTAGTGCAAAGATGAATATTTGATTCAAGATGTATATTGATTGATGTTACAGGGATAAAATATTGATGATGGACTTTTAAATTCATAGATGATAGTAGATTTCATTCTCTACTTAACTCTTTTAATGAATTATTGTTTTCGCTGCAATTGTTTATCTAAAACTTGTTGTCGATTATATTCTATTAGATTTTTTCCTATTGAAGACTAAGAATAATTTGTTGTATATTATCTTAGTTATAATATTCTTTACTGGGCTAGTTGAGCTCACCATTTTCCTTTTTGTTCCATTTTTATTCTCAGGAAGCGAGAACATAACAGGATCTAGCCGGGGTATAGAGTGATGGTTCTAGAAAGTTGTTTTAGCAGTCCTCACTATTTTGTAAAATAGTGTATCGATAATTGTAATGAGGACTTTATTTGAGTGTTGATATTGTCTAGAAGATAATATTTGTATTTAAACTCAGAGTATGTGTTGTCGTATTTTGCACGACAATTGTATTATTGAAGTTGTATTTTGCTTTCTGTACCATGTATTTGGCGACTCAGAATAGGTGTTTTATACCTATTTTGGGGGCGTCACAGTTGGTATCAAAGCTTAGGGATATGGTCTCTGGCGGAGATCAGAGAATAGAACTAGGAGGGGAGAGATGAGTAAATCATTCGCTAGTGTGTCCTATCTAAGCTTATTTGTTGATCGGTCATAATATAGGAATATTATGTGATATGTTAATTTATTTAATTAACCCTTGTTTTATGGCAGTATTTAAGAATGGCTGCTGAGAACGTTAACAATGGAGTGTATGAGACTGTGGAACAACCTTTAGTCACAAACCAGAAGAACGTGCAACAGGAAGGCAATATTCCTCCTGTAAACAACACTACTGAGCAAACGATGAATGATGGAATGTTTAGGAGCTTTTTGCAGTTCATGCAAAATCATACGAGGGAGACTCGTGTACAAAATACGGGTGGAAGTGATAGCAACGCGCGGTCTGTCACAGCCAAGCAGTTCAAAGATTTGGGACCACCAGATTTCTAGGGAAAGCCCTATCCGATTAAGGCAGAAATATGGGTCAAGTAAATTACCAAAATATTCGATGTCTTGGGATGCACGGAGGAACAGAAGGTTCCATTCGCCACCTTTATGTTCCGTGGAGAGGCAGATTATTGGTGGGAATCCGTGAAGCGTACCCAGCCAGCCGCACTCAACATGTCTTGGGAAAGATTTCAGAAACTGTTCAATGACAAATACTTTCCTAAAAGTATTCGTCATATGAAGGAGGTAGAGTTTATTAGACTAGAACAGAACAACATGACGGTGTCTTAGTACGAGGCGAAGTTCGCGGAATTATCCAGGTTTGTACCTCATTTGGTAGAGAATGAGGAACGTATGAAGCGGATGTTTTTGAGAGGTATAAAACCCGAGATTCGTCAATACCTTATCTATCACAAATTTTCTATGTATTCAGATGTTTTCAATAGGGCTCAATTATTAGAGCGAGATAGTGAGTATGTTCAACCGAGGGACCAAAACCAGGGTCATATCGGTGACAACAGTCATCGAAGCGATGATAACCAGCGAGGAGGGAAAAATACGGGAAAAAAACGGTAACCACTCTGGTGGTAATCGTGGCCAAGATAATAGAAGAAATGATTCAAGTGAAAATTTCAAGAAGAGAAGATTTAACGATGACGGGAAGACGTCTCCAGCAGCACCAACACCAGCAACAAATTCTTGGGGAGGTGAACGACCGCCAATTAAATACTACAGATGCAAAGATGAGGGACATATAAGTCCAAACTACCCACAGCCTTCCAAGGTATGTTTTAGTTGTTGAAAAGACGGTCACATAGCTCAATTTTGTCCTGTAGCAAAATCAAGTCCAGCTGGGACGGTGGCACCAAAGGCGGATACAGACAAAACAAAGTCGGCGGTTTTTGGAAGAGCGTTTGTCGTGACTGCCCAAAACGTGAGGAACCCGAACGAATGTATCAAGGGTTAGTTAATTATAAATTCTTGCAAAATCTATACCTTATTAGATACCAGTTCTACCCATTCATTTATCTCTCCTTCTTGTGCTCAACGTTTAAACTTGACTCCGAAGAAATTGGATTTTAACTTATCTGTTAAAACTCCGTTGGGTGAAACCTTCGTTACATCTACAGTTTATAAATCTTGTTTGATCCAAGTTGGCACTATCACATTACCTGTTGATTTTATCTCTTTAAAGATAGTTACATTTGACGTGATTTTAGGGATTGATTGGTTAACTACTCATCATACCAAAATTGATTGTTTTCGTAAGGTTGTTAGTTTTCATATTCCTAACCAACCTGTTATGCGAATTCAAGTAACCAAACCATTAAAGTCAAACACTTTCATATCAAGCCATAAAGTCATTCGTTTATTAAAAAACGGATGTCAAGCTTTCTTAGCCCATGTCATGGACTTGAACAAAAATACATTAGATTTGAATAATATTTCTGTTGTTAATAAATCTCCTGACGTATTTCCTGAAGAATTTATTGGCTTACCCCCAGAGCGTGATATTGAATTTTGTATCGATTTTGAACCTGGTACAAAACCCATTTCTAAAATCTCATATATAATGGCTCCTATTAAACTTCAGGAGTTAAAAACCCAACTACAAGAGTTGGTACTTAAGCCTCTATCTGGTAACTTCCTTTGTGGAATGCACCAAAGCCAGACTCTCCATAGGGGATGCTATATTTGTGTGGTGGTAAAATGATAGGTGCTATTGTGACGTGATATCCAAGATTGGGATATGAATCACAGTTGAGAGCAACCTAAGTGAGTAACCGAAGTACGTAGTTTTCTAGGCTTAGCTGGTTATTATCGGAGATTCATGGAAGGAGTTTCTCGAATCGCTACTCCGTTAACTTAGCTGACTCGGAAAGATACAAAATTCGTATGGAGCGAGGAATACGAGAAGATTTTTCAAGAGCTCAAGAGGCGACTCATTTCGGCACATGTTCTGACCATACCATCCTGAAAAAACAAACGTGGTAGCTGACGCGTTGAGTAGAAGATCATATGCGAGTACGAATGCGATATTATTGAACACAAAGACCTATTTTGTATAATTTACAAATGATAAAGATAGAGTTAAAGACTCTAGGGACCCACGTTATGATGTTAAATATAAGAGTAGAATCGACTTTAATTGATAAAGTTAAAACCGCTCAAGCTACATACCGGAGCTGATGAATATAAAAAAGAAGGTACAAGAAGGCGTTATTCTAGAAGTAAGAGTCGAAGAAGAGAAGAAATCTCATGTGACGCCCCCAAAATAGGTACACATCACCCATTTTGAGTCTTTAATAACATGGTACAGAAACAACTACAACTTTATTAATACAACATGAAAATTGGGAGTTTAAATATAAATATTGCCGTCAAGACAATATTCACACCCAAATAAGTCCTCATTATAATTATTGGTACATTATTTTACAAAAATGATGAGGACTACTAAAATAACTTTCTAGAACCATCATTCTACACCCCGACTAGAACTCGCTACATTCTCGCCTCCTGAGAAGAAAAATGGAACAAAAAAGAAAAGGGTGAGCTCAACTAGCCCAGTAAAGAATATTATGACTAAGATAATATAGAACAAATTATCGTTAGTTTTCAAAAGGGGAAAATATGATAAAATACAATAGACAACAAGTTTCAGATCAACATTCGCAGCGGAAATAATAATTCATAGATGAGTTATGTAGAGAATGAAATCTACTATTATCTATGAATTTAAAAGTCCATCATCAATATTTTATCCCTGTAACGTCAATCAATATACATCTTGAATCAAATATTCATTTTTGCACTACAGGCCAAAGATATTCATCAGTTGGTCATGTTCATCTCAACACCTGTACATCTTTGCATTACAGCCAAAGATATTCATCATAAAATCACATTAATCTTTGCACTATAGGCCAAAGATATTCAATAATATCATCATTTAGGAATATGGATGATAAAAAATATTTTAAAAAAAACGAATCCAGTGAAACAAAAGAATAAATATTAAGGATTCGTATTTCGGTTTATCCATGTCCAAAAATACCTCATAAATAATCATAGTGAAGTAAAATTCAAGAATGATCAAAACATGGATACAATCAAAGCTAGTATCCATAATAGATATTTTGGACGAAAAGGAAAAAAATTTATTTTTCGATGAATATTGCCGTATACGTGAATAATGTCGTATACGTGAATAGTAACCCCGACACAAAAAGTTCCAAATTTGATTAAAAGTTCAAACCAATATTTTGACATAATGATATTGAAGAAAATAATATCATTTAAGAAGAAAACAACATCCTTTACCTCGAAAAGACGGTACTTCTAACTGGAATACTAGATATAGTGCTGAAGGGAACTTGCACCGTATTACAACACTCAAAGTATCAAAATACTCACAAGAATAAGCTCGATAATATAGAGAGATAAAGGGAGAGAAAACTTCAGTTTCTGGTATGATTTTCAATTCTAACCTAAGCACCCTATTTATAGGATAATGCTTATAACACCAAAGTAGAAAATTTAATAAATAATATTATTATTTTTCTAAAACTTCCTACACACACTAATTGAATCCAAACATCAGCCATCCACTCAATAAATGCAAAAAAAAATATTTTCATATAAAAGTCATTTAAAACTCCAAAAAAAAATAATCAATTAATTCGGAACTTCAATAATTCATAATAAATAGTCCTTTTATCAGAAAAATTCAAATCACATATCTTTTCCATGGGAAATTCCATTATCTACAACTTTGTAAGTTTAAGCTTTTCTAAATTCCAAACAGAAGTTGACCGAAATCCACAAACGGACGATTTTACGGACTATAAACCAATTTCAGTCAAGAAATGGGGTTCACCGACATGTTTAACATATTTTAAACAATTTTTGTAACAAAAATACTTCTTCCTCATCATATATTCGTATATCACACATTCATTGTAAAAATATCACCATTATTATATTATTAAAATATAATAATATATTTAAATGAATTATTTATCAGAAAAGATAAAATAACAATTTTTCAACAATTGTCACATTAAAAATTTTCTCCATCTATATCCACATAAAATGAATATTTTCCTTATCATATAAATCAATAATTAATTATTCATAAATAATATTACAGAATCACAATACTGACAACCAGACAATTCTCAGGAAAGAGGGGGCTTTCCAATAAGGATTTCTCCTTACTGGCGCGCAATTAGGTGACCAAACCTCTCCTTAAACAGAACTTTCTAAACATTGCTAATAATGTTATCTAATAATATTATTCCAATAATATAAATTATTGATCTGATAATGAAAATACTGTGTAGTGATAATTATTGAAACAACAATAATATAAAATATCAACGTAGCAATTATTGCATCAATAAAATAAAATATTAAACAGTAACTACTGTAACAATTATTGAGTAATGTCTTCCTACGTAAGAATCAATAATTTGTGCAATATCATGTGTTACTGTGCTTTAACCACCGGGTATTCTAACAGTATTAACGGTAACAACTACGCCGTTATTTATAAATAACTTATACTTGTAGTTTTCTTCATCCAATCGCTTTTCGTTATGGGGCCCACACAAGGCTGCGCCGTCATATGAATATTCCCCGACAGTAAGAATATTCCACGACCAAACGAATATTCTCCGATAAAAATAAATATTTTATAACCACTTGCATACTTAAAATATTTGCGCATTTTACCCATAACTAACCTCATTAATCAAATCAACCCTTACTATTTCAAAATAATAAATAGAGAAAATTTAATTTTATTTATATTAAGTTGGGGTCTTACAGCTCAAACCTTCGATTTATTTGAAATCCTCAATCGAGTAGGAACTGTGGCCTATAGTCTCGCCTTAACGCTAAGTATGTCGCGTGTTCATAACGTTTTTCACGTATCGATGTTACGTAAATATGTGGACGACCCAAACCATATTATTATGTTAGAACCAGACGAGATAGTCGAAGATTTAACGTACGAGGAGGTACATGTTAAGATCTTGGATAGGAAAGAGCATGTCCTACTCACCAAGGTTATACTACAAGTCAAGGTTTTGTGGAGGAACCATGCTATTGAAGAAATGACCTGGGAGTTGGAATCAGAAATGAAAGCGAGGTATCCTCACCTTTTCGAAACACCAGGTACGTACGTCAATTTCGAGGACGAAATTTTATAAGGAGGGGAGGTTGTAAGACCCCGATTTTTTTTTATATATATGAATAAAATTGAATTTCATTTATTCATTATCTTGAAATAATAATGAGTTAATTTGATATAATATTTTGGTTATGGGTGAAATGTGAAAATTTTGTAAAATAAGCAAGTGGTTATAAAATATTCATTTTGTCGGGGAATATTCGTTTGGTCGTAGAATATTCTTGTTGTCGGGGAATATTCGTACAACGGTGCAGCCATTTTTGAGCCTCATAACGGAAAACGGTTGGATGATGGAAAACGACAAAGTATGAGTTTTTATAAATAACGGCGTAGTTGTTACCGTTAACACTGTTGGAATACCCGGTGGTTAAAAATACAGTAATATGTGTGGTTGCACAGTAGCACACGGTATCGCACAATATTTTTGAATTATTGATTCTTATGTAAGAGGGAACTACTCAATAAATGTTATATTAATTACTGTTCAATATTTTATTTTATTGGTTCAATAATTGCTACGTTGATAGTTTATATTATTGTTGTTTCAATAATTATCACTGCACAGTATTTCCCATTATCAGATCAATAATTCATATTATTTGAATAATATTATTAGATAGCATTATTGGCAATGTCTAGAAAATTCTGTCTAAGGAGAGGTTTGGTCACCTAATTACGTGCCAGTAAGGAAAAATCCTTATCGGAAAGACCCTCTTTCTTGGGAACGACCTGGTTGTCATAATTGTGATTCTGTAATATTATTTGTGAATAATTAATTATTAATTTATATGATAAGGAAATATTTATTTGATGCGGATATAAATGATGAATTTATTTATTTTATGTGGTTATAATTGAAGGAATTAATGTTGAGGTGTTTTATCAATATTTTTGTCGGAATGGAGGTATTAAAAATCAAATCAGTATTTTTACGATATATTGCGTGAGTTATAATTTTTAATTCGACCGTTGGATCGTTGTGATTTTTGGATATGTTATACATATATAAGTTAAGTATATGTCCACAAATTTTGAACTGTTAAAAATGAACGAATGATTTGTTATGAATTTTAAGAGGTGACTGATTCAGAAATTAGGTTTACAAATAATTTTGGTGGAAAATTCTAGAATTTAGTGGGCCCCACTTGTGGTTGGTGAAAAAAATGTGCTGAATTTTATTTCAAATGTGGTGGGTGGCAATAGTAGCAGGTAAAGCCATCAGGTAGCAGGTCAAGTCTGCTTCGGCGTGATAACATTTTCCTATAAATAGAGGGCTAAGTTAGAATTGAAAATCACACCAGAAACATAAGCTTTCTCTCTTTCTCTCTCTATATTATCAAGCGTAGTTTGTGAGTATTTAGATACTTTGAGAGTTGCTATTCAGTACAAGTTTCATTCAGCATCACTTCCGACCTTTCATTCCGAAGTACTGTTTCTTTGAGGTAAGGGATGTTATTTTTTTCTTAAATGATATTATCTTATTCAATATCATTATGCTGAGATATTGTTATGAAGTTTATTGTGAAATTTCTATCTTTTTATGTCGGAATTACTATTCACGAATACGGCACTATTTACCAAAAAATAAAATTTTCTCTTTTTCGTCCCAGATGTCTTTTATGGTTACTATCCTTGATTGTATCCATGTTTTGATCTTTATTTTTGAATTCTACTTCACACTTGGTTATTATGGAGTATTATTGAATTCGGATAAATTGAAATACGAATCCCTAATATTTATCCTTCTGTCTCACTAGATTCGTTCTCTAAAATGTTTTTTATCATCCTCAGTCCTTAATAATGATACTTGATGAATATCTTTTGCCTGTAGTGCAAAGATGTATGATTACCTGATGAATATCTTTGGCCTGTAGTGCAAAGATGAACAGGTGTTGAGATGAACATGACCAACTGGTGATACAAATGAATATCTTTGGCCCGTAGTGCAAAGATGAATATTTGATTCAAGATGTATATTGATTGATGTTACTGGGATAAAATATTGATGATGGACTTTTAAATTCATAGATGATAGTAGATTTCATTCTCTACTTAACTCTTCTAATGAATTGTTGTTTCCGCTGCAGTTGTTGATCTAAAACTTGTTGTCGATTATATTCTATCAGATTTTTCCCTGTTGAAGACTAAGGATAATTTGTTGTATATTATCTTAGTCATAATATTCTTTACTGGGTTAGTTGAGCTCACCATTTTTCTTTTTGTTCTATTTTTCTTCTCAGGAAGCGAGAACATAGCAGGATCTAGCCGGGGTATAGAGTGATGGTTCTAGAAAGCTGTTTTAGCAGTCCTCACTATTTTGTAAAATAGTGTATCGATAATTGTAATGAGGACTTTATTTGAGTGTTGATATTGTCTAGAAGATAATATTTGTATTTAAACTCACAGTATGTGTTGCCGTATTTTGCACGACAATTGTAATATTGAAGTTGTAGTTTGATTTCTGTACCATATATTTGGCGACTCAGAATGGGTGTTGTATACCTATTTTGGGGGCGTCACATTGAAGGTAGAGACAGAGGAAGAGAATGAATGGAAGAAATCAATCTGATACTAAAGAGAAGGCTCCACAATTTAATATTGTCGACGGTGAACTTGTATTAGGAGAGTGTTTTGGATATATGTCCCGTTCGCACTATTAAATTATAGAATATTAAAAATTAAATTGCGGACGGGAACAATATAGGTTATTGGATATTCGGATGGACAATCTTAATTTGTTGTACGGCTAAACTTTATATATATATATATATATATATATATATATATATATATATATATATATATATATACGGAAAGGATCAAATGGCTTAACCTTTGATTCTACATACCTTGCATATCCCCTTATTTTATATACCATACTCATCCCCTTTAGCAACGGTTCGATCCGTTGCTATAAGTTGTCCGTCGTTAAAATCTAAAACGACGATTTTCTGATATAGCGACCGACCAAACCGTCGCTAAAGGGGGTGAGTATGGTATGCAAAATATGGGGGTGATCCCTTGTAATGAATTATATATATAATCGGTCCAATAGTTAAGTCATTTAAGCAATAACTTGAGGCCCTAAAATTGAAAAGACTCCTAAATTTTAATAATCCATATATGTTAGAACCCATTAAAAAAGTTCAATTTTTTTTCCTAAGCAAATTAGTAGCTACAAGTATAATAATACAAGTTTGATCAATAATTTTACATCTAAAAGAGCAAAAAAATGAAATTTAATTTTTTTTAAAATGTCCGATTTAACTTGAGTCCCCAAAAAAATTTGGACCGGCCCTCTCTCTCTCTCTCTATATATATATATATATATATACACTTTATTAAAGGAAAACAATGAAAATAACTTGACTGCTCCTATAAAACTGTATTACATTTCTTCTTTACAAAAGAAAATATTATTTTTCTCTCCACTTTTTATCAACTTCTAATATTTTTGGATATATTTTTAAGTGAACACATGCTTAAATACTAGTAGTATTCATAATATATAAAGGGTAGTGGTGAGATATTCTAGGGGTAGTTGGGCTCACTCTGTGTCCAGTGATAAGAACTAAGAAAGTCATGATGACTCATGAGTTTTAAGCCTTAAAAAATAATAGTTTTATTATAAAAAATATATAATATAAAATTTGAATTTTCAAAATTATTGTAAATAGTTTATAATTTTTATAATAGGATTGTCCAAAACTTAATTTTTGTCTACAAAAAACTTTACACTATTGTTTGGGATAAAACTAGGATTTAAGTTATGACTCACCCCTTTATTTCAGTAAGAATTAAATTCTCGACTCGTGTTCATTAATTTTTTCCACAAACTTTTTAAGTTATGCCTCATGCCTGCTAACCTCATGGATTTCCCCCTTGCTCCTTTCTTACTTAGTTTTTCAACTTATGCTCCATCGTCATTTCTCTCTCTATCTGCTTCCTGTTGGTCTAACTTAACCCGAAAAGTTAGAATTTTGCCAAAAGAAATCGAAAGGTAATCATGCAACACCACCTCTTTCTTCTCTACTTTTTTCATGTTTATTGGATATCTTGATTTCCTCAAAACCCATTCATAATTTTGAATTTTGAAATCCAAGACTCCTACTTTCTCAATGGGGTTGTTGCAAAAACCAAGGATTTACTTGTATTTGTCGCAACATTTTTGTTTGATTCTTTTGTTTTTGTTTTTGTTTTTCGTTAATGCCAAGATCTGCTTAGCTCCCTGTTTGTTTGTTGATAAAATTTAATTAATGTGGAAATATGTTGCTCTCACTTCATTGTAGCATTCTGCTTTCTTGGATTCCCTATTACCTGTAATTTTATAAAAAATTCTTGTTTCATTTCCTCAGCAACAAAGCATAGGATGCTTAGTGCTTGCTACTATCTGGTTTCACTGTTCTTACCTTTATTTAAGAAATTGTTTCTCTTTGAAAAACTCTGTGTAGGTGACTAGGTCTTGGTTCTTTTGGGATTCCTGTGACAATATTTTTGTAGGTATGTTCAATCTCTGTCCTGTGAATATCTTAGTTATATGGCCATCTAGCTTTGTGAAGAGTTAGAGAGAGAGAGAAAGAAAATTTAACTTTGGCTGTGGTGTTTATGGAAAAATAGAGTTAGCTATTTGGTGGATAGTCAATTGTAAAAGATATATATTTTTTGAATGGAAAATTTATATTGTTTTGGGTTACTTGGGTAATCTAATATGTTTTCATAACTGAAGGAATATCTCGTTTTGTGTATTGTTTTCTGGCGTGTTCTTGGATTGTGATTTCCAGGTTCCGTAGTCTTACGTGTTAGTTAGCACTTGGCTACAATTTGATACTAGTAGTTTGTGAATATATAGGCATAAAATTTCCCAGTTAATTTATTCAAATGAGATTCCCTTGAAGGACAAATGATTAAGACAATGTTGTGTATTTTCATATTCCTTGGTCACATGCAACATCTCTTTGACTATGTTTTGAGTGATCTGCTGTGTTGCCATCTTGCGGTAATTTGAGCTTTTTTAATGGATTAAACAATAAACTATAGAACTGATTACAATTTTATCTTTTACTTCAGCCAGGTTGGATATGATTCACGTCATCTTTAGTGGCAATGACATTTGACTCTATAAACAGACAATTTCCTGTCCCGCTTGGCATAGAACCTGGTTTGCTGCATAGGAACCTTTGGAGTTTCAACAATCATTTGCTTGGTTGACTAGACAACCTTATCTGGAAATTATTGTAAGATCTGTATAGCAAGAGGAGGAACCTTCTCTCTGAATTTATAGAAATGGTTTGTTTCTGATCTGAGAAAATGGGGTGTTGTGTCTCAACGAGTAGACAAAGTAGTTGTAGTACCTGGAGTAACGGAGAGACCGTTACTAAATCTTGTTTGGGGATCTCAATGTGCGGGCAGAGAAGAACTGGAACATTTTCTGATCACGGCAATATGTTGCAGCATTTATACTCTATTCCTAACCGGATTTTCACAAACGGAAAGAGCCAGACTTCTTGTATATTCACTCAACAGGGTCGCAAGGGTATAAACCAGGATGCCATGATTGTGTGGGAAGTAAGTTTTTGTTCCTTCTATGCAAAGTGATAATTGATTTTCCTTGGAGGTTTATCATTTTATGCTTTGAATATCTGTAGGATTTTATTGCTGAAGATGTTACTTTTTGTGGCATCTTTGATGGCCATGGTCCACATGGCCATCTTGTTGCTCGCAAAATAAGGGATACGTTGCCACTGAAGCTGTTGTCTTTCTTAGATTCTTATGAATCTAAAAATGGGCATAGTACTACTTGTTGCAAAGGTAATCGTAAATCAGATGGAGGAGATTCTGAGAAGGATGGCTCTACAAAGGATAAAATGGATTTGTTGTGGAGTGAAGTATTTTTCAAATCATATAAGGCCATGGACAAAGAGCTGAGATCCCTCCCCAATTTAGATTGCTTTTGCAGTGGTAGCACTGCTATCACTGTAGTAAAACAGGTATGAAACATATGACAGGAAGCACTGAGTCAGTCATCTGTATTGTTTTGATTTTATTTTGCTTTGCGAATAAGTCTTCCTTATGTTTTCTAATTATAGGGGTCAGATCTTTTCATGGCGTATATTGGGGATTCTCGAGCAATATTAGCATCCAAGGACAGCAATGATTCACTGGTTGCAATTCAGTTGACCGTTGATCTGAAGCCAGATCTGCCACGTATGTCGTATTCTTAAATAGGAATTTATGGTTTTTTCTTTCTATGCTAATGTGATGGTACTAATATGTTTTATTTCCCTTTGCCCTCCTATTAATAGGGGAAGCCGAAAGAATTAAACAATGTAAAGGTCGGGTATTTGCATTGCAAGATGAGCCTGAAGTGCAAAGAGTCTGGCTGCCGTTTGATGATGCCCCTGGATTAGCAATGGCTCGAGCATTTGGGGATTTTTGTTTGAAGGATTATGGAGTGATCTCTATTCCTGAATTCACTCACCGGCTTCTTACTGAGAGAGACAAGTTCATTGTTCTTGCTTCAGATGGGGTAAGTTTTACGCCTCTGGATTTCACACTTCAAACATTGCTGAAATTCAGACTGAACAAATTATTGGTTCTATAGTACATGTCATACTCATACATATGCCTTGTACTGGCAAATGTTATTGGGGTTAAATCTACTTTTCCCACTCTACTCGACCTCGGTCATCACTGAACTGAAATTTTTTACAATCGACTCAGTGAACTACAAATTATTTTCAAATCGTTACAAAATCCGTTAAATAAGTTGACTTTTAACGGAAAATCCACGTCACTTTTAAAATGAAAATCCATGTCGGCTGTTTCATGTGATATTATTCTAGTTGTTGCCACATTGAAAAGTAAATGGGTTTAATAATAAGTACAAATTAAAAATTAAAATTCATAAAAATAAATTCAAACTTAAAAAATATAACTACAATTTTGAAAATTAATTATTATTTTTATTTTTGAAAATTAATATAATTGTTATTTATATTATGAAATCATTAAATTTAAGCTTAAATATAAAAGAAAGAAATATTAAAACACTTCCAATATCAATTATTTTTTTAAAAAAATTCCAAACCATTAGATATAAAGAGAGAAAGATAACCCAAAATTCTTTTGCATAGGCAACCCAAATTCGTTCACATCAAGAATCAAAAATCAAAATTTTCACAGATCAAATCAAACCCAAAATTCATTCCCATCAAACCCAAAATCCAAAATATGTTCATATCAAACCATAAGAAGCCAAGAACATTTTTGTTTATTGGGAATCTGTAATCAAAACCTACTATTTCAAACATCTGTCCATCTTCAACCTCCAATCTCCAACCTCCAACCATCAATCTCCTATTGCTCCACTAAATTGATGAGGATATCCTTCTATTCTTCACGAAGAGCTCGTTGATTGATGAGTATCTCCTTTTATTGCTCCATTAAATTGATGACCATCAATATCCTATTCTTCACGAAGATCTGGAAAAAATCTAAAAAAACTCTTTAGATTTCTTTGCAAGACTGCTCAAGGTCATAAAAATCTCTTCAGTTTCTCTTTCAGATGATTTCTCGACGGAGATGCCAGAGCTTCTTTCGCTGCCGACGGGTGAGAATTAGAGATTGAATTACGCTCGACGGATTGAGTCCACCGGCGACGGTAATGGATTCATCGGAGGGGAAGATGATGATCGAGGAGATATTGTACACTGTATATTTGAAAAAATAAACCCAAATGATAAGTAGGTGAAATTCAAAAAAAAAGCCAAAATAAAAAAGAAGAAGAAGAAGAGAGGAGATTAGATTTTAGATAATTAGGTTTAATTATGTAAATATTATAAGTTTTAACTTTACAAAATATTAAAAATATATTTTTTAAAATAAAAAAATTAACAAATATTTTTCTAAATTTTCCATGACTTTTTAAATATTTCTTCTTGATGATATTTAGGGTTTCCAAGAAAAAAACAGAAAGATAATAATAATAATAATAATAATAATAATAATAATAATAATAATCCTTTAATTTCAAAATATTAGATAATTTTATATTTTTAAAGTGAACTTAATATATTTATAAATAAAAAAATAATATGAATTCATTAATTTTATATAAATACATTTGTAAAAATTATACATTAATTTATTTTATTCTTAATTTATTTAATTAATATATTTTATTATTAATTTATTTAATTATTTGTTATTAAACAAAAGAGAAGAGTCTAAGCTTGAAAACAGAATCGGTGCCATGTAGACTTTCTAAGGTGGATCTTATTATTAATATATATATATTTTTTCTAAGGTGGATATTATATTCCACATAATTGGTGCCAAGTAGACTTTCTGTTAAATTTTTAACGGAATAGACGGTTTTTAAATTTTTTGTAAAAAAAATACAGTTCAATGAGTTGACCGTAAAAAATTTTAGTCCAGTGATGCATTTGTAAACCGAGGTCGAGTAGAGTGAGAAAAAGTAGATTTAATCCAATGTTATTGACATCCCAACTTTTCTAATATACTTTCAGTTTCTTCTGGTAAGACATGATCCCTTGTGCCATTTACTCCCTCCGTCCCAGGATAAAAGTCCTGGTGGACTTTTCACGCATATTAAAAAGAGGAATAAAATGACAATATTGTCCATAATAATGTCATTAAATATGGAGAGAGAATTAGAATAAGAAAAGTATGAGACATTTAATGCTACGGGCATAATAGGAAAAAATATGTAAAAGTTTGGTTATTAAAAGAAAGTAGACATTTAACATGGGACAACCCAAAATAATAATAAGGACTTTTATCCTGGGACGGAGGGAGTAATTGATAAGAAATTCTGATATACTCCATGCGCTCTAAAAAAGTGTCCTATATTTTCTTTAGACTTTTCCCCTCTGAATATTAATGTTTGAGTATGACATACTTTTGCATAATTTTTCTCAATATCTTCTTCTAGTAATGAATTTAGCCTTTAAATTCAATATTGAAAAAAGATCATTGAAAAGTTATATACAAGTGTGTCCTATGCAAACCTTAATATTTTTTAAAACAAAAAAGGTAGCGAAAAGAAGTTTAACTCATTTTTTGGATAGATGGACAAGCACTGTGCTACGTCCAGTTTTTGTCAAAGCAAGTATGGTGTGAGATTGGAATATTATGATGGAAGCACTATTGACAAAGCAGAAAGATGTTGAGCAAAAATTACGGCAACTTGTCAACTGCTTACATCATTTAATCCCTTGTCAGAAGCTACAACTGCTTTGGCAAAAAATTTCCCTATAACTAGTCTCCCAACCCCCCCCCCCCCCCCCCAAAAAAAATAAAAAAAAAATAAAAATAAAAATAAAAAAAAAATAAAATTTGGACCCTCTTCTGTTTAAAGTAATCAGGTAAAGGAACTAATTAACTATATATTAAATACTAAATAACTTTCCGAATGAAGTATATCTACAAACAAATTCCACATTCAGAAGTTCAGATAGCTAGCCTTAGTTTTATTATAAATATGAAAGTTGATAATAAAATTACACCGTCTAGCCCTGTGTTGATGATCTGCGCACTAGGCCCTCCCTCCGCCGTCCGCCTAGTGCTTTTGTAGGTTTTAGAACATTGGAATTGGAATAGAGTTGAGAATTAAATCAGTACATAAACACTGAATATAAGACTGATTTTTGTCCAAATTAAGGTGAATATAGAAGACATAGGGAGGGTTTATGCTGTTCTTCTCGACTTTTGGACCTCTTTTTTTGGGTCTAAACCCAGTGTATCCCCAATGCTGTCAACCAAGGGACTAATCACTGTCGCAACGTGTGGGCAAAGGTAAACTGCTAGCCCAGGAGTTTTTTCCAAAGTGTTGGGGATCGATCTCAGGATGTTTCACCTCTACTCGAGACAGCCACTTTGGGATTGAGTGCCCAACCACTGAACCAACCCCATGGGTTCTCGACGTTTGGACTTACATAAGAAACTATGAACAGTCAAGTTTTTTACTTTATTGTTACATTTCAAATTCTGCTTACCTACATATCAAAGATTGTGAGATTTGTATGAATTGAAATAACTCATTGCTTTGAACAGTCAGGAATACAGTGATGGCTGCATCATTGTTTGGAATAAATGTAATAATTAGTTTTTAATCTCGTCTCATGTTTAGTTTAGTTCTCAAAGATAATCTCCAGTTTTTACTTTTTAATTTTTTAAAAGCTTTCTTGTAATTAACTGTTTCAGATTTGGGACGTGCTAAGCAATGAAGAAGTTGTGGAGATAGTGTCATCAGCTCCAACTCGGTCATCAGCTGCAAGGATCGTGGTCGACTCTGCTGCATGTGAATGGAAATCCAAGTATCCAACATCCAAGATGGATGATTGTGCGGTCGTTTGCTTGTTTTTGGATGGAAAAATGGATTCCGAATCAGATAATGATGAACAAGGCTTCTCTTCAGCTACCCTTCAGAGCAATCATTCTGGTAATGCAGCAGGGGAATCAGATGATGTACAGAATTCCGAGCCTTCACTTCGTAGAAATTATACAGTCAGATCCTCTGAAGAGAACGATCCATACAAAACAGTAGTGGTCGAGGTAGAAGGAAACGGGGAAACAGTTGTATCCGAAGATCAGAACTGGTCAGGCTTGGAAGGTGTCACACGAGTCAACTCGCTCGTACAACTTCCCAGATTTTCTGAAGAAAGGCCAACACCTTAACTTTGTTATATACAATTTAGCTTTCTTGTAACATCTTGTACAAATTCAAGGAGTTGAATATCTTTCCTGTATTTTGAAACATTTTCCTGCAGCTGCATTTCATTAGTTATCTAACATAACAACTTCAACTCTACCACTTATTTTCATTTCTTTAGGAGCATTTATTTGTTGATTTTTTTTTAAATCTTCTTTCATAAATCTTTTATTTATTTTGCTTTGTGTAGCACAATTTTTAATCATATCATAAAACCTAGAGTGCAATTGTTTGGGGAATGGTTGAGGTAGGGCAAAATGTAAATGCAACCGTCAAGGGTTTGGTTTGGTAGAAATTATTAAAACCCCAAGAGGCAAGAAATGCCAAGCTTGAAGATCACTGTGGTGGGGTTACAAGAGTATGTGCAGTGCAGCAGCAGCAGCAAGAAAGTAGTACTTAGAATTCTGTCAAGGTATATTCAACATTAAGTTGGGATTAATGTCAGGTCTCAAATTATATTGATTATTAACATTATGGTGATCAAATATAAATAGACCAACTCTTGAAATCTCATTTAGGATTTATACTGATAAATAAATTTTTGAATGATTTAAGTTTTAACAAGAAGATATAATTACAAATATATTTTTAAGAAATTTTTTATTTTTTCAAATATACCCCTAGTTTTCTTTATAGTTTTATTTAAGAATGTTGCTTTTTTTTTCTTTTTTCTTTTTCTGACATGGGGAGTATTTATTATGTGGTGGGAGGAGATTTAAAGATACAACATGGTCAGGGAATTATGGGACAGCACAAGTACATTTAATTGGCCGCCCAAGCCGCTGGTGTAGGTAAACTGGAGCAAAAGGAAAACAAAATGATTTTATTATTATTATTATTATTATTATTATTATTATTATTATTATTGAAACATGCATTATCAACAATCTACAGCACCACATTTATGTATACGAATTTGTAATATCTTTAGCATATATTTTTAGCCTTAAAAAAAACCATCTCTTAATTCACCGCCAAAATTTCACCCACTCAAAAACTTGGAACTATAAGAAGACCTCTTCTGTTCCTACTTTCTCCATCACTAAACCACCACCCTCCATATATATTTTCACTCATTTAGGAAACAATGGCTTACAAAACTGTCCTTACTTTTCTAGTCATTCTCAATGTCCTGCTAGGGAATGCATTTGCAGGACGCGACATCCCAAAGAAAAGCTCCGACAAATTGCAGCCAAATTTCTTATTTATCGACCACGATGGCAGCGTGCTTGTCCCTGGGATTGGGCGCTTCCTGGTTCCAAAGAAGGACCACCATCATAAACTAGGGTTTAATCCCTTCACCTACAATCCTATCACCGGCAAAAATGGTGGAAATGGACTCACTATCCCCACCATCCCTACCCCTACTGGTGGCATTGGGACTCCAAGCTACATTCCCGGTGGTGATGATACTGGTGTCCCTAACCCTGGCTTTGAGGTCCCAACCGGAGCTCTTCCATCACCACCTGCTCGTCATTGAAGGCGTCTTCGCTAGTTTACTATTGTTGTAATGGACTCTCTACCGTTCTTTAATTTCTGTTATTTGGTATTCACGTACTGCATTTCAGTGTTGTAAGATGATTGCTGCTATGAATAAAATGCTTTTAGTTTCAACGTGGATTTGACATGATATACGCACGTAGGTTCATGCTTACAAAAATATGGAAGGGTTATCATCAAATTTATTTTTGGGTAAGTTGATCAATTGGTACCGACAAGCAGCTGACATTCTATTGATCAATTAACCAACTTACCAAAAAATAATTTTCATACTAACTGAATCCCAAAAACATATACAAATATATACAGGGGAGTGAACTAGTCCTCACTAGCTATAGATCTATTTCCAACTTACTTTTCACGTAGATTTTAAAAAATAAAATAAAAAAATTAAGGGCACCTGGTACAAAGTCTAGTAAATGTTCGATAATATTTTCAGTATATATGAATTTTTAACTATACATTCTACAACTTGCATGAACGGCTACATGATCACGGGCTAAAAATATGGAGTGAACTATAGTAAGCGTTAGCTTTAAAAAATATTAAACGCATTAAGTATAAAATATAAGCAAACGCTCAATATTCTTTTTAGTAAGATGAATTTTTAAATAAGAGACATTCTACAACTTCCATCAACAACTAAATGATCATGGGCTAAAAGAGAAATACATATATACATATATATATATAGGGGAATGATCCATAGCATTTATATGCTATAGAATAAAAAGTGACATCCGTTTTATATTTGGATGACTGAGATTAGATCTGAGAACACGTCATCCGCTAGTATTACTAGCGGACGTGGTAATACTCATTTTGATTCTATAAATCTAGTCTTGCCAGTTCCACAAAAACCCGTGGATAGGTTTCATGATTTCACCATGTTGTAATTTGTATCCATAAAGCATGTCTAATCTGATAACACAATAAATTACTAGTACAGGTTAATTTATATCTCTGCACATAAAAAACAAAAACAAAAGTTACCAAAACTTTTGTTTTTGTTTTTTATAACCTCATTTTTGTTTTTATTGATGCCTCTTCACATTCATTAGCCAATGTAAAATTATCCTGTACTAGTAATTCTGGCAAGACTAGATATTCCATAATGAGTATTACCACGTCCGCTACTAGCGGACGACGAGTTACCATATCATATCTCAACCATTCATTAATTACACGGACGGTATAGATGCTATATACCACTTTTTAATCCATAACAAATAGATGTTATGGATCATTCCTCATATATATAAATATATATATATATATATATAAAGATGTTATGTATTGATGAGTAAATTATTCATAGGAAGGAAGATAACGTACAGCCATAATCAGACAGCACTGACATTGAGTAGGTTATCTATATAGGTGACGGGGGCATTTGTCCTTAGAAATATGGAATCCCAACAGGAATTTCTCCAAGGATGAATACTGAGCCCATAGGAATTTCTCCCAGGTTACCGGATTAGTCCGGTAGTGAAAGAGGTCTGCTTTTTAGCTTGATTTCTTGGATTCAAACCTTGAGACCAGCACTTGGGACTCATAAAAAATTCTCTTGAATGCACCAAGCGGGATATGCGGAGAGTGTACTCTTAAGACCTCGCGAGAGGAATTTAGTATCAATAGTGATCAGTATATCATTCCTTCATTTAATGTTCAGACATGGACCATAAAACGTATGATCAGAGATCCAATTCCAAAATATTAACTGATAGAAATCAAGTACACCGTACACTGATGTATTCAGAGTTCAGAAATAGCCTGACTACCATTCAAAAACAAAAACCTAGACACTATACTTACAAATTAAAATTAGTACTCACATATGAAGTAATGCATGTCATATTTCTGAAACAATACAATCCTTTTGGGCCGAAAAACAAAGACTTTTGGGAATTAAAATTTTTTTCTTGACTCCTAAATAATTTATAAGATTTATTATAACTGAAATTTTTACTAATTTGGGTGTCATTTGGATACATATAAAAACAGGGTTGTACAGACTGTATAACCCAAATCTTACATGTATCCAAATGACACTCAAATCAATGAATTCGGTAAAAATTTCGATTCTAATAAATCTTATAAATTATTTGAGAGTCATAAAAAAAATAAAATTACCCGGTCATTACCCCTGTCAGCAAAACCCGGTCCCCTAACATTTTTTTATCACAATATTCACCAAAATAATACAAACATAGAAAAGCCATTAACACAACAGTCAAAAAATAAACTCATTGGCAATATAAATTCTTATACTTCATGCAGAAAAAGATTATGGACTAATCCAATTTCCATGGAAATATGAATAAAAGTAGTTTCTTCCGGATCCATTTCTTCCACGTCATGAAGACAGCACATAGGGTTAATGAGTACATCAACAACCACAGAGCTTTCATAATAATTAGGCCTCCTGCTATGTTTTTATATCACTACCCTACCGGCTATCATGCAAAGATGTTCAATCAACAAAACCAGCTGTTCAAGTATACATGTATGTAACAATACCATCAAGAATCCAATTTCCATGATTAAATGAGACTTAAATGCATGTGTTATAATCAATTACTATAAGCAATAAGATCCAAGTAAATCAGACTGAAAACATAACACACCACCTAAGCATTTGTTACAACCCTAAACTTTGTCTGCTCTACCCGGCCAAACTCCAAATAAAAATTAAATGCGCACATAAACTCCTTAAAAGTCATTTTCTCCATAACATCATACTAAAAAACAGTTTACAAACAAGGCATGTCTTCAAATAGGAAGATGTTTGCTTTCTTCATCAATCTAAATTTCCATCATAACTCTGAAGTAGCTATCTGTGAATCACAACCAACTTCTAGATATGTTCCTTCCTTGTTTCATTAACATATGTAGCCAACCACAAAACTATATAATTATCCATGGAGACTAAAATTTCTGACCTCTCAAAATTCTCTCGAGATATTAATCCTGTAAATTTATAGACATTATTATGTTTCAAATTCATAACAAGTATAAGTTCTAATGTCTTAAGTCTCAAGGATTATAATTAAATCTGAAGATCTCATATGTACACTTGCTTACAATGTAACAAATTACAACAGAGGATCATATATTTTTTGCACAAATTACATACTAGAATAAGTTAAGTACCCATAAATAAGGAAAGTTAACCAGGTACAATGTCACATTATAATGACCTTTTCATGTCAATACGGCAAAGATTTATTTTTTTCAGCCAGTGTAAACATGATCTCGATATAAAAATTTAAATCTGGAAAAGCCTCTAAATCAATTCTCACCTAAATCTTGAAACCAACTGAAGCCAAATACTAACACTGCACCTGCAGGAAAGAAAAGGTAAAATTTACTTCAAGTTTGGAGGAGAAGAATTATGTTCAACCTACAAATGAATAAATAACTATTCTGAGTATTCTCAAAGTAACTTGCAGTAAACTGCATACACGTAATAAAAAGGTGAGGTATAGGGAACATTTCCATGAATTTAAGAGGAACTGCATATAAATAGTTGTTGTTAGATAGCTACTCAAATACGAGCCTCACTAACATGCTTCAAATTTAATAACTTAAGCCTCAATGAGTGTCCATATGGACCATATGTTCTTGATTAAGTTGGCCTTTTCAAATACCACAAGATAGTGATAATTTTCCAAAAATGAAATTCTTTATGTAATCACTCAGCCTCATTTCATAGGAAAAGCCCCCAGTTAACAAATAGTCTCTTCATTCCAAAATTATAGATACATTTCTAAAACGATGAGCTTAAGGATAACCTTATGTTCCAAAAATACCCCTAATATTAGGTAAGAGTTTAGAATGGTGGTGTGATGCTAGATATGCTAGTAAAAATGTAATGGCACATTAGGAATATCATGTAACTTTATAGTCCTAAAATAGAAATGTAACTTTATGCTTGCTTACTAGTTAAGCTGCCATTTGTGAAAGTGTGTTTATAGAAATTGGAGTTGTGATGTGCTTGTGTTAGGGAGAGAAATGGGGAAGATATGTAGTCCATTCCTTATAAATAAAACTACCTTTTTAGAAAGATAAAGTAGGGCAGGTAGGGCAGACTCCAGACTCCAGTACAAAGGCATTAATCTCCCTAGTTCTCTGTCGGTAAAGCATTAGCTTAGTACAAACTGAGAATAATAGCTTTTAGGTCTCAAGTGAAAATTTCTAGATAGTCAATGTGAGAAAGTCATCTTCTTAAGAAAAACAAAGGGAAGAGGGCAAAACAAAAAACATATATTGTGAGTTAACAGGTCAAACTTTGTCTTAAAAGAGGATGCACATCCTATAAACCCAAGGAATTCAATTTCACCTCCAGAACCTTTGGGAACAGTATATCAGTTTTATTGTAGTTCTCAAGCAAGAAATCAGCTGAACTAACTTTAGCTTGTTTAACACCATGGTAGAAAAGATGTAACAGGAGTGATAAGTCCCCAAGCTAGTGGAATTATTATAATCAGATTAATGGGTGGTTAGGTGTAAAATGAATGAACCTAGTAAATATACCACCAAACTGAAGGCTTTCACATTTAAAGACCACCGATGTAGCTAAACAAAACATACGTATTTGCTCATACAAAATCCACTTTAGTGAACAATGATGAGAAGTCACATTAATATATGAGGTCTTAGGTCCACAATTGCACGGTTCACTCATTGACAAACAATAATCTCAACTATATGATTCTTTAGTTTGTTAAAAGTCATTTTCTGGTGCAATCAACATCTAGAAATCTAGATGATTAAATACATAATTCAAACACAAGTTCATTGTTGTCATAATAAGAAACTTTCTAAAACTAACCATATCACAGATGGACCTGAAGTCTTCATCCTACCCCATCACTTTTTATAACTTAAGCTACCCCGAGTCACAGTTGTCAACTGTATCTTAAATGTGAGTTCCATCGCCATCATTACAAGTAAATCACCACTACTAACTAGAATTTTTCTCTACAATTAACCAATAATAACAAAATGTTGATAGTGAAACCCTTCTTGGTAATCAAAGATTTACTCCAAAACCATATTCCTCTATACTGGAACCTTTACCTAAAGATCACATGGATAGTAAATCTAAATCCCCATGCAGAAAAGGGCATTGGAAAGAGATCCAATGAGAATCATGAGATAGATAGCCCGGGTGATCATTCTCAGAAGAAATGAAGAGGAAATCGGTCTCCGCTTGTTTTGTCTTTAATTTTTCAAATGGAACAATTCGTTCCTCATTTCAGTTATCTTTACAATGAAACTTTTATTTGACATTTATATAATATTACCAAAACAAGCAGTAAGAAGTATTTCAAGTTACCAATCTCTCACATGCATGTCAGTATGTCACAGTGAAAACAAATGAAAATTTTTGAACCCATGGAAAGTTAATGAAGCATCTGTGTATCATATTCACTCATAAACTTTGAAGTTCCTGAGGCTCTTATGGTCACAGTTGTATAATATATGAGCTTTTGTGAGGCTTGGCAATGTCAGCCTCCATGTTTGCAGTTACATGTACCTTATTCTATGATTTTATCATGAAACGTATATTCATAGAAATTAGTTACGTTCTGATTGGATAATCCTTCTGATTTTGTTTCCAAGCTCTTATTTTACTAAATTACTATGGAGCTATATGACACCACAATTTGTTTGGTTAATCAATTTTAAAAGTACGTTATAAGTAGCATAAGTATAGTTACCTATCATAGATAAAATTAAAGCTTTTCCTGCAAGTTAAGTGCATGAAACTTTTGCAGAATGTATTTGAGATTGCCTACTGGCTGTTTTAGACCCATTATACACCCCTGCCCCACCCTTCCTTTTTCCTGATAAGTTATTCCCTTAAACCCTCCTTCCTACCTCCCTGGACATCACAGGTACGTTCAGTTGAGGCAGGTACAACACAAATAACAACTACAGAACAGATCACTCAAAACACCTCAAATTGAGAGAAAAAAGATAAATAACAGATGCAATATTATCATATAGCTCTTGATCTAAAATGAACAAGGACCTTGCCTTGCACAAAAAAACATTGGTAGTGATTCCAAAACTTAACTAAAACACTCCATGAGGTATGCCAATTTTACAGCAGGCCTGCAGAGGAGGGATTAAAGGAGCAAAAGAGAAAAAAATGCATTTATAGAAGTGCGGCTCAAGTGAAAATTGAAAAGGCTAATGTTCTGTATGGAGTATTATTGCACCTCTATTCTTTATTTTTAATTTTAAATCTACTGGCAGGGAGAGTTCAAAAATTTAAGTTTTTTTTTTGAAGTTCTACACCACATAAATATTAGGAGAATCTTTGCCTTTGTCTTCGCTAAAAGAACGTCTTCTCAGCTGAAAGCTTGAAACAATGTTAACTAAGCCTTCTAGTTAATTTCCATTCTTTATTTTTAATTTTAAATCTACTGGATACTGGGAGAGAGAAAAAATTAAGTTTTTTTTAAGTTCTACACCACATAAATATTAGGAGAAAAAATAAAAATCCACATTTCTTTCAACAACAAAAATAAAAAAATCAAAGTCAACACAGAGCACAAACGGGTACTTGTTAAAAAAAAGAGAGAGAAAGAAAGAGACATAATCCAAGTGCTTGGTGGAGTGACAAATACTTGAATAATTCCAAATTGACCCTACTAAATTCAAAGGAGATGTTTATTCACATTCCTATGGGAAATCTATGTCATATTACCACGTAAAGCTTCCGGATCTCTTATATTGATCCTTTTACCATGCCTATTTGATTGCCCCTTCAACGAACAAGCTAAATTATTGCCATTTAGATAGTCTCTATAGATAGTCTTCCCTAACCACTTTTGAGTCAAATAAGAAACTACGACTAACATGAAGAAGTTCCTTGAATCTAACGCCCGTAAAAAAAACTCACATAAAGAAGGACAACCACCCAGCTTATTAGCTAGTAAGAATAATATTTGCAAAGAACTACTGGAAAATAGCAGTCAAAAAATAAGAAATGGCTTCATAGCACTCCTATACATAGTCTAAGTGTCAATGGAAAGGATACACAACTTTCCTTTCATTATATCCAGTAACCTGTAACCTGAGTTCAGTATTATTGCTAACCTGAATTCACCGTTATTACTTCGGGAAGCACCTTCACCATAATGCCTTGGCAACATGCGAGGGTTTCAAATTGTGCTTAACCGTAGCCAGGAGAGTTTCCATATCGTTTCAATTTTGTAGGATGATGCAATTACTATGTCACCAGAAGACATAAACTGGATGGTTGCATAGTTCGGAAGTACAGTTCGACCTAAACATATCCAATACATCTTTTGATCAAAATTGTAGTCCCCACACATGTGCTTTTTGATTACCTTTGCAAATTCGAAAGATCCATGAATACTTCCAAGCATGTTCAGCAACTACAGTATACTCTATATATCATCTGGCACTTGCATTGTGAAATATAAATCTCAAAAGCATTGATTTAGGATCAATGATTACCTCAATAATATATGTTCATCTCCATGTGATTTCTTATTTGGTGCGAGTAAGATTTGTAACCAACTCAACACCCTCATACATCATTAGGTAAGTGCAACTAGAACTCTATACATAGCACTACATATACAACAATTCAATTTGCATTACATACAAAAAAGTTAAATATTTAAAGTTTGAGGTCATTGCGAAATTGTGTGCAATTATTGAATTGACTATGCATACCAAAATTTGAAAGCTTTCTCCACATTTTCAAATGGGTAGGTTTAATTCTCCCCCAAGTCCCCTTCCCACTCAGTTCCTCCCCATCAATGTGTTACTACCAATATAACAAAATCCAACTTGCATTACATATATAAATAAAAATTAAAAAAGTTAATCGTTTAAATTTTGAGTCCCTGGTAAAAAAAATAGTTGTACCAGAAACAACATCTCAAAAATGTTAAGTGAAAAATGAAAGCTTTGCCCAATTTTTAAATTGGGCTAGACTCAATCATCTCCTACCCAGTCAATTCCCAATAACTATTCGTATAAATTAATTTGAAAGCACACATAGCGGACATGGGTTGTGCAGAAACATGAAGATTAACTTTAAGGGTAATTAAATAGAACAAATCATTACCTTATTGAATCAACCGGTAAAAAACTTGAAAAGAATGAAGCAGAGGAAACCGAAGAAAATGAGGAGGAAAAGGTAATCCACAAATACGAAGAACTTGGTAGAACCGTGATTTCTCTTTGTATTATTCTTCTTCGTCGTCGCCTGCTTCGCTGGTTCTTCCTCATATTCTTCTATTTTCGCCATTATTGAATCCAATTCCAAATCACAGATCTCTCTCTGCTAAAATGGTGGTCGTGGCCGCAAAAGGAAAAGGAAATTGCCGCGCTTTGTCTCTTCCACGTGCACCACATGTGACTATGCGCAGTACAGAATGTATATGGGTGAAAATGTAAATAACCTTTGGTTTTCTTTGGACTGGTCCGACAAATGGGACCACAATAGTAATAAGTTTTTGAGGAATTAACTTCGTAATAAAATTAAGGATTAATTACATATCTGTATATATTTTTAAAAATAATTACAATAATGGTGTATAGATAAAATAATTACAAAAATAATATATTTTTCATATTTATTTATAATATTAGTGTAATTAAAATTTCTTAATTTAGGAAATCATTATTAGTGGGCTGACATGACAAATCTGGTAGTTTTTTATTTAAAATGCGTGAATCCCTTCTTTTTCTCCCAACTCCCATAACTTTTGTTTTGGTATTTCTCTCTCTAAAATTTTTTTCTTCTTCTTCATCACAGTTGTTAGACTAATTAATTAATTGGTGACGTAAATTGGTTAATGAATATTTATCTCCTTCAGACTCTTGGGTGTGCAATTGGTTTGAATATTTCCATTTGCTTCTAGTTGTCGGGCATATAAGTAAGCTTGCCGGCCTCTTTCTTTTTTGCATAGAGATCACCATATGCTTTCTTTTTTGCACATTATTTTTTTGATTATTTTTTAATTTACTTTTGCTGCACTATTTGATTCACAGGTTGTTCAAGTTAGAGAGAAGAAGGTTTTAGATCAGAAAGCATACATGTTGTTCTATTATCGAGATAATAAAAATTTTGCTTCAAACAAGCCTCTTGATGTTGCTCGGAAAGAGATCGTGGCGACAAATGTCATGAGAAGAAGCTCAAGTTCATAGTCAGAAGATATTTTCAACCCAAAAAATTCTAAGTGTGTTAATTTAAATTTTTGTTATTGTTACTATCATATAACTGTTTAGTTACTTCTGCATTATGTTTTGGTTACTGTTGGCTTGTGATTCGGATACCATTTTTGTTACCTTGATTTGGTATTTTGGTTATTTTTTTATGTTGTTATGGTTACTATGTATTTGTTTAGTATACATGGTTGACTAAACTGATTTTGGTGTACATGTTGTTTATGTATTGGTTACCATTAATATATATTTTGGTTACTAACATATAACTGTTTTGTTACTTCATTAGTATATTTTTTTATTACTGTTAGCTTATGATATGGATACCATTCTTTTTTTCAGTTGGAATTTTAGTTACTTTTATATGTTATTTTGGTTACAATATATTAGCTTAGTATACATTGATTGACTAAACTGAATTTGATCTACA
Organism: Panax japonicus; assembly: GCA_020205505.1. Taxonomy (NCBI): domain Eukaryota; kingdom Viridiplantae; phylum Streptophyta; class Magnoliopsida; order Apiales; family Araliaceae; genus Panax; species Panax japonicus. The sequence goes on from CM035093.1 coordinate 24,354,492, forward strand.
TGTTATTTATGTGTTGGATACCATTAAAACATGGTTTGGTTACTATCATATAACTATTTGGTTACTTCTTTCGTATATTTTTTGGTATGCATATTTTTGTTTTGATGACCTTTAAATTATGTTTTGGTTAATATTATATATAAATATTTGTTTACTATATAAAATGGTATGTATTACATGTTGTTTATATTTTGGTTACCATTAGATTATATAATATAACTTTTTGGTTACTACTTTATTATGGTATGGTTAATGTTATATTATGATATGATAACTATTATTGTGCTGTCAATGTGGGATGTTGGTTATTTGTTATAGTCTGTTTTGGCTACTGTATAATTGTTATATTATATTTTGGTTAGTATGCTCTTATTTGATGGTCACTACGTAATTGTTTATGTTATAAATATTATTTATATCTGGTTACTAATGACTGTATATATTGGTGTGACATGGAAGTCCCCAGTATTATTACCAAAAAATTGAACCCAAGTCAGCTGGAGAAGTTTAAGGCATCATTAGTTTGTGGATGTATTATTTTTGTAAATAATAAACCCAAGTCATAATAAACCATGTATTTGCTTAGTATACATTGATGTATTAATTTTATAAGTTCTTTCAAATATCTTGTACAAGGGTTATGCTCTTCTAGAAAATTCATTGAAAAAGTTATGGTTAAATGTACATGTGAGAGTATACATGGGTTGCCTAAACTTGGTTGGATATACAGGTTGTTTATGTTTTGGTTACCATTAAAACATGTTCTGGTTACTTTCATATAACTATTTGGTTACTTCTTTATTATGTTTTGGTTACTGTTACCTTATGGTTTGGCTACTATTATTGTGTCCTCAATGTGGGATTTCAGATACTTTTATTTTTTATTCTGATTAATATGTAATTGTTTAGTATACATGGATTGCCTAAACTGGATTTCATTACATGATGTTTCTGTTTTGATTATCATTAAAACCTGTTATGGTTGCTATCATATAATTATGTGGTTATTATTTTATTATGTTACATTATGGTTACTGTTATTAGTAATCAGATAGTTACAAGCTTGTATCAGGACAAACATCAATTGTTAAATGTATATGTGTGAATGTCCTATTTATCTACAAGCTTGTTAGTAACCAGATAATTATTATAGATAGTTACAAGATTATTAGTAACCATATAATTATAAGCTTGTATCAAGACTGTTATAAAGTGTTAAATGTATATATTTTATTTATACCCTGTCATCATGATAGAATAAGAAACTCCAATTAAGAGTTCTCATTTATATATATGACGGTCACTTATAGATCTCATATTAAAATAAAAATAGTTTAAGAGGTGCAGTTGGTAACCAAACCTGTATATAAGGGTAATCATTTTAGTTTTTGTTAGTAGCAAAATAATTAAAAATTTATATCAGAACAATTATCAAGTGCTTAATGTACAATTTATCTAGCTGATGGATACTTTTAAATTACGTAGTTATAAAAGTTATTTAGAAATGGTAACTAAATATGAATATAGAGGTAACCATTTTATTTTAGATGGGTAACCAAATTTACATAAAAATATTTTAGAACAGTTACCAATTGTTCAATGTATATGTTTACTTTATATTGATAACTCATGATGGAATAAAAAATTAAAATATTAATCAACATCAATTTTAGTTACTGTATACCATCAAAAATATTACCAACCATGTGGTTAATAGTTATTAACAGTAAATAATTATATATTCCTGTAAACAATTAAATTTATTATATTGGTTACTGCCAGTCTCCATTGTCTAACAACTGAATAAATATTGTAAAGTAACCAAATCAATATTAGACAGTAACTGGACAGAAATTGCCAAATGGTCACTGGATTATCATGTTTTGCACTGCATATCATGTTTTGCATCTCTCTGAACGAACAAGTTGATGAAACTAGTATGCCGGTAACTTCAAATTTGGTGTATTGGTTACTATCAGTCCATGTACCGTTGAAATAAAGTACAATAGGAATCATCTTCATTGTTTGACAACAGAATAAGTATTGTAAAGTAACCAAATCAATGTTAGCTAGTAACCAAACTACATGATGTTGATATCTAGAACATAAAACACATTTGTACATTCATTTTATAATAGAAATAATTAGTATATTGATATTTGTTACCAATTAAATTATAACAGTTGTATTCAGGTAACCAATGTAGCCAATAAGTAACCACCATATTAAAACAAACCAAAATCATGACAACATTATACATTAATCATGACAACATTATACAGTAATCAAATCCATTTTAGATTGTAACCAACACATATTTATTTAATAACCACAAGATAAATACATTCTGCATTGTATTTTTATAGTAAAAAACAACTAGTATAATTTGTTTGTTACCAACTAAAGGCAATCTTTTGTAAGAATGTAACCAATGTAGATAACAAGTAATCATTAATATAAAAAACATAAGTAGAAATATACATTAATATGCTTCAGCAACCAATATTACAGTAACCAATTAATCTCTGCAGTAAATAAGTTTCCATTAGTCAGTAACCAAGTCAGCATTAGTCAGTAACCAAGTCAGCATTAGTCACTAAATAATTATACACAGTAACCAAGTCAGCACTATAATTTTACACAGTAACCAAGTCAGCATTAGTCAGTAACCATTATAGTTTTACATAGTAAGCAAGCCAACATTAGTCAGTAACCAAAATAATGTTACATAGTAACCAAGTCATCATTAGTCAGTAACTAATTCTACATTAATTAGTAATATTATGCAGTAACCAAGACAACATTAGACTGTAACTAAGACAATAATAGACAGTTTAATGTTTCACAGTAACCAAGACAGAATAGCCAGTAACCAAGACAGAATAGCCAGTAACCAAGACAGCATTAGACAGTATCAAATTTATATAACCTTAGTAATCATAATATACAACATTTTTTTAAATACATTTTGCAATCAAAACATTCAGTATTCTTACTGAGTGACCATTTTAAGTGCAAAAAACTTAAGAAAGGTAACCAATATAGTAATTCGTAGTAACCATAGGTAACTATATGATTATAAATTTTAAACTCACATACCTCAGTATTTTGTATCGAAGTTGATGTTGATCTTGTATTCAACAATCACTGCAATAATTAAGTTTTTGGTTACTGAACTTGAAGGCGTTGCTGATTTTATATGCTATTTTCGATCTTAAAGATGCGTCGCGACAACAGGCTTCGTCTTCTCCGATTACGAGTTTAGTCGCGACAAGAAGCTTCGTCTTCTCCGATATCAGAGTTGTGTCGCGACAGAAGATTTTGTCTTCTCCGATTGATTTGGCGATGATCTATTATTCAGATATCAAAGTTGCATGTTTCCTCAGTTGCTTGAATTTAGGTGCGGTTGGTTACAAATATGAAAAGAAAATAACTGACGTGTAGGAGTTAATGATACGTGATTTTAGGAATCGTAATATATTGTGTTTTGTTATTTTTGTAATTATTTTGTGTGTTTTATTTTTGTAAATACTTTCTAATTGTTGTATATTAGTGTTAAGGACCCAATAATTAAATACTAAAGCAAAAAGGAAATTTTATTATTTTTAATATTCTGATACACATTAAGTGTGTATAATTAAAAAATATTTTAAAGCCCTTTTGATTCCTTAAAATACCCTTAAAACTTTTATTGTAATTTCTATTTTTATCCTTATAATTTTAATTTTACTTATCTTCTTATTTAATTTCTAAATTAAAGTATCTTATTTTTTTGATTCTCAAAATATTAACTTTTCAAAATTAATAAAATAATGTAAATTACGCATGTAACCCGTGTAAATCAGATTACTAGTTTAAATAACTTTTGAGATGAGTGAGAAAATATTAGATCGATAAAGGAGGCAAGAAAAAGTGAAAAGAGAAGTTTTTGTGTTTTAAAAATAGTTTCTCCAATTATTTAAAGGGAAAATTTGAAAAATAAAATCACAAAATTATAACACCATCCATACCTAAACATACTACGTGGGTGATTTAAAATTTATTTTTTCCTCTCATATTTTAATATTAATAGAATATATTATTTAAATGGAATGGTTTTGAAAGATACAGCGACCATCCATTAAACTCTCAAAGGGTGAAATTCGGGTTCGTGATCTAAATTTTGAATAAAAATACGATTAGAATTTGAGCATGATTATACTCGACTCGTTTAATATTCAAATCTCAATTGTGATTCGAGTAAATACTCGATACATTCTTTTATAATATATACAAAATTAAATAAAATTAGAATAATTAATTATTATTATTTTATTTTATTTTTAATTATGATTTTATATTTGTAAAGTGTAAAATAATAAGTTCAATTTATAATTATATTTATTATAAAACTAGTTACCATAAAAAACTTCAAAATTTGCGAAGTTTGAATATAATTAAATCCGAGTGAAATCAAATTCGATTAATTAATATTTGAATGTAATTCCAATTCTCAATAAAATGGCAACTTCAGAAACTGATTATGAAAAGCAACTTTGGAATCTGAATATAAAATAGAAAACATAAATATTTTACAACTTACAACATATTCACTCCCAGCAAAATAATCAGGAAACAAGAAAATCTATATGCAAGACATGTGACCATTTGTAACCACATTCTCTTCACCTCTGGAGCGACAGACAGATAATTTGGTATGCGACTCGACTGTTATTCAATTCTTAAGTTCTCCGGTAACAGTTTTCTCAAGTCATTTACACCAATTATTCCTGCATAGGACCAAAAGAGTAGAAGTATGTTGGTGTTTAGTGATGTTGGACTTGATATATTAAATTATACACTACTAGATCACTCAAATATGATGCTGCATGGCAAGGGTGATCGGTGCTCAGGGTCAACAGGTCTGTAACATACCTCTGGCTCTGGAGCATTATTTGATGAAGAACTTGACATTTCTTCTAAATTCTTGATTCTGATTTCTCATTTGAGTAACTGCAAAGGAAAGTATTAGAGAAATGATATGTCTACTGAAATTCTCCAAGAATTTGAACGAACAGAAAAGGATTAGTTTTAAAAGACAAGCTGCCTATCACAGAATTGAAGTTGAGCTATCAAAGGGTCCTCAAAAGCACATGAAAATTAAAAACAAAACTTTTAAAACTGGTAGAAGAAATAAACTGGACATGAAGTTTACTCCCCAAAATCAACCAGCCAATTCGGATCTTACAACAGGAAGTTGAAACCTGATCCGGTACGTTTAGCATCTTCATAAACTACAGTAAACTTACCAGCAAAGCACTGGAAAGTAAAAACTGATACATGATGGAAGCTTAGTTTATTAAACAACCATAAATTGTGGATAATCCATCTTTATAACTCGTTATTCTGGTGTTTTAGTAGGGTAATAGATGAATGGGAACAAAAAGAGAAGGACCATCATTGATGTAAATGTTTCCGACTTTTGAATTATCTTTCAAACCACATGAAAACTATACAGAGGTTTAGTATATACAGTATTGATGCATTGTTAAATTACCAGCATATAGAATTGATCAGATATATATACTTACGTTGAGAGTATGGTAACCCATATAAGCTCCACACAGTCCACCCAAAGAAGCCTTTGCTCTACGGGGATCACACCATAGGTGATTAGGTGTGCAAATGGCCAAAGTTTCCAACCTGCCTGTTATAGCATATTAGAGTTATCCAAAGCTCTTTTAAACATACTCATAATAAATCTACTGCTATGTTTGTTTGCATAATGATGCATGGGATTGGAGTTGGACTATTAATATTTATTCATACAATTTTAATATCATTAAGCACTTTTTTATCCTTGATTTAATTAGTCCATGACAATCCATGAACTATATTTTTATTCCATGGGCCATTAGATACCTCAAAAGGGGTTTATAATCCCACCTTTGGGATAATATAGTCCCTCATAATTGACTTAGAAAATAGAAATATAAAATAGTCCTCGAGATTGTCATCATAGGACTACTTGAAGGATAAAAAAGTGTTTATAGTAATAAACAAACAAACATAAGCCTGGGGGTTTAAACAATTCGGGTCACAGCTAATCACTCCACTTATTTTTTAATTATTTCTTTGAGCATAGGTATGGGGTACCACCATCTATGTTAGCATGGACAAGCACACAAGTACACTAGATGGACACAGTAGGACAACAAGGTTGTAGTGATGCCATTACCATATAATACTACCTCCATTCCAAAATATAAGATCATTTGCCCTGGTATTCTACAAAGGCAAGTGATCTTGTATTTTGGAACGGAAAGAGTACAACAATAAGCTGGTATGTACATGGAATGCATTTATTTATACTTAATTGATACTGTTTATATTAGCAATAGTGCGACCTGGAAAGTGAAGCTTAACAAGTACTATCATATACACAGAATTTAAGTGCATCTCAACAACATTTTACCCCATCATATCTCTATTTCATAATCTAACCCACTTTCTTCTACTACGTTATACAGTTTGAAGTTGAACTCCAAGTACGACTTGTTTTGAGTTGATATCACAAGCCTTCTTTTCCTTTTAGCCTTATTTCCTTTAATTTCTTAATTTCCCAGGAAAATTATCAAGCACATCTAGACTACATCAACATGTTCCTATTTCCTTGGTGTGGAGTGTCATATGGTGTAGAGTGTCATATTGAAAATAGTGTCACAACGAGCATGACTCCTTCAAAGAGCTGTCCATAATTCATAGATGACCATCACCGGTGTTGGTCAAAGTCCCCAACCATTGAATTTGGCCTCCATTTTTTTCCATGTACCTTGCCCGTTGAATTTTCCACCTTCCTCATTTAATTCTCCTCCCCTCCATTTGGCTATAAAAGGGCAACAAATGAGAAGGGAAAGACACACCAAACACCACAACAAAGAAGCTTAGCAAATCAAAAGAGAGTTAGAGTGAGAAGCTCAGTTAGAGCATTCTGAGAGTGAGGGTGTAGAGAGAAATAAACAGTTAGTTTATTTCTCAGTTGAAAGTTTGTAATCTACATATTATTTTCATAGTGAATTTCTGAGATATCTCCTCGTGGTTTTTCTCAGTTGGGTTTCCATGTAAATTTCTTGTGTTATTATTTTATATATCATACAGTAGTGTGTTTGTATTTATCTTAGTGTATTTGTGTTAGCCTGATTTCTCAACAATTGATATCAAAGCTCTTGGTTCACGCCAACGATCAGTTTAAAGAGAAATTAGACAGGTAAATACGAAGATGGCAAGCACAAGCGCGAGGTATGAAGTTGAACCATTTGACGGTAAGTCAAATTTCAGTATTTGGCAGTATACAATCAAAGATGTATTGACTCAACAAGGATTGACAAATGCATTAGAAGGGAAGAAACCAGCGACTATGACAGATGAAAAATGAACGGAAATTGAAGCAAAGGCCGTTGCAACAATCAGATTGAGTTTGGCGCCACAGATCAAATATCAGATTGTGACAGAAACCTCTTTGAAGGACTTGTGGGAGAAACTTGAGAAAGTTTACAAGTCAAAGTCTCTGTCAAATCGGCTATATTTGAAGAAGGAATTGTACTGGTTTCGGATGGAAGAAGGGTCTGATTTGGCCAATCATATTAATGAGTTTAATAGATTGGTGACCCAACTAACTAGTATTGATGTGAAGTTGGACGAAGAAGATAAAGCCTTATTGCTTCTTGTCTCTATGCTAGATTCATACTCAACTCTCAAGACTACACTCCTTGTAGGGAAGGAAAAGCTTGAAGTTGACGATGTGATGTCAGCAGTCCTGGACCAAGATAAGTTTAGGGGCATTACTTCCGGAGATCAAGGAGACAGTCTTCTTTCTTTTTCAGATGGGCATGGCAGGGGTCCTAATCGAAAGAAGTATTCCGGCAAGGAACGAAAAAGGTCTTAGTCGAGACCATGCAAGAAGGATAAATCTCAGGTTGAGTGTTATCATTGCCACGAGAATGGCCACTACAAAAATCAGTGTCCATTGTTGAAGAAGGATAACAAGAAGAAAGGTAAGCAGATTGAAAATTCTGCTAATGTTGCTGAGCAAGCAGATGTGTGCAGCGATAGAGAGCTGTACACACTGACAGAAAATGAAGCGTCACAAGGTGATCTTTTATCTGTTAGAGACAGTGGCAGCCTTACTGATTGGTACATGGATTCCGATTGTTCTTTTCATATGTCTCTTCACAGGGATTGGTTTGATACTTTTACATCCTGCATTGGTGGTACAGTTTTATTGGGTAACAATGCAGTCTGCAAAGTTACTGGGATAGGCACCATCAAAATTAAGATGTTTGACAGGGTTGTCAGAACATTGGGTGATGTAAGGTATATTCCAAAATTGAAGAAAAGCTTGCTATCGATTGGAGTACTCGATTCAATAGGTTGCAGTATCTCAGTCAGAGATGGTGTTATGAAAATTACCAAGGGTTCGATGGTAATTATGAAGGGCCAGAAGAAGGGCACCCTTTACAAGATGATAGGGGACACAGTTGCTGGTGGAGTAGCAAATTCTGTGCAAGATAATTCCAACAGTGATAGCACATAATTATGGCACATGCGACTTGGTCATTTGAGTGAAGGTGGAATGAAAAAACTCCACAAAAGACAGTTGTTGAAAGGTGTCAAAACGTGCAGTTTGGAATTTTGCAAGTTTTGCGTGTACGACAAACAACGGAGGGTCAGCTTCAAGGCAGGAGCACATACCAGTAAGAATGTACTTGATTATGTACATTCGGATGTGTGGGGCCCGAACAAGCATACGTCAATGGGTGGAGCCCATTATTTTGTTAGCTTTATAGATGACTACTCAGAAAGGCGTGGGTGTATTTTATGAAGCAGAAATCCGAGGTTTTCAGAATCTTCAAGTAGTGGAAAGTTAAAGTAGAAAACCAGACCGAAAAGAAGCTGAAGTATTTCAGATCAGATAATGGCACAGAATACAAGGACAGATCAGTCCTACAGTTCTGCCAGGATGAAGGTATCACCAGGCACTTCTCAGTTAAAAGAACTCCAGAGCAAAATGGGGTTGCCGAGAGGATGAACCCTATTGGTACGTGTCACATGTATGAGGTTGAATGCAGGATTGCCCAAGAGTTTCTGGGCTGAGGCAATAAACACAACCAGTTATCTGATAAATCAATCTCTTTCAGCTGGAATTGATTACAAAATCCCCGAAGAAGTATGGAGTGGGAAACCAGTTGATTTTTCTGTGATGAAAATATTTAGTTGTCCGGCTTATGTTCATCTGCAAGTCGAAGAGCGACAGTCCAAACTTGATCCAAAGTCAAAAGAGTGTATTTTCCTTAGATACGAAGATGGAGTCAAGGGATACAGGTTATGGGATCCAATATTCAAGAAGAAGGTTGTCAGTAGAAATGTGGTGTTCAATGAGAAACACATGCTGAACAAGTCCGAGAATGAAGAATATACAGCAGCTGAGTTGCAGAAACACCCAATTGAGGTGGAGCTTCCTGAAGAGATTGAAGATGATCATCTTTCAGATCCCTAAGAGAGGTCCTATAATCTTGTTAGAGATCGAGAAAGGCGAGTCAGCAAACCAGTGCAGAGATATGAGTTTAAAGACATGGTTGTCTTTGCCTTGATTGCTGGTAGTGGAGATCCAACTAGCTATCAAGATGTTATTCAGTCCGAAGATAATGATAAATGGGCGATAGCGATGGCAGAAGAGATGGAGTCTTTATAGAAGAACCAGACTTGAGAGTTAGTTCAACTTCCAAAAGGATCAAAGGCTATAGGATGCAAGTGGGTGTTCAGGAAAAAGGAAGTTCAGTATGATAAAGAAGGTGAAAGATTCAAGGTCAGGTTAGTGGCAAAGGGATTCTCTCAGAGAGAGGGAATCGACTACAATGAGATCTTCTCACCAGTTGTGAAACACACGTCGATTCGGTTGATCTTATCTATTGTAGCATCACAGGATATGGAGTTAGAACAGCTTGATGTGAAAACAGCTTTTCTCCATGGTGATTTAGAAGAAAAGATCTACATGAAGCAGCCTGAGGGGTTTATTGAACTAGGGAAAGAGGGCTTAGTTTGCAGTTTGAAGAAGTCTCTCTATGGTTTGAAGCAGTCCCAAGATAGTGGTATACGAAGTTTGACAACTTCATGGTGGCTCATGGTTTCTCTCGTTCGGAGTATGATTCATGTGTGTATTTCAGATCCCTTGATGATGGCTCTCTAGTATTGTTGACGTTATATGTCGATGACATGTTGATAGCAGCAAAGAGGAAGTCAGATATTCTTCAGCTGAAGAATTTGTTAAGCAGTGAATTTGACATGAAGGATCTTGGGTCAGCCAAGAAGATTCTAAGTATGGAAATTCATAGGGATCGTCAGACAGGAAATTAGTGGCTAACTCAGAAAGGATATGTGCAGAAGGTCTTGGAGAGATTTAACATGAACAATGCTAAACCAGTTAACACTCCGTTAGCAGCACATTTCAGGTTGTCTTCACAGTTGAGCCCACAGACAGAGGATGAGGTGGAGTATATGTCCAAAGTACCGTATGCAAATGCGGTGGGTTGTCTCATGTACGCCATGGTATGTACAAGGCCAGATATCTCACATTCAGTCAGTGTGGTTAGCAGTTATATTTCAAATCCAGGAAAAGAGCATTGGAATGCTGTGAAATAGATTTTTCGTTATCTAGCAGGTACAACCAATTATGGTTTTATGTTTGATCGTGATACCGCAATAAGTGAGGTTACAGGGTTTGTTGATTCGGATTATGCTGGAGACTTAGATGCAAGGAGATCTATGACAGGGTTTGTATACACCTTTTGTGGAGGATGTATATGTTGGAGGTCAGTGTTGCAGTCTACGGTAGCATTATCAACAACAAAGGCTGAGTATATGGCATTGACAGAAGCAAGCAATGAGGCTTTGTGGCTTAAGGGACTAGTTGAAGAACTAGGTTTCAAGCAGGGCAGTATCCAGATTCAGTGTGATAGTCAAAATGCTATTCATTTAGCAAAGAACCAGGTTTTTCATGCCAGAACCAAACATATAGATGTTCAGTATCACAAGATTCGTGAGTGGCTGAACAATGGTGACATTGCAGTTCGCAAAGTTCACACAAAGGAGAATGCCGCAGATATACTTACAAAGTCAGTTACAGCAGAAAAGTTCAAGCACTGCTTGGACTTAATTCACTTCGTCGAATGCTGAGTTCGTGGTGGAGTATCCAGGGAGAGGGATACATTCACAAACACAAAGAAGTTCACAATATTTGAAAAAAAATGCAAGCCAAGGTGGAGATTGTTGGTCAAAGTCCCCAACCATTGAATTTGGCCTCCATTTTTTTCGATGTACCTTGCCCCTTGAATTTTCCACCTCCCTCATTTAATTCTCCTCCCCTCCATTTGGTTATAAAAGGGCAACAAATGAGAAGGGAAAGACACACCAAACACCACAACAAAGAAGCTTAGCAAAGCAAAAGAGAGTTAGAGTGAGAAGCTCAGTTAGAGCATTCTGAAAGTAAGGGTGTAGAGAGAAATAAACAGTTAGTTTATTTCTTAGTTGAGAGCTTGTAATCTCCATATTATTTTCATAGTGAATTTCTGAGATATCTCCCCGTGGTTTTTTCCAGTTGGGTTTCCACGTAAATTTCTGGTGTTATTATTAGTGTATTTGTGTGAGCCTGATTTTTTAACAACCGGTATAATTTACGTACTCGTATGCAGAATAAGTGGAACTGTAAGCTGTTTAACATATATAATTGTAGCAGTTTGCTCACAATTTAAAGTTTCAAATTAGAGGTATTAATTTAAGTTTTGAAACTCATCCTCTATCCATTTAAGAGACATAGGAAGAAATTGTTTAGTTTATTGATAGATAACTACTTAGTAAATATGCTACTAATCAAGGCTGATCAGAAACTTTAAAACTTGCTTAGATTAAAATAAATGTAGATTCTTACCGTCAACAAGGGCAAAAAAGACAGCTTCAGCTCATTAAAAATAACGCCTGGTGACTCCAAACGTAGAAATCCCAGAGCCACATAGTAGATGCTGTTCCACACAGCCGCCCATACAGTTTGGTCAAAAGCAACTTTGGCAAGAACCACCCACCACTCCTTGGATGGAAATAGAGCCTGATAATAAAAGCAAACGATTTAAGCCATCCAAAAAAGAAGATGATCTGGATATAAAGTGGAGTTGTCAAAATGTGAAATATTACCTCACAAAACTGATAATAATAATGCGAAAGGAATCCGTGAAGAGAAAACCCAACAAGGCCTGATCTGAACAAGCGAGTTCTATCGAATTCAAAAAGTGGTTTGCCTTCATAACACTGAATATTAAATTTTACACGCCTAAAGAGTAAGACGATAACAAGTAAAGATCATAATAAAAAATCTACCATACTGACATGGAAGAACAAACTTACTTGTGCAATCCAATCTCCTACAGAGTAAACAACCCCACTTATCACCATCTTAGCCAATACAGGATGTGTTTTAAGAGCTTCTTCATAGGCAACCCAATTGTGTTCAGGCGCATACCTTAGTACCTCATAAAGGGTCCAACCCTGGATAATGGAAATGGAGCAAAATCAAGCCTTACATAAGAATAAGCAAAAGCCATAGCTACAATTCTGTTCTTTACAGAGAATTGAGAAACTCAGCTTGGGTTCATCTAAAAGCCTAGACTTTTATAAGATATTCCGGTATTAACATATACCCATCAGTTATTTACAAAACCTTGCAATTTATAACCTTATAAACAATGGAAATTACAAGATAGAACAAGCCAAAGGAAAATTTTAATTGAAAAAACGCATCACTTACTTGCCAATATTCATGATCAATAGTAAGCAACTTCGTAATTGCAAGAGAGCCAACAGTTAGAACAATAGTAGCATTAATTGCTCTTCCCACAAACTTATTAGAATCCTCTGACCCATCAAACCGTACAGGATTCTCTCCCTCAACATCTCCCCCAATTCGAGCTTCTTCTTCTTCTTCTTTGTAGCTCGAATTGCTGGTCTGTGAAGTAATTACGTCTCGATCTTCTGTCAAAGACTTAACAAGTGGGTAATATGGTATCCTATTCGTTAAGAAGGTTGAGTTCAGTGATGGGTATGACCGGGTGAAGAATTGAGATGAATAGAGAGAGAAATTAATTGAAGATAAACTGGGAATTTTGGGTTCTGTGATGGGTTTGTTGGTGGGTGGTGGAGAAAGGTTATGAGCTGTGACGCTACTGTTTAAATTAGCCATAGCTGTGATTGGTTGAAGTTTTAGAAACTCACCAACTGCAGGTGATAAAGAGAAAGAGAATCACCAATTACAAGCAATGGAGAGAGATAGAAACAGAGGGAGAGAGATTTACAGGCAACTTAATTGGTTGTGCTGCCAACTGACAAGCCGTGCAGGGATTTTCATTTCATTATTTTGATTGATTTCACATGGGATGGGATGAGACGTGTTTAAATTTTTGGCAAAACAACCCACAGCTGGTCAATAGTTTCCACTGAGAAATATTTGGTACAAGGGTCGAACCGTGTTAAGAGCTCCAAGCCTCCAACTTTAATGGAGTAGATGCATTAAAATGTTTAAAAGAATTAATTGAGCTCTATATTAAATTATGGTTATTGTCAAACCAATTTTTATATATATACATAGAGTGTCTTCACACACAAGTAATTACTAGTTGTTACATGCTTGTTTTGGCAATATTTAAATTTTTACATTATCAAAGAAGATACATACTTGTTTCAACGATATTCTAAATTTTTAACAACACTAAAAACTCTAACAACATAATTAAATTATTATTTTAACATTATCAACATCCTTAACTAAGTGATATAAAATCGAGTTTGACTTTCAAAGTAAGTATGATTTATTTTTATTTGTTAAAACTATTAAATCCATGGACCTTTCACTTAAATTAATTGAAAAAAAAGAACTTTTCTTGTCGATGAAAAAAAATCTACTCTTGTCAATAAAATAAAAGGAATTGATATTTTAATAAATAAAAATAAAAATTTCATAAATCCTTTCACATAAATAATAAATAAAGTCCACACTCATTCGAGAATAAATTTATAAAAATATCAAATTTATTTATTGAAATATCAATTCCCAATAAATTATACAACTTCTTGTGGGTCTGTTTGGGAACTTCTTATTTTAAATGACTTATAAGTTAAAATATTTATTTTAAGATTGAACTCGGTTACTAGTCTAAATGTCTAATGAACTGACCGACAACTAGAGCATGGGACCGTGTCGAGATTGATCCCAAGTTACGGGGTTATTGTTAGTGGTTTGTGTAAAAGGGAAAGGCTGGAAGATGCCATGGCATGGCGAACTTTGGCTGCTGTATAATAATGTAGTTGTTAATGTGATGTTCTATTCAAGTCTCATTAGTGGCTTTGGAGAGTAGCTGAACTCAAAAAAAATTTGAAGACATGGTTGATGAGAAGATGGATGAAGGGTTAGTTCTGTTTCAGAGAATGGAAGACGAAGATTGTAATCAAACTGTTTGTACATAAACGATATTAATTAGTGGGTTGTTAACTCCCACCACTGCTTCTTTCAGAGTTGTTTCAACTGGGCTTTGTCTTCCAAACAAGGTAGTCAGCGCTTGTAAGATTTTAGATGAGTTGGCACCCATGGGTATTATTCCAGAGACATCGTTGATGATACGATCAATATTTTGTGCAAAGCAGGTTTTAATGCTCCAATTCCCTGGTTTGTCAAGGTTGCTGCGTGCAGCACCTCCTTCTGTTTAGTTTATAAAGATTAGGAGGTGGTTCTTGATTTGATGACATCAAGAGCTATCGTGTTACTTCTCCGGTACCCCAAAAAGGAAGGAAATTTGCAGTATTGATTGCTCAAACTCATGGTTAAATATGGTGAGTTTGCTGATCATGCTAATTTTTAATTAGCTCGTTGGCTCACTGGGAGGGTAATCAAGATGGAGTTTCAAGGCAAAAGTGTGCTATCTGTTTTTTGAGAATAGCTTGAAAGGCTGCAAAATCATAAAATAAAAATAAAACATGATATTTGAGTCTTTACATACCTTGCAGACTGAACATATAAAGCTTTGAGACTGGCATGCTTGGCATGGAGCACATCGTTGGTGAAAGGGTTTATCATGGGTTTTCATCTGAATATAATGCTTGATCCTTGAAGAATTCCGGTAATTTGTAGATTAATTAATTTGTTAATTAAGTAACCAATTATAAGATGCAGTGATTGTGACTTTCCTCAATTACTTGGATTCGGTAGGTGATAATCTGGGCCTAGGAGAAGGGGGAGGGGAATTGCTTTAATCTTGTGAACATAGATAGGCTCATAGGAGCCTAATTAAGGGCCAATGACCAGATTGTTGGAAATTAGTTGACTTACTCTATGTACTTCCAAATGGATGGATAGAATAGTTAAAATGGACCAGCCCAAGTGGCCCTCCTTACTTGGCATAGTATCTCCTAGTCTGGGGAAAATCCAAGCCGTGCCGAAGATATTGCTTACCAACGGTTGTCTTTGGATAAAGCTGCTATATGTTTGAGTAGCCCAGTTAGGCGATGGCTTTTACTATTGAGTTATCGATTATGAGCTGATTGTGTTGAAACTGTTAGTATTTCCAAAAGGAATAATGTTAGATATACAAATTATTCTACAAATATTTTACAAACTGCTGATGTGACATAGTCACCTCAGCATACTGTGTGGGGCCGAAGACTACATTGAAATAATTTGTTGATCAATATACTGAGATGGAGTATGTCACATCAACAGTTTGTAAAATATTTATAAAATAGCTTGTGTCTGTAGCAGTACTCTTCCAAAAGAATTTTGAGTCACCCTTATTAAAAAAAATTGAAAGTTATTCCTCCTCTACATATGAGCATCCATATAATTCTTGGCTCTCACAAAAGGTTATCATATTTCTAAGTCTGGAGATTTGTTTTGGTTCTGGTTTCAAAGACTTTTTGGTGATTAATTGTTAAAAGACTTGGTCCTAGTTTCACCTTTCAAAGCTGCTGGCTGTTTGGGGTTAATTAGCCCATTTAAGCAGGCCTTTGTTTATTGATTGTGAGTTGATTGCAGTGGTGTTGGTTATGCTTAAAAATTATGGTTTTATCAAAGTCTCACATCGGCTATTTATTTATGTAACTCCCAATTTAATTGGTATTTATTTATGTAACCCCCGAGTTAATTCCCTAGCCATTTTTTGTAACCTCCGTTGCAACATTCATTTAACAAAAAACAGTAACATCTCCGCCATTGAAAGCTCCTTTATTTTTGAGAAATCAAATATAGTTCATCACGAGAGTAATGTTCAGCTGAAGAAAGGAGAAGTGAGAGCAGTTTATGAAGATATTGAGGATCAATACTCCCATAATAATAATATTGGCCCGCTTCTTAGTTTGGTTTGTGGGAACTCCTCTGGTGGTGGTGGATTTTATAATAAGAGAACAAGTCCTAAGCTTTTGTCTCTTCTTCTCTCTCTTCTATCTTGCAGCCTGATTGTTGTACTCCAACTCTTTTTATTTCCCTCCACTTTCTCACTTTTATATTTGCTTGGAACAAATGATCTTGTTGCTGAAACAGATGCAATTGCTTTCCTTTGTTCTTCAATCCCGAACGAAATCGCTATACAGTCTATTTTGTTATGTTCTTCCTTACACAAATATATACTCTGTTAATTGAGCAATCCACATAGACAAGTCCAAAATCTCCTTCTATGAGTACACACGATCGGAGACTTCGCCGTTGAATCCTGGAGAGTGTCCGCCGGCAGCCCATTTGTACTGTGATTATTATCAGTGGGGGCGAAATCACTTTTTAGGACAATAGCTACACTACGCCTCGATTTTCCTGCTAAGTTGTTTCAATTTACTATATTATTCTTCTTGTTAATTACTATATTTTCTAACAATCTAAAAAGTGATTTAATCTATTAATAAAAATACCTAGTTATAACTGCGATCCTGGAAACCGGAAGAAAAAAATATATATTTTCCAACACTTATTATATAATTTCCACGTGAATATATATGGATACAAAAAGAAAGTTTGATTAGTTCATTCTACTATGTTTTTTTTGTTATTATCTGCACATAGTACCAAAATTTATATCATTTGTATCTTATAGCTATGGAATATGGACATGATGATGTTAGAGTGATCCTTTCGTCCGACTATTCTGCCATGTGCAATAATCAAATTTGATTTTTATACTTCAAATGTTATTATTTTAAAAATGGACTTATTACAGTAAAATTGTTACAAAAACTATTGTTTAGCTATCTAACTCCAAGGGTTTGTGAGAGAGATCAAGAATAAATAGCTTTTGTGACTAAGATTTTCTTTTTATAGTTGGTTTCAGTTTTCATTTCTGACATGTTTGTAAATAGCTTTGATCAGAATGACTTAAATATGATAAGGTCAAAGTTTAAAGTGAGAAATTTCTGGAGAGTTAGTATTCTTGATTTACTTAACTTAGTAGAATTTGTTACGTGAGAGCCTTGTTTCATTTTTCAGGTTACAAGTTCTTGAATTACAGTGATGTTATTCACTTTCTTTGATTTATAAGAATTAGTAACAAAAACTACTTTTCAATATCTAAGAAAGTGAAGTACACTGGAAATGAGAAATTTGATAGGATAAATATATTTTCTGCTGCTATTTGTTCTTACATTCTCTCCCTCCTCCCAGCTGAAGTTTTGGAAAATTAATATATTTGGATAATTTTAATTAATCTCTAATTTAATTATGCAATAGTTAATTAATTGTGATAATTTGCATGATCTTTAGAAAAATTTCAGAAAATTACTAGTAACTTTTGGTGATAATAAGACACTGTTGTAAATTTTATGGAAATATTTTAATGTGTTTATAGCATAATTGAAATATTAATTGAGTAATATTGTCTGTTATTTAATTTCTTTGTTAATATTTTTTTTAAATATTAATTATTGGCGTTTGGAATTAAATTACCATGTTGAAATAACATATGTACCCTTGTTCCTAGTGGGGTGATTTAGGTCTTAGTAATTTAATTGAATTATTCTCTAAATTCACGTCTTATGAGCTGAAAGATTAATTGTAAATAATTGAGCATTTATATGGATTGTATTAACGCCAAGTTACGCCGGCGTGTCCAATCACAGAATTCACGCGCTAGAACCTGTACAATAACAGATCACACAGAAGCTTAACGGCTTGTGCCGCCGGGGGATAGCTCCGGTTTGAGAATAAGTACAGGCCGTTACAAGGTTTAACAATGGAGGCTAAGTGTTTAGTGCTCAAAAGTAGGTATTATCTGTTAATTTTAAGACCCCAACTTATTATAAATAAAATTGAATTTTTCTTTATTCATTATTCTAAATTAATAAGGGTTAATTTGATATAATACTTTGGTTATGAGTGAAATATGCAAATTTTGCAAAATAAACAAGTGGTTATAAAATAATCATTGTTGTCGGGAAATATTCGTTTGGTCGTGAAATATTCTTTTTGTCGGGAATCTCCGTACGACGGAGCAGTCATTTGTGGGCCCCATACCGGAAAACGGTTGGATGAAAGAATACGACAAAGATTGAGTTTTATAAATAACGGCGTAAATTGTTACCGTTAATACTGTTGGGTTACCTGGTGATTAAAATACAGTAATACGCGTGGTTGCACAGTAGCACACGGTATTGCAAAGTATTGTTGAATTATTGATTCGTACGTAAGAAGGCTACTCAATAATTGTTACAGTAGTTACTATTCAATATTTTATGTTATTGATTCAATAATTGCTGCATTGTTAGTTTATATTATTATTGTTTCAATAATTGTCACTTCACAGTATTTTCCATTATCAGATCAATAATTCATATTATTTGAATAATATTATTAGATAACATTATTGGCAATGTCTAGAAAGTTCTGTCAAGGAGAGGTTTGGTCATCTAATTGCGCGCCAGTAAGGAGAAATCCTTATTGGAAAGCTCCCTCTTTCCTGGGAACGGTCTGGTTGTCATAATTGTGATTCTGTAATATTATTTAAGAATAATTAATTATTGATTCATATGATAAGGAAATATTTTTTTTAATGTGGATATAATTGATGAATATATTATTTTATGTGGATATAATTGAAGGAATTAATGCTGAGGTATTTTATTAGTATTTTATCGGACTGGAAGAATTAAAAATCATCCGTTTGTGGATTTCGGATATTTTTTGTTGAGAATTTGGAAAAACTTTCTTTTACAAAGTTGTAGAGAATTCGATTTCAGGCAGAATGGATATAAAATTCATATTTTTCTGATAAACGATCTATTTTATATGAATTGTTGAAGTTTCGGAAAATAAAATAATTTTTATTAAATTATGGGTGGGACCCACTTTTGTTTTTTTTAAACACACGGGCTGCTGAAAATTTTTCCAAGATGGTGGCTGGTCATGGTTTTGTAGCATGCGTAGGAAAATTTGATTAATAATAATATTATTTTATTATTTAGTCTCCTTTGGCGTTCTAGCATTTTCCTATAAATAGAGGGCTAAGTTAGAATTGAAAATCACACCAGAAACAAGTTTTCTCTTTTTCTCTCTCTATATTATCGAGCCTATTCTTGTGAGTATACTTTGAGTGTTGCTATACGGTGCGAGTTTCTGTCAGCACTATACTCGAAATTCAGTCAGAAATACGGTTATTTTGAGGTAAGAGATGTTATTTTCTTCTTAAATAATATTATTTTCTTCAATATCATTATGCCAAAATATTGGTAAACTTTTTACTCAAATTTGGAACTTGTTGTGCCGGGGTTACTATTCACGTATACGGTACTATTCACGAATACAGCACTATTCACCAAAAAATGAAAATTCTCCTTTTTGTCCAAAATATCTATTATGGTTACTAGCTTTGATTGTATCCATGTTTTGATCTTCATTCTTGAAGTTTGGCTCATAATTGTTTATTATGGAGTATTTTTGAATTTGGACAAACAAAAGTACGAATCCTTAATCCTTAATCATTGTCATTTTGTTTCACTGGATTCGTTTCTTTAAAAAATATTTTTATCATTCTCAGTCCTAAATGATGATACTATTGAATATCTTTGGCCTGTAGTGCAAAGATAAATAATTATTGATGAATATCTTTGGCTCGTAGTGCAAAGATGAACAGGTGTTGAGATGAACATGACCAACCGGTGATATAAATGAATATCTTTGGCCTGTAGTGCAAAGATGATTAAAGATGTATATTAATGATTGTTACAGGGATAAAATATTGATGATGGACTCTTAAATATTAGAATATAATAGAATTCATCCTCTATGTGACTCTTCTAATGGATTGCTGTTTCCGCTGTATTTGTTGATCTAAAACTTGTTGTCGATTATATTTTATCAGATTTTTTCCCTGTTGAAGACTAACGATAATTTTTTGTATATTATCTTAGTCATAATGTTCTTTATTGGTCTAGTTGAGCTCACCCTTTTCCTTTTTGTTCCATTTTTCTTCTCAGGAGGTAAGAACATAGCAGGATCGAGTCGGGGTATGGAGTGAGGTTTCTAGAAAGATGTTTTTGCAATCCTCACTATTTCTGTAAAATAGTGTTTGAATAATTGTAATGAGGACTTATTTGCGTGTGGATATTGTCTAGAAGACAATATTTGTATTTAAACTCACAGTATGTATTGTCGTATTTCACACGACATTTGTATTATTGATGTTGTAATTTGCTTTATGTACCATGTATTTGGCGACTTAGAATGGGTGTTGTATACCTGTTTTGGGGGCATCACAGTTGGTATCAAAGCTTAGGGATATGGTCTCTGGCGGAGATCGGGGAATAGAACTAGGAGGGGAGAGATGAGTAAATCCTTTGCTAGTGTGTCCTACTAAGCTTATTTATTGGTTGGTCATAATATATGGATATTATGTGACATGTTTAATTAACCCTTGTTTTATAGCAGTATTTAAGAATGGCTTCTGAGAACGTTAACAATGGAGTGTACGACACTGTGGAGCAATCTTTAGTCACAAACCAGGAGAACGTGTGACGCCCCCAAATCCGGGTCTCTTCCAACCCGACAAATGGTGCTACACGGTACTACCATTCAGTCACACATTTCCTCAAATAGTCACAAGAGGACTAATATAACTCGATATTATATCAAAGTAATATTACATTACCCAGGTTCTTTGTAACCCTTTCATTTGTTCTTGTCATAATATCAATATATTACAGACATTCTTCCTATACTATTACATAAGTATGTTACGGGTTCGTCTTCGCCTTGCCTTTATCCTTGCCGGATCCTTCAGTCCGCTCGATCTTAGCTGTGTTCATATGGTTCAAGCAAGGGTGAGCATGGCTAGCTCAGCAAGTACTATAATTCTAATAAATAACATGCTTGAAACATAGAACTAATATATCTCCAGTAACTGAACAATAGTTACGAAGTACTATTGGTTATTTAAAATAGCACTTCATTTCCTTCAAAACATTTTTCTATCAATATTCAGTAGAATAACAATTATGGCTCAAGATTATGAGCATACATAAGTTCTTTTGAAAAGGACATCCCGACACTAAGTCCGTAAGTCCGGCATAGCTTACGAGCACTTCTGAGTGATCAGCTCATAGTACTCTATGTTGATCAACACTACATTCTTTAAACGTGTATACGTTTAATTGTGGCAACCTCACGTGCCTGTCGTTAAACGACAAAAACATTTGAACATGCGTGGTCTTCGATTGAAAACCATACCAATATAACTCGGTAATTTACAAATCATGCTTGACAGAATCATAATATAAGTCTAGCCGGAAGAATTGGCTTAAGACTTCATCATTTTAGATTTCATGTGAAAGAGAACATGAATTACAAAGCTTGTCCAGACTGAACTGGAACAAGGGTTAGAATACTTGCCTTTGGTGTCTGCTTACTGATTAATACACGTACACTTTAAGTCTTTATGATTCTACAATTCATAATCATATAACGTACCATATTAGTTCATAATTAACCAGGTATGCTTTCTATTATACCTTACCCTTCATCTCAATTTAATTCTAACTTAGTTTCGTTATTAAGGGTTTCGGCTTTCATTACGTCATTCATATCCCGCTCATCTTTGATTGATTATAAACATGCATTAGTGTATTACAATCACCTTACAATGTCTTAGTTATGTTGTGATTACATCACAATTCATTACTATTAATCCCTCTTTCATTCTATACTTGGAACCCTTCTTCTCTATCTTCTTCCTTGCACTGGCGCCGCGGCGCTACTAATTGGTCTGTGACTCGCGCTGCGGCGCGAGTTAGCAGTGTGCCATCATCCGGCCTCGCGCTGCGGCGCGGCCAAGAAGGGTTAGAGTCGCGCCGCGGCGCGGACTCTGGTTCTCAGAAAATTTTGCAGTTTTTGAAAATTTTGCTAACTTCCCGGACGCATAACTTCTTCGTTTTAACTCCGAATTGGTCCGTTCAAAAACCTACGGTTCACAAATTTCATAATCTATGTGTTCATGAAAGAATTTTATCTATTTGACTTCATTTGCTAAAATTTGACCTATTAGTCCATTTTAACGAAAACGATAAACGTTCGTGAACGTTCAACGCTCATTTCTTCGTTCTAAGTCGGAATCCGGTCATTTTTGAGTCCGCAACTCTTTAATGACTAAAATGACTTGTCTCCATCGAAAACCAACGTTTCCGACTTCCAACACAAAATATGACTTCTATTCCAAGAATTTCACGAATTCGACGTTAATCGTCTAATCGTGCGAAGTTCGTCAAATCAACCATACTAAGCGTTCTAAGTGGATTTTAACCAACATATCATCATTTCAAGTTATTTACTACACCAACTTATAATCAAAGTAGGTTTTGACTTATTTCCATAAGTCATTGACTTTCTCAACTTATGAACTAGAAATCTTCATACTCATGACTTACCAATAATTTCAGTCCTTCAATCAATGTTCTCATGTTATAAACAACATACTACCATCATATGACAAGTCCTTCATGATCCTAACAACTTATTAGGGTTCAAGTTGCTTATTCAACTTATTCGGCTTAAGTTCATTCCTTATAACTTATTACATGTTATCCTCAAGCAATCCCCCTTCTCTATCAATCCTATCATATAAAAGATATAGATAAAAGAAAATGAGTCTTACCCTTGAAGACTTCTATTTGCTTTGGAAACTATCAAAGGTTGAAGTGGCTTAGAAGTGCTTTAAGTAACTTATTCTCTCTACCAAATAAGTAGCTTATATGCTTGAGAGGAAAGTGTTGGATGATAACAAAACAACCAATAAAATGAAATGAACTTGGTATTTAAAGGCCACCAAAGCTTGGGGCAAAATGGACAATAATCAATCCCACCTCCTCATTCCACCTCCTTACTATTCACAACTTAACCTTCAAGTCTTCTTGCTAGCCACTTCTTTTACTTGCTCACCACAACACTTGGTCATCACACTTAATCCTTGCCCATCAAGACTACCCACTTCCTCACTTGGTTTGACCCATAGGTCAAGGCTTCACCTTGGGCTTGGTTAATTAATCCAACTACTTTCCTATTGGGCTTGAGTTACAATAGATTGGACTTGTGATAATCATACACTTGGGCTTCTATCAATAAACTAGAAATCCCACAAGTCCATTATCTTAAATTCAATAACTTAACATACATATCCTACGTATAATTCTCGTATGCTATCTCGTATATTAATTCGAAATATACGATATCTAGTTCTTCGTACATAATAATACAATACGTCGTATTATACCTCCATTCCTTACTCCATATAATGTTTACACATTATACGATCACAACTTCATTCTTTTAACGCTTAATAACCTAACTATCTCAAATTAGGTACGCATGCGAAATATTTCATTTTCCATACTTAGATTATTATTACATAATCGATATCATCTCGATATTATAACATTACGTATTTCTCGGAAGTTCAAAAATAATTCCCGAGCAGAAATTGATGAATAGTGTTTTTCGGAAAATTTCTCAGAAAACTTTTATTTTCGTTTTAGAAATTCAACCACTTTAATTCTCCTACGTAGTTAAAATACTACGACTTTACGACATTTCTAGGTTATAGAACGACATCCATCTTCTCAACACGCAATAATAATAAATAATATTATTTTATTCATTATTAAAAGAAATTACAAGATGTTTAATTTTCTGGGGCGTTACAGAACGTGCAACAGGAAGGCAATATTCCTCCTGTAAACAACACTACCGAGCAAATGATGAACGATGGAATGTTTAGGAGCTTTTTGCAGTTCATGCAAAATCAGACGAGGGAGACTCGTGTACAAAATACGGGTGGAAATGATGGCAACGCGCGGTTTGTCACAGCCAAGCAGTTTAAGGAGTTGGGACCACCAGAATTTAAGGGAAAACCGGATCCGATCATGGCATAAACATGGGTCAAGTAAATTACCATGATATTCGATGTCTTGGGATGCACGGAGGAACCGAAGGTTCCATTCGCTACCTTTATGTTTCGTGGTGAAGCAGATTACTGGTGGGAATCTGTGAAGCGTACCCAACCAGATGCACTCAACATGTCTTGGGAAAGATTTTAGAAACTTTTCATTGACAAGTACTTTCCTGAAAGTATTCGTCATATGAAAGAGGTAGAGTTTATTAGACTCGAACAGAACAACATGACGGTGTCTCAGTACGAGGCAAAGTTCGCAGAGTTATCCAGGTTTGCACCTCATTTGGTGGAGAATGAGGAACGTATGACGCGGATGTTTCTGAGAGGTCTAAAACCCGAGATTCGTTAATACCTTATATCTCATAAATTTTCTCTGGATTCAGATGTTGTAAACAAGGCTCAATTGTTAGAGCGAGATAGTGAGTATACTCAACCGAGGGACCACAACCAGGGTCATATCGGTGACAGCAGTCATCAGAACGATGATAACCAGCGAGGAAGGAAGAATACGGACAAAGGTGGTAACCACTCAGGTGGTAATCGTGGCCATGATAATAGAAGAGGTGACTCAAGTGGAAATTTCAGAAAGAAAAGATTCAACAACGACGGAAAGACATCAACAACAGCACCAACACTAACAACAAATTCTAGGGGAGGAGAATGACCGCCAGTTAGATGTTACAAATGCGGGAAGGAGGGACATATCAGCCCAAACTGTCCACAACAATCCAAGGTATGTTACAACTGTGGAAATGAAGGCCACATCGCTCGAGATTGTACTATAGCGAAACCAAGTTCAGCGGGAGTGGTGATTCCAAGGGCTGTCCCGGATAAGTTAAAATCAGCGGTTCCTGGAAGAGCGTTTGTCGTGACTGGCCAAAACATGAGGAACCCAAAAGAAGTGATCATGGGTAAGCTAATCTTTAATTCTTGTGAAGTTTATACCTTACTAGATACTGGTTCTACCCATTCTTTTATCTCTCATGCTTGTGCTCAAAGTTTAAACTTGACTCCGGAGAAATTAGATTTTGATTTATCTGTTGAAACTCCGTTGGGTGAAACCTTCGTTACATCTACATTTTATAAATCTTGCATGATCCAAGTTGGCACTATCACATTACCTGTGGATCTTATCTCTTTAAAGATACTTGTTTTTGATGTGATTTTAGGAATTGATTGGTTAACCACTCATCATGCCAAAATTGATTGTTTTCGTAAGGTTATTAGTTTTCATATTCCTAACCAACCTATCATACGAATTCAAACCACTAAACCACTAAAATTAGTCACTGTCATATCAAGCCACAAAGCTATTCGTTTATTGAAAAATGGATGCCAAGCTTTCTTAGCCCATATTATGGATTTGAACAGAGACAAGTCAGATTTGGATAATATTTCTGTTGTTAAAGAATTTCCTGATGTATTTCCCGAAGAACTTCTCGGTCTACCCCCGGAACGTGAAGTTGAATTCTTTATTAATCTTGAACCGGGTACAAAACCCATTTCTAAAACCCCATATCGAATGGCTCCTATTGAACTTCAGGAGTTAAAAGTCCAACTACATGAATTGTTAGACATCGGTTTCATTCGTCCTAGTACATCTCCTTGGGGTGCTCCTGTTTTATTCGTAAAGAAGAAAGACGGGAGTATGCGACTTTGTATTGACTACCGAGAATTAAACCATGTCACCATCAAGAATAGGTATCCACTACCTCGCATTGATGACCTGTTTGACCAGTTGCAAGGAGCACAATTCTTTTCAAAGATCGATCTTCGTTCTGGATATCATCAGCTGAAGATTAAAACTGAGGATATTCTAAAGACTGCCTTCAGGAGTCGGTACGGACATTATGAATTCTTAGTCATGTCTTTTGGATTGACCAATGCTCCTGCTGCTTTCATGGATATGATGAACCGTGTATTCAAGGAATATTTGGATCAATTTGTTGTTGTCTTTATTGATGACATCCTCATCTATTCCAAAAGCCATGAAGATCATGAGCACCATTTGAATTCAGTACTTCAAATACTTCGTGAACACAAGCTTTATGCCAAGCTAAAGAAATACGAGTTCTGGCTTGAGGAAGTAGCATTCCTTGGGCACGTGGTGTCAAAACATGGAGTATCTGTGGACCCGGCGAAGATTGAAGCAATACAAAGTTGGGAGCAGCCAAAGTCGGTGATCGAAGTGCGTAGCTTTATGGGCTTAACTGGTTATTATCGGAGATTCGTGGAACGATTTTCTCGAATCGCTACTCCGTTAACTCAGCTGACTCGGAAGGATGCAAAATTCGTATGGAGCAAGGAATGCGAGAAGAGCTTCCAAGAGCTCAAGAGGAGACTCATTTCGGCACCTGTTCTGACAATACCATTTGGTTCGGATGGATTTGTTATCTACAGCGATGCTTCTGGCAAGGGGTTAGGATGTGTTCTCATGCAACATGGGAAATTCATAGCCTATGCCTCACGACAACTCAAAGAATATGAGAGGAATTATCCTACTCATGATCTAGAGTTGGCAGCAGTCGTATTCGCGTTGAAGATATGGAGACACTACTTGTACGGGGAGAAAGTGAAGATTTATACGGACCATAAAAGCCTCAAATATTTCTTCACCCAAAAAGAACTCAACATGCAACAACGACGTTGGCTTGAGCTGTTGAAAGATTATGATCACACTATTCAATATCATCCTGGAAAAACGAACGTAGTAGCTGACGCATTGAGTAGAAGATCATATGCGAGTACGAGTGCAATATTGTCAACGCAAAGGCCCATTTTGTATGACTTGCAAAGGATGGAGGTAGAATTAAAGACTCCAAGGACCCACATGATGATGACGAATATACGAGTAGAACCGACTTTAATTGATAAAGTTAAAGCTGCTCAAGCTACGGACTTGGGGATGATACAAATGAAGAAGAAAGTGCAAGAAGGTGCTATTCCAGAAGCAAGAATCGATGAAGAAGGAATACTTCGAGTCAACTCTAGACTTGGCGTTCCTAACGATTCTGACTTGAAACATAGAATCATGATGGAGGCACACAACACCCCGTTTGCAATCCATCCTGGGAGTACCAAAATGTATCATGATATTCGACACACATTTTAGTGGAACAATATGAAGAGAGAGATCGCGGAGTTTATCTCGAGGTGTTTAACTTGTTAACGTGTAAAGGCAGAGCATAAAATACCAAAAGGTTCATTACAACCACTTGAGATTTCAGAATGGAAGTGGGAACACATTACTATGGATTTCGTTATGGGTCTTCCCAAGGTTTCTCAAGGTATAAATGCGATTTGGGTTATTGTTGATAGATTAACCAAGTCCGCCCATTTCTTGCCGATACGTGAGACTTATTCCCTTGAACGTCTTGCTCGTATGTACGTGAACGAGATTGTGAGATTGCATGGCATGCCAGTATCCATAGTTTTAGACCGTGACCCAAGATTCACTTCAAGATTTTGGGTTAGCTTACAGAAAGCTATGGGCACGGATTTACGATTCAGTTCAGCATATCATCCTTAAACGGACGGACAATCAGAGAGGACTATTCAAACCCTTGAAGATCTATTAAGACTCTGTGTTCTAGATGTCAAAGGAAGTTGGGATAAGTACTTGCCACTGGTGGAATTCTCCTACAACAACAGTTATCAAACAAGTATAGGCATGGCTCCATTTGAGGCGTTGTATGGACAAAAGTGTCGTTCTCCAGTATGCTGGGACGAGGTGAGAGAAGCAACATTGTTGGGA
Organism: Panax japonicus; assembly: GCA_020205505.1. NCBI lineage: Eukaryota > Viridiplantae > Streptophyta > Magnoliopsida > Apiales > Araliaceae > Panax > Panax japonicus. The sequence goes on from CM035093.1 coordinate 24,382,731, forward strand.
CCAGAATTAGTACACATGACTACAGAAAAGATCAAAATGATTCGACAATGTATTCACACTTCACAAGATCGACAAAAGAGTTATACTGATCTTCATCGAAAGGACGTGAAATTTAATATTGGGGATCATGTACTGTTACGTGTTGCTCCATGGAAGGGAGTTACAAGATTTGGAAAAAGAGGAAAGTTCAATCCAAGATTTGTTGGTCCATTTGAGATTCTTGACCGAATAGGAAATGTGGCTTATAGACTCGCATTACCTCCAAGCATGTCTCGTGTTCATAATGTTTTTCACGTATTTATGCTTCGTAAATATGTGAAAGACCCGAACCACATTATTGCGTTAGAGCCAGACGAGATAGCTAAAGATTTAACATACGAGGAGATACCTGTTGAGATTTTGGATAGGAAAGAACATGTCTTATACACGAAGGTTATACCACAAGTAAAGGTTTTGTGGAGAAACCATGCAATTGAGGAAATGACATGAGAGTTGGAATCGGAAATGAAAATGAGGTACCCTCATCTGTTCGAAACATCAGGTACGTACGTCAATTTTGAGGACGAAATTTTATAAGGAGGGGATGTTGTAAGACCCCAACTTATTATAAATAAAATTGAATTTTCCTTTATTCATTATTCTAAATTGATAAGGGTTAATTTGATATAATACTTTGGTTATGGGTGAAATGTGCAAATTTTGTAAAATAAACAAGTGGTTATAAAATAATCATTGTTGTCGGGGAATATTCATTTGGTCGTGAAATATTCTTTTTGTCAGGAATCTCCGTACGACGGAGCAGTCATTTGTGGGCCCCATACCGGAAAACGGTTGGATGAAAGAAAACGACAAAGATTGAGTTTTATAAATAACGACGTAAATTGTTACCGTTAACATTGTTGGGTAACCTGGTGGTTAAAATATAGTAATACGCGTGGTTGTACAGTAGCACACGGTATTGCACAATATTGTTGAATTATTGATTCGTACGTAAGAAGGTTACTAAATAATTGTTACAGTAGTTACCGTTCAATATTTTATGTTATTGATTCAATAATTGCTGTATTGTTAGTTTATATTATTATTGTTTCAATAATTGTCACTGCACAGTATTTTCCATTATCAGATCAATAATTTATATTATTTGAATAATATTATTAGATAACATTATTGGCAATGTCTAGAAAGTTCTGTCAAGGAGAGGTTTGGTCATCTAATTACGCGCCAGTAAGGAGAAATCCTTATTGGAAAGCCCACTCTTTCCTGGGAACGGCCTGGTTGTCATAATTGTGATTCTGTAATATTATTTAAGAATAATTAATTATTGATTCATATGATAAGGAAATATTTTTTTAGTGTGGATATAATTGATGAATATATTATTTTATGTGGATATAATTGAAGGAATTAATGCTGAGGTGTTTTATCAGTATTTTGTAGGACTGGAAGAATTAAAAATCATCCGTTTGTGGATTTCGGAAATTTTATGTTGGGAATTTGGAAAAACTTTCTTTTACAAAGTTGTAGAGAATTCGATTTCAGGCAGAATGGATATAAAATTCGTATTTTTCTGATAAACGGTCTATTTTCTATGAATTATTGAAGTTTCGGAAAATAAAATAATTTTTATTAAATTATGGGTGGGACCCACTTTTATTTTTTTCAAACACATGGGCTGCTGGAAAATTTTCCAAGGTGGTGGCTGGTCATGGTTTTGTAGCATGCGTAGGAAAATTTGATTAATAATAATATTATTTTATTATTTAGTCTCCTTTGGCGTTCTAGCATTTTCCTATAAATAGAGGGCTAAGTTAGAATTAAAAATCACACCAGAAATAAGTTTTCTCTCTTTCTCTCTCTATATTATCGAGCGTATTCTTGTGAGTATACTTTGAGTGTTGCTATACGGTGCGAGTTTCTGTCAGCACTATACCCGAAATTCAGTCAGAAATACGGTTATTTTGAGGTAAGGGATGTTATTTTCTTCTTAAATGATATTATTTTCTTCAATATCATTATGCCGAAATATTGGTGAACTTTTTACTCAAATTTGAAACTTGTTGTGTCGGGGTTACTATTCACGTATATGACACTATTCACGTATACGGCACTATTCACGAATACTGCACTATTCACCAAAAAATGAAAATTCTCCTTTTTGTCCAAAATATCTATTATGTTTACTAGCTTTGATTGTATCCATGTTTTGATCTTCATTCTTGAAGTTTGGCTCATAATTGTTTATTATGGAGTATTTTTGAATTTTGACAAACTAAAGTACGAATCCTTAATCCTTAATCCTTGTCATTTTGTTTCACTGGATTCGTTTCTTTAAAAAATATTTTTATCATCCTCAGTCCTAAATGATGATACTATTGAATATCTTTGGCCTGTAGTGCAAAGATAAATGATTACTGATGAATATCTTTGGCCCGTAGTGCAAAGATGAACAGGTGTTGAGATGAACATGACCAACCGGTGATATAAATGAATATCTTTAGCCTGTAGTGCAAAGATGATTAAAGATGTATATTGATTGTTGTTACAGGGATAAAATATTGATGATGGACTCTTAAATATTAGAAGATAGTAGAATTCATCCTCTACGTGACTGTTTTAATTGATTATTGTTTCCGATGTATTTGTTGATCTAAAACTTGTTGTCGATTATATTTTATCAGATTTTTTTCCCTGTTGAAGACTAACGATAATTTGTTGTATATTATCTTAGTCTTAATGTTCTTTACTGGGCTAGTTGAGCTCACCCTTTTCCTTTTGTTCCATTTTTCTTCTTAGGAGGTGAGAACATAGTAGGACCGAGTCGGGGTATGGAGTGAGATTTCTAGAAAGATGTTTTAGTAGTCCTCACTATTTCTGTAAAATAGTGTTTGAATAATTGTAATGAGGACTTATTTGCGTGTGGATATAGTCTAGAAGACAATATTTGTATTTAAACTCACAGTATGTATTGTCGTATTTCACACGATATTTGTATTATTGAAGTTGTAGTTTGCTTTATGTACCATGTATTTGGCGACTCAGAATGGGTGTTGTATACCTGTTTTGGGGGCGTCACATTAATTGTAACCTTGGCCTTATATTTATAGTATTTCTCCATCTTAGAATCCTTCTCCGAGTCGGATTAGGGCTCCTAGTCATGATAGTTACCATAACTTGGGTCCAACACAATCTCCTTAAAAGGTGCAAGTGGAATCCAATCCAATCACTACCTTTGGAGTTACCTTATTCAATTATGATTAGGATCCTGAACTCTGCATGCAGGAGAGCCCACTGTGCAGGCCCAAACAACCCCACCATCAAATCTGGGCTTCGGCCCAAAGGACTCGAAGGCCCGACCCCGAACTTCACACGACAGGGTTACGTATCAGGCCCAAAGGACTCGGACACCGATCCGAAGAGTATCCCCTATGGTGAGGCTCCGGCCCAGAAGGACTCGGACGCCGACCCGAACACCACCAACCTTTCCCTGGGCTTCATCCCAATGACCTCGTAAAGCAGTTCTAATGTCAGGTAAAATGCTCCCGAACAGATTGTGTTTCCTAAACCTGACGGAGTCTTTCTTCTATTTTTATGTTCTATTATTTTATGTTAATTTGGTGAACAATGATGATAATTCTAGATATAATCTATCTCATTGCCTTTAAAAGATGAAGCGGAAAAAATATTTATTAAATAAAACTGAGATTGAAAATTAGTTAGAAAGAAAAAATAGAACACTTAAAGATATGATGAATGTCATGTTAATTATATTTAACTTACCTTCTAATATGTGGGGTGAAGCTTGCCTTTCTGAATAATCAATTTTTTAATAGAGCTCCACATAAAAGGATAGACTCTTTACCATGTCAATTATGAAAGGAACATGTACCTAATTTGGAGTATCTTAAAATATGGGGGTGTCTAGCTAAAGTAGCTATACCAGAATTTAAAAAGTAATAAATTGGACATAAACAATGGTTTGTGTTTTTACTGAATATGTTTCAAACAGTGTTGCATATAAACTTTTGATAACTGAAGATGACCCTAAAACTTATGAAGAAGCAATGGAATCATTTGATGCAATCTTTTGAAAAGATGTCATTAATAGTAAACTAGAATCCATTATGAGTAATCATACATGAGAGCTAGTTATTTTGCCTAAAAGATGTAAATCTATTGGGTGTTTAAAAAGAAGTTAAAAGAGGAGACCACTGCTGCACTGCCGCACCACCGTTGCACCACCGCTTCACCACCACCACACCACCACTGCACCACGTTGGTAAACTAATTTTGGGTTTAATTTGTTTGTTTAATATGCTGGAATTTATGTTTAATTTAGGGTTTTAATATATTTTGTTATAAAAATGATAAATCCTCGAATGAATTAGTGTTCAATTTGAGTTTTGAAATTTAATCTAGGGTTTAATTTGTTATATATTAATTGAGGCTGAATTCAATTTGGGTTTTATATGTTGGAAATTTGGATTTGATATTTACTGTATTGTATACTGCAATTAGTGTTTGATTTGTGCAAATACACATTCTACAATTAAGTTTTAATTTGTATAAATTTGAGTTTGATATGTAATGTATGAACAGAAAAGAATGTATCAATTTTTGGTTTGTTTATGCATGTTTAGGTATAGTGTGTATATTTGATATATATACGAAATAGTAACATTTATCTCCTACGACAATTTCGTAGAAATTAAGTTTCATTCCCTGACACGTATCTCCCTAAACTTTTAGTTTCCCTATTCTGTTTTGCAGTAACAAATTTTGTAGGATTATTTTTTGATTTTATTTCAGTGTACTGATTCCTGGCGGTTCCCCCGCTAATCTTCTTATAAATTCCATTCCTAAAACCCCGTAGACTGCTTTGGTTTATCTAGTCTTGATACTGATTTACCCATTGATAGACACAAACCTAGATTGGATTTAGAGCTGTAATTTGGTTTATTAGTGTGCTTTCTAGAGCTGTAATTTGGTTTATCTAGTCTTGATACTGATTTATCGTTATTGTTTCGGTCTTATTATATTGGGAATTTGTATATTTCTCTTAGTTTGTGTCTTGGGTTCCTAGAAATGACTTTATATACATGTTGTCGTGCATGTGGCTAGCCCATATAATAGGGGACACTCTGGTGAATTTTTTTTATTAGTCGGGTAGTTGTGAACATTTATACTATTAACGAGCCTATTGTTGATCCACTAGAGCCTATTAAGGGGCTATTGGAGCTGATGGGCTGGGCTTGGGGCCGCGAGGCCACACGAGGCCACGCCAAGCTTAGCCAAGCCTCACGGGGCTACGTCAAGCTTGGTTGTTAGCATGGTAAGCTATTGGGGGGCTGTTAAGCCAAAATATGTAGTGCTAGAGAACTGTTAGTGCAACAGAGAAGGTAATTAGACACACATGGTCAATAAAGAGACTGTTTATCTTTTTAACAAGAATATTTAACACTTATGTATATAAGAATAAAGCTACAAAATGTTATAGAAGCTATAAATTGCTCAACCAAGTTGTGACTATCCCAAAACATAAAAGATTATAGAAAGGGACCGTAACGGGTATAATCTTAAAACATGTTAGGCGCCTTAGCACACTAGTTGATATGAATGAATCTCCAAGATACTCAAAAGTTGTATAACATTTAAAGTTTCTCATACTGCTTTAATTTACATTCATTCGTTAACATCAAGTATGCTTAAATATTAATCATATGCTTACAAGTCTCAAGTTATATGATTACAAGTATGCTCTCAAGTCATATGTTTACAAGTGTAGTGAAATGTTAATCATATGCATGCTTACAAGTATGCTCAAGTCATATGGTTACAAGTATGCTCAAGTCATATGTTAACATTTATAATGTTGTCTGTAGTAGGTATCGTGGAATCATAGACCTCTATTCAGACCGTAATTGGATGGCACGACGAAAGTCAAGTGCCCAGATAGGTGCTACAGTTGAATTTAGAGCTGGTTGCCAAGTGTTTTTGGAGTATGCGTATAGTCACCCGGAATGTATGAATGGTAAGTTGCAGATATGATGTCCATGTTTGAAGTGTAAGAATGTAAATTATATGGACAGAGACATGGTAAACTATCATTTACTTGTTTCTGGGTTCATGAGAAATTATAAAGAATGTTAGTGGGCACATGGGCAGAGAAGAGATGGTGGCATCACACAAGTACACAATTCGGGCAGTAATACTCATCGTATGAATGAAATGGTTCATGATATTGCAGGGCCAGATTTTGATTGGGAGCAAGGCAGAGAGCAACCTATGAATTCTGATGCCAAAGACTTCTTTAAGTTGTTAGACGAGGGTAGCTAGGCATTGTGCCATGGTTGCACCAAACACACTACATTATCTACAGTGGCGACATTACTTAACATCAAGGTTGATTACAACATAAGCCATGAGTGTTTGAGTCGCTCTTGAAGGCCATTAAGAGTATGTTGCCTAACGGTGAGAATTACCTGGTAATTATTATTTTTGTAAGAAAATGGTGAAGAAGTTGGGTCTTGGATACCAAAAGATCGATGCATGTCCCAACGAATGCATGTTGTTTTATAAGGAAAATGAACAGATGACAAGGTGCACGTTTTTGCAGTCATGATCGGTTTAGGCCTAATAAAGAGGGTGTGACTACAAAAAAATCAAGTATACAGTTTAAGATTCTAAGGTATTTTCCAATAACACATCGGCTAAAAAGATTGTACATGTCTTCAAGAATAGCTGAACATATGAGTTGGCATGCGAAATCACCAGCTAAAGATGGAGAACTAAATCATCCCGCAGATGGGCAGGCTTGGAAAGATTTCAAATTAGCACATCCTGGATTTTGCATTGGAACCTAGAATGTGAGGCTTGGATTGTCCACCGATGGTCTCAATCCGTTTGGCCACTCAGCTGTTCCGTACTCATGTTGGCCTGTGATTGTTAACTTCGTACAACTTGCCTCCCTGGATCTGTATGAACAACCATACTTGTTTCTTTCACTCGTGGTTCCTGGTCCTAAGAGTCCTGGAAAGAACTTAAATGTTTACTTGAGACCTCTAATAGATGAGTTGAAGGTATTGTGGGAGGATGGAGTACAGACTTGGGATGTTGCAACAAAATAAATTTCAACCTTAGGGCTAGCGGTTATGTGGACTATAAGTGACTTCCCAGATTATGGTATGTTAGCTGGATGGAGTACACACGGAAAGTTGGCTTGTCCATATTGTATGGAGCATACAAAGTCGTTTAATCTATCAAAAGGTCGAAAGCCTTATTGGTTTGACTGTCATCGTCGGTTCTTACCGGTAGATCACCATTTTGAAGAAATAGAGAACACTTCAGGAAAGGGAAAGTAGACAATGATATGCCTGCACCGCGATTGTTGAGACACGGAGATGCGAGATTATGTGATGAGATTGCTGGTTATCCCATTTGGTAAGGTTGATGCCACACACATAATCAATGGGGTTTGGCGAATCTCATAACTGGGTTCGGATAAGCATCTTTTGGGAACTGCATTATTGGTCTACAAATTTGATTCGTCTTAATCTAGATGTGATACATATTGAGAAGAATGTGTTTGACAATGTGTTTAACACTGTGATGAATGTTACGAGGAAGACAAAAGACAATGATAAGGCACATTTGGACATGAAAGATTTTTTAAGCGTCCCTGGATTAAAACTTTATGAATCTCCTAATGGTAAGATTGTCAAACCGCATGCAAGGTACACATTGTCCAAAAAGCAAGTTGAAGATGTGTGCACATGGGTTTAAGTCTCTGAAACTACCAGATGGATATGCGTTTAAACATTGCAAGTGTGTGTTTACGGGTGGGAAATTACAAGGGATGAAGAGTCATGACTGTCATGTGTTCGTGGAGAGACTCATTGCCTATAGCATTCGGGATCTGCTTGATAAACCAATATGGGATGCTTTAATGGATCTTAGTCGTTTCTTTAAAGACTATGTTCGAAATCATTAAATGAGAAGGACATGTCTGTACTTGAGAAGAACATCATAGAGATCACGTGTAAACTGGAAAAAAATATTCTCACCTGGTTTTTTTGACTCCATAGAGCATTTGCAAATCCATCTTCCTATAAAGCTCGTGTTGGGGGTCCAGTTCAATATAGATGGATGTACCCTTTCGAGAGGGTGATGGGAAACCTTAAGAGGAAGGTGAAGAATAGAGCTTATGTCGAGGGGTCGATATGTGAGGCATACAGTTTCGATGAGATATCTACGTTTGTCTCAGACTATTTTTCGGATGAAGTCTTGAC